>OLKM01000007.1:697916-895416 GCA_900291075.1 Melanogrammus aeglefinus
AATACTAAAGACGCAGATGAGTAAAGGTTAGGCGTTCGATTTCCAATATGAAAAAAGGGCATAAAAAGACAGGGCTACCTGCAGTCAACCTAGAGAACATGCACCCAACACATTTCAACTGAAGCCGCTCTTGAAAAATAAAAAAAAGTCTGCGAGAGAGAGAGAGAGAACCAGGAACAGAGCATCAACAAACAAACTCCTCAGGAAGGCGCTGTTCCCAGCCCTCGTGGGTCCCTACCTCAGCTTCTGGATGTTGGACGCGATTCCAGAGAGGCGGTAGATTCCATCCACCACCCCGTGCTTCTCGAGGAACTCTGTGCAGCTCTTGAGCACTTGAGGAACTGAGGGAGAGGGAAACAACCAAAAAGACACTACTTTAGCTGCGTATGCATCTTAAGCCATGCAGGGCTCCTGTTCACAAGTAGAAGATCACAAATTCACTGCAAAAAATCTTGAGACCCAACTGCTGTTGAAGCAACAGTCACTTCAAAGGGTGAATCTTTGGGAAGGAAGATGCAAAAACACACGAGCAAGCTCTCACACAAACCTACAATCACACACACTCATAAACTGTCACACTCAAACACACTTACAAGCACACTCTCAAAACTGTAAGAGACAATCACAACTTTTCGCACACTAACAAACACTCACACAGACAAAAACTCACACACACTCACAGACACAAACTTACACACAGACATAAACTCACACACACTGACAATCACGCAGACACAAACTCACAATCAGACAATCTCAAGGAATTGGTTTAAATGTTTATGTGCAAAATAATTGCAACAGTTATAACAGTTTATAATGGTTTTAATTAATATCATTTTGGATAAACCTAATTTATTATAATTTTATTTAAAGGCTGGTGTATTTAATTTTGCAAAAAATTCATTTATTATTGTTTTAGTTCAAGGGTTATACATCTTAAAGACCTTATTTATTTTAGTTAAAAGGATGTTATTTACATTATCTTTATTTGAACATTGCCGTTTTTTATTTTGTTGGTTTCTATTTTGTACCGTTTGTGTTGCTCAGTTTATTTAAAAAATAAATCTGAGAAACTCAGTACTACTACTCTACCCACCACTGGTATCAACACAAACACACACACACACACACACACACACACACACACACACACACACACACACACACACACACACACACACACACAGACACACATCCCAACAACTGTTTAATTCAATGTGTCTGCCGGAGGTTTGGCGACAGCCACAAGGTTAATATAATTCTGAAGGTTTCGGTATTGGATTTGTGTGCAGTGTCTGTCCACCTGAATTTAAATATGGAGCAAATCGTGACGTCAAGGAAAAAAAATACAAATACAATAAAAGCACTGGCATGTCATGGACTGCAGCGGGGGGAAGTGTGACAAGTGTGACAAAAAGAGCTGTATCCCACTAAGGTCTCTGTCGCCATTGCTAAACTTCCAGTATTAAAACCACATTTCTAACCTTAACACCTGTTAGTCAAGGAGAAGGGTTGTAAATATTGTCGGGGGGGAACTGTTTTACTTGACAACAGTACATAAATGTTTGCGAGGACTCCTGTCCGACCTGATTTGTGTTGTGTATGTAGGAGAAGGAAAGTGCTGCAGACATAGCAGTTAATGGCCCTGGATCGATAGCACACATGCCACTGTCTCACACACACACACACACACACACACACACACACACACACACACACACACACACACACACACACACACACACACACACACACACACACACACACACACACACACACACACACACACACACACACACACACACACGATTAAAACCGGCTTAGCTTGGGCTCTGTCTGAGTGATTGTATATACATGTTTAGATGAGAAAACAACAAAAAGAGCAAGAGGGAGAAATAGAATTGTAAATCATCCGGGGACCTTATTGCGAGATAAGGGAGTGTGCTGGCTTGTGGTGTGGGAGATTTGTGTCAAAACGCACAAACACACAGCCAGCTTCCCAGGCCTCCCACTCATCTCACACATCGTTCAGTGATTGTCAGTGACTGTCAAAGAGAGCGATAGACCAGCTAAAGCAGCTGTTTCTACCAAATTCCACACATAGACGAGCACCAGAAATAAGAGACACCCAGGGAAGGAAAGCCCAATTGCTTTGCATTCCCAGGCAGAGACACAATGTCAATAATATGGATAAACCCTTTCTGCAGTATTTTTCGAACTCAGTGCGACTTCATCACCTATATACATATTGCTTATATATTAGCTCGATATAGCTCTTCTTGAAGCAAGGCGGAGAGGGATGTTGGCGGCAGTGGAGTGGGATCAGGCCACCAACTGAACTGAGTCACAGGAATTTATAACATCATGTCTTATCTAAGTGTGTCTGAGGTGTGTTATGGCTTTCTTTGGAACAAGGGTTGTTCAGTGAAATTACACACTGCACGACAGAGGGGAGAAGCATAAAGTCTCACACAATGCAAAAGTATCACAGAATATGATACAATATCGCTACAAATATTGTGATAACATAACTGGGACAAAGAAAAAGAAATAACTGCGTACACACAAGGGCCTAACTAGGCGTAGGTCCAGGCACGTTGACTTGTTACCCGATAGCACCAAGTTGTATAACAGCATCATTGCATTGTGGAACTCGATTTGACGTCCATAACAGACAGAGTGGATGGCTACATAACATTGTGTCCTCCTGGACTCAAGCATTGTGTTTCTCTGATTAACAGCGTCTAACGTAGCCTTTTGTACACAGTGTAGTGTAGCATGGGGGCTTCTAAGATGCTTCTTGAAGCATCTCCCTTCATCATTTTCAGATGATCCACTTTTCTGTCAAAGTTTGAAATTCATTCTTGAAATTTTCATTACATACCAGTTGTTCAGTTGATTAATAGTCATGCTATTTCTAAATAAACCCTTTCCCACAAATGATATGGGGGAAAAAAACAATTATGCAACAATGAAGACTTACTAGAGAAAAAAAAAATCAATGTCTCTCGCCGTGTCAATACTCCCTCACTGCTAATGCTTAACGTCCATCAATTAAACAGTTGTAATCAGTCACAGCTAAACCCCCTTACAAGCACTGTGGGAACAAATCTACCGGAAGCCTGAGTGGGAGAGGGAGGGAGGGAGGGAGAGAGGGAGAGAGGGAGGGAGAGAGAGAGAGAGACAGAGGGAGAGGGAGAGAGAGAACGAGGCAGAGAGCAGGGACATAGAGTAAGTGATTGAGAGAGAGAGAGAGACACTAGAGTAATTAAGGTGTTCCTTTCCTTAATTGAGAGAACAAAAAACGAGACATAGAGACAGTGAAACGGACCGAGACAGAGAGAGAGCGAGGCAGAGAGGGAGAGACAGAGAGGGAGAGATCACTCATGGTCCTACCGTCATGACCAGAGTTCAGCAGGTGCTCTCCCAGGTCACAGCCGAAGACCCTCTCCCGGAGGATGCCCCTCTGCTTCAGCTTCTGCTTGGTGGGCCGCGACTTCATGAAGGTGCGCAGGAAGGTGATCAGCTTGCCGTGCTTCTTAGACACTGTGGAGGGAGGGAGGGGACACACACACGGGGTTAGAGTCTAAAGCGTTGGGTACTTTCTTTAACCCCATTCCCAGTCAGTTGCATCACAGTAGTGTTGAAGAGAAGTAGAGAGAAATATTGATTTTTTTTTTGATACGCTGGGTTACAGTCCAGCAACTTAGACTTAAGTCTGAATAAAAGTAATATAATAAATCATTTCATTATGCAAAAGTTGACATTCAAAATGAGAACATGGTGTTAAAAAATAACCAAGGTCCCTACTGGAGTCTAGTCGTGCTATCCCAAGGCCTCACGACACACTTCACTGCCTCAGCCTCACACTAAACAATGTATTCCAATACAATAAACACAAAACTGTCCTCACATGCTGTACCCCCCAATCCGGTAAGTACACCGGCCCCCTCTGTTTCCAAACCAGTTCTTTGTGCAGCAGAACTATCAAGTACTATTCCCGGCACCGAATCTCCACACCAAGGTACAAATGGGGTCGGCGTATTTTTTCTCTTCCTTTCGACCTATTGTGGATATTTTAACCCTCATTGGGATGGAAAGCCCTATTCCATTATGCGTGTGTAGTTAACTTGAAGCGTAAGCTCTGCTACTGAATACCACCTCCTAGGCAACTATAAAGGCATTCTTCTCAGCAAATACCAGGCCTCTTTTCTCCTCTTCGACCAAAAACCCTGAAAAAACTGTCCAAAAAATACCTAAAAACAAACAGCTAATCAGATAAAGTGTCCGGAAAAGAGCCACGCTTCTTAAAGTTTGGGACCTGTTGTACAAACATCCGTTTTGTGTAGATGTTAAACAAAATGAATAAACAAGGAGAGGGTTTTGGGATCACCGGTTCCAAAAACCCTCTTCTGCACCACCCACTGCTTGTTAGCCTGCAGGGAGAAACACCAAAACTCCCTCCCATGCTGTCAGGTTCTTCTACTCTGCTACTGCCTAGTCACTGTGGCCATTGAGAAAGGAAATAGAACTTTGAATAACAATTCAGGCGGCAACGATTAATATTTTATGGAACAGTTATGCAGTAATTTACAAAAAGACAAACAGGCGGAGAATGAATTATCGGCCACTGACTGCTGATCTTGACTAAATGTTTTAGTGACTTTTCCTCTCCATTGTCACAGGGAATTTATCACACTTAATCAAAATATTTCAGGCAGCTGCTACTGTATTACATCTTATTCAGGGCAGTTCTAAGCAATGCTGAAGGACTCAGAGGGCATTGTTAAGTCTGAAATGCTGGGGCATACATTCTCAAAAAAAATCTCTTTTGAAAGGCTTCGATGGGAAAAAAGGAAGGAACTCAGAATTACAACCGAGGCTTTCAGAATTACCACATGGCTCAGTCATCTAAAATAAAAACGTCTTCCTTGAATTACGGAGCACTTAGCCTTCTCTCAACCATTGATACAGTACAACAAGTAACTAACTTCTGAGTAAAATGCGACTCAACTGGTGAGCCCATTCACAGGCCAAATGTGTTGAAATTACAAGCACCCAAGTTAAATAGACAGTGGTTAGTAGTGCATAGCACCACATGGAAACTGATCCAATGCGTAACCAAGTTTACATAAAGCACCAGTTCGCTTTGCATAACACATGTCATGTTGAGCTTGCTAGCCAAGCTCAACATGACAAGGTTCTTCATTCTGCATATCACTAACAGTGTGCGTAGTGTGTTACATTAAGTCTGTCCTTTATATCAACAACCTCCTTCAATATCCGAATGGGGCGCAAGGATCAACGATCCTTAACACATTTTACCAGAGTTCAGAGGGTCATGCCAAAAATTATCATCTGGACCTCAGTTATTGTGAAGATGAAGGGAATGCTACCCGGTCTAAACATGTCAAGAACACAAAGCGGGATCTGAGATTTATCTCCCTTTGTGGCCTCAGAGGTACCGTGTACTTTGACCAAAGACACAGCCACTAATGTATCCAATGCGAGATCCCCCCGGCCAAGCGGGAGAAGTCATCATGGTCGAGCAGGTTTATTTTTCTCTGGTATTCCAGGGGCACATTCCTGCTCCTAATTTGAAATACAGTTCCCTGATATTTCCGCTCTTCTTGAGTTTTAGTGAGCAGACCTGCCATCTTTTCACCTGCTCCCGCAGCATATGGTGATTCAATAGAAAAGTGGGTCATTCATTTGGGTGGTCATTCTCCTATCTTGTATTTTCATTGAAAATAACATCCCCTCATCAAAGAAAGTTTGTAGATTCAAGTCAATATGTTAAATTTGTCTAAATGCGCAACCGAAAAGGGCTATATTCTGGGATAAAACAAGGTGGTAAGGCACTGCTGTGCTGTTCTTCTAAATTCTACAGTGACAACTAGGTTAAAAAAACAAAGAAGGTTTGTATTAGATCCACGGGCATTCGACTGCAAAATTTATAAATCATAAATCTATCCTTAACAAATGTCTCTCACGGTAATGCTTGGTCCTCTGGCATGGAGACTTAATATTAACAACACAAACAACACCGGGTAGTTGCAACATGAATGCACACCACGGAGGTAAACAACTCTTTGCAGATGTGGACGAAAGCCCCTGCTAGAATGCCAAGCATTCGTTTTAAATTTTCAGCTGTTGGTAGTTGTACCATTACAGAACAGCACAGAGTTTTTTGTGCATAAAAACAGAAAACTCTTTCCTTTCAGCTTCTCACTACCACCCAGAGTTACACTACAACCCTCCCAGAGCACTATGTAGCGGCAGCACTCCACTTGGGCTTCAATAAGATCCACAGGATGACGTTAAAACTAATTTGCTGTTAGTGTTGTATCACGAGACCTCGCTGGGCCTCGCCATGCACGTGATCAGGCATCCATCAAGAGGCTGCGGCGATTCAATTGAAATTTTCTCCATGGATAAGGAGCTCTCCTTCACATGAGATGAAATAAAGACAGTTAGGTGTACACAGACTGCTCTGTGAACCTAATCTCGATCCTAAACTTTATATATATATAGGAGTGGCACTAAAGTGCAAGGTTTAAACTGATGCCCGAATAGCTGCTACTCTGCTCTCTTGATACCCGCATAGTGAAAAATGTAACTACATGTTTGGAGGAAGAATCAGAAATACAAGCGTCGCCGTAGAGACACACGGCGGCTATTTGGCACAGAAGTGTAGATCATCCCTTTGATTCTACAGCCTTATTGGGATAGAAAAAAAAAGTTATAATTCCCTCTGTTGTGTTCAGCACCCACAGCCAGAAAATAGCTGGGGCATCATTGTTTACACTGTCGAGGGATCGAACGGCCTGCAATACTCTGCTGGGTCCGTGTTTGTGTGCGTACGCTTCGGTCGAGACAAAGGCGGTCAATGGCGTTGCATTGGGGATAAACAAGCGTGACATTTTCAAACGAGGCACCTCGATCGACTCTCATGTCGCTTCAGGGTGTACTTGCCCTCTTCAGCTGAGAAGAGCAGAGAGGAACTCCCATCTTCTGCTCTACATCAACACCTGACAGCCCCAGGAGACATGGGCATCTGAAGCAGGCTGGAGAACTGAGGAGGCCCTCAGACCAACCTCTCCTCATGAGGCATCAGAGTGGGACATGGAATGATGCGGACAGGACTGTAAGGTGAGGGAGAAGGATAGACGGAAATATAAATCGTAGGAAAAAACCAAAGGATATTGATGCCCCTGGGCTCAGTCATTTGCACAACATCAACTCATATCTTAAGTTAACATGGTAATTCACAGCCTCACACCATATTGTTGAACATAAAGCTGTTTCCGTTGCCTTCTGTATCACAATAAATGTCGTATTGCAAGATCCTTGCCAATACATAGTCCTGTAGGCTTGGGCTCTTGTCCACTATGCTAAACGCTTTGTGTGTTTGCCTTCCAAAGCAGTTGAAAAAAAGGCATTGCATCACATGGTGCACTGTGATTAATCAAGCTCAGCTGTCATTGGGCGGTGCTCAGTGTGGGTCCTGGTGTTAAGACGGCTTCCAAGAATCTGGACGAGTACTCAGCAGATGACCTCTCAGCAGTTACAGCTAGGTAAATGAGAGCCAACAGCCTATCCCTGGTGTTTGCATTCGGATCATTAAACCACTGCAGGAGGTTCAAGCGTAAATGACTCATTTTGGAATTGCACTTTTCTGAAGGCTTGGAGTTAGTAGATCACGATATTAGCAGGCACTCAATCCCATTTTGTTTGCGAGCAGCTCATTACTGATATTCTTCCAACTAGGCCCTTTACCCAGGAGAGAGTTCAGTGGCAGGTTTGGTGCGTGACTCAAATGAGTGTTTAAAGAGAGAGGAAACCAAGCATTACAACAACATCATTCCGTTCATTTAGCCAGGCTTTACTTTCTCAAAGAAGAAGCTGTAGTCAGAACAGTAATCAACATTACAAAAAGAAATGTAATCAAGACATGGTTTAGGGCTTCATGAGTCAGGGCAACAGCCAGGTTTTAAACACAGAAGAGCTCGCACCATGATAGCACTGAGCTCACGTTGTCAATGCGGTCATTTGGCATGTAAGAGTAATGTGGTATTAAGCTGAATTGGGACAAAATAATTTCCTCTGCGCAGAGTATAAAAGGATCTCACTTTGGCAATCAAGCGGCGAATAAACTTTGATCTGTTCTACATTCGTCTTTGATTCTGTTCTGCTATCAGTGACACAAGCACTGGGCTGCAGATAGCTCTCAATGGATGAGGCCTTAAGCTGTATTGACATTGTTTACATAACTTATCAGGGCAGAGAGGGCCAGAGGGGGGAAACCTCTGGTGAGGGGTGCAGTGTTAATACAATGGGCGCCACATTAACAGACCATAACTATCCTCCACTGACGTCCTGGAGAGGAACCGTTTAGTGTCAAGTGTAAACAACTGAGGCAGTGTGTGCTTGTCTGTGTGTGTGTGTCTCGCCTGTGTATGTGTCCTATTAGAAGGCGGCCATCAGAGACAGTGACCTCTGTCCGGACATGGACATAGGAGCTCAAGTGTTGTGGTGATGGAAGGAGCAAAATGGCTTATTGTTCCAAACGCTAAATGGCCCACTTAACACAACTCTAGCCTAGAGAAGACAGAACAGAGGCCCAGAGACACATAAATGGTTATGTGTGGTCTTGCACTCAACAAAGAGCATTTATGTAGGACATTTGCAACAGTCCAGTTTTGTGATCCGTTTGAGGAATGATAACTTCAGGCCTAATGCTATACCAGCACTAATAATCACTTTTTTGTTATATGAGTAACTAAAGCTGAGAGGCGTGTGTTATTTGTGTGCACAACACACAAGTGCGGGCACCCGTTGCCCTTCATGTGTCATTAAATGCACAATACAAACGACAATTTTTGCAGCAAGTTTTCAGTAAGTTTGCAGAAACCTAAAATGAATAAACAATGAATAAGGAATTAGTTGCATACGTTTAGTTGCATACAATGTTAGCTGATGAGCTCTTGGGTGTCAACATAACCACACAGCAGAGCAATACAGGGAGATTATTTATTTATGATTATAGAAGTTATAATGCATGTACAAATTAGGCTAATTTGGGGAGGAGTACACCTATGAGTAATGCACCAGGTTAGCAATGTTAGGTTTAAATGTCACTTCAAAAACAGACCCCTCCAGCCATATAGTTAGAGGCTGTTTAGACGAGTAATACGTTAGGTTAGGAATGTTATGCTGAAAATGTCACTTCCAAAACAAACTCAGGGAGGACGATTGTTAAAGGCGGTTTGAAATCAACAGAAAGTTGGAATAGCTGAATTGAGATATTAGTTTGGATTTGACCATGACAGTTACGACGTTACATGTACATCACTAATAGCATTGTAATCCTCCCCTACGAAAACTTTTTGATTTGGCTATCGGGTAACTGTATAGGCCACGGTAAAACGTCATCTCGTCAGTGTTGTTGGGTGTGTAGAAACCCTATGAGAAACCCTGTGTAGTACGATTATATCCACATGGTTCGCCTCTATTCGAGCGGAACACTATTAACGATACGTGTATTTATTGAAACGGGTTACTTGAAGCAGCCACGGCCCAAATTCTTACCTTTGTTCCATAACGGCGAACTGTCCTTGGCGGAAAAATAAAGCGGAATTTCAAGTAGTGTACACTAATCGAGTCTTTGTCCTCTTTAAACTTCACATAAAAGCAACTAGACAAAAGAGGGCGAAAGTCGCAATGTGGCAAGTTTTTCCCGTCAGAAGTCCACGCTCAAAGCAAAGGCGCACCACAAACTCTCCTCTTCGCGCTGTCAGCTAATAGCCAACTACTTCCCTGTATCGTTTTACTGTCTCCAGAGAGGAGAGCCAGCGGCAGCATCTGGTGGTTCCCCGCAGTGGAACAATCCTTATAACGTATTCAAAGCCATTTCTTTAGCCCCCTCTTTTTGCTCACTATTGGAAGAGTCCAAAATCCTCTCATTTTGTACAGTACTGAGGAATCCACGTGCAAGGTGCAAAGTTCATGCAGCTCATGTTTCTTACGGAGACCGACGGTTTAGCGGTGTAATCTTTGGCGCCATTATTAATTCACAACAATATAATAGTAATAACATGATTTCCGTTGCCAAATAGGCTACTATTATAATCACACACACACACACACACACACACACACACACACACACACACACACACACACACACACACACACACACACACACACACACACACACACACACACACACACACACTTCCCTCATTCACTTTGGCTACCAAGTCAGTTCTTAGAGTTAAGTAAGCCATTAGTCATAAGGCTTTATCCATTAAATGTTTTAATGAGCTCAGTTTTTACATCTCAAAGAAAAGACAAAAGCAACGCTCTCCTCTTCTTTTGCCCCTTCTCTCCATCACATAAACCAGCTGTCTCGGCTTGTACTGCACACAGCTGCCCAATCACCCGTTCCCAGACGTGACGATAGTCTGCGCCAGGAAGGACTGCATGGTGGAAAAATAAAAGGTGGAACGCCACATCTGGCAAAGCAAGCTGGTGGACCTTAATGGGGGCAAGGCCTGCCAGTGGCTTCCACTTGTGCTCACTTACACATCTGCATTTAACTGCAATGCCACAGAACGGATTGTCTAACTGATGAACAGAATCCCCTGGGTCAGTACAGGTATTTTCCTAAAAAGGTTACCATATTCTCAGTTTGAGATCCCCAAAGGCAGTAGTCGATCTCGGAGGAGTGGGAGAAGCCTGGGTGTGCGAGTTTGTAAGTGAGTGTGTGTTTTGGGGCTGCCTGCTGGAATGTGCTCTTTCAGTCGCCATGGAGAGGGGGACAGAGATTCTTACTGTTGCAGCACAAAGCTTAATGCTCAATGGATGGGGTTTTAGAGCTCCCCCCGCTCCCCATTGTAAAAGGATTAAATAAATCAAGGCTGGTCTAGACCTAGCTCCATGGTACCCCTGCATGCTCCTTTCAAGCCTCACCCAAACACATACATACAAATACAGCTAGCCAAAGCCCAGAGCTCAGACCCCGGCCTCCATTCAAACAGCTCTGGAGGAGCCCTGTAATAAAGCTCAAGCTATTTGAAATCACCTAGGAGTGGTGAAAGTAACTGCACAGAGAGATATGACACTTGACGATACTCATTCAATGTTTACATTTTCAATGCATCATCCATAATATCCATAGTCATTCAGCACCACATTGCACACATAGCATGACACTGCAAATGGGAACAGAAACTTACCTGTATAAACAAGACAGCACTGATTACAAAAGAAGGTAAGTAAGTAGAAAAGAGGAATAAAGTGCAACGCTCAAATGGGAAGGTAGGTGATGTGGTTTGTTCCTCATCTAAATGTTGGCCTATATTCACACAAATATCTTTACGGCAATATGAAAGAAAAAGTAGTTCCCACAAACTTGGTACGCATATAAACACAAATAAACTAGCTATGCTTACTCAAAAAGTAAAAAGAAATTAAAGTTAGGTGAAAATAACAATGACACGCATAAAAAAAAGAAGAAAATGCCAGTAGCTAATCCAAATAATAAATGCGTGAAAGGGGTAGAAAAATAGACAAATCACAAGAACAAGAGTATCTGCGAGCCTTAGGTTAGATCCCATGACCAGTTAACACAAGTAGTGCAAAGGATCGGAGAGGTGTTAGGGTTTAAGATCATAAGGGAAAGAGGAGCAACAACACAAGAAGAAATGGGTGATTCAGAGTTTTCCCCTCGCCCACCCGGCGTTGTTTGTCTACCTGAATCAGGGCTGTAGTGGTTTAGGGGGTCAGCGACCCAAACATTGTCCTGTTTTACACTCTCCATCTCCAGGTCTGCATGCAGTCCGGCGCAATGGCAGGCAGGCAGAGGATGATCGGATGGATGGTCGGTCGGTTGGATGTTTGGATGGATGCATGGATGAGGCAAGCAGCGTCATCAAGAAGAGACGGGGAGGGAGGGGGAGAAAAGCACTTGTTGAGTTAGAAACCATGTTATCTGGGTTTATGGAGGCAGGTGGGCTTTGAATAGTAAGCCAATGGGACAGTGAAATCAATTTTTATTTTTTAAAAGGGCACCCGTAGAAGAGCCTTGATGCCATAATGAAGGTTATGCCCGACGGATTTTGTGAAGCATCCATTGTAAAAGATTAGAGCAAAAGCCTCACTTGAATGTGGCCTTTCCCTCGACCTGACTATACAGAGACAACCCCAGAGACAATTGAGGAAGACAATTGAGGCAGACAATTCCAGGTTTTAGAAAGTAAAATCCCTGCAGGGCTCTTCTTATTTGTACTTTATTTCATTCATGCAGCCCAGCAAATTTCACTATCATCCTCTGGGTTCTGCTGACGGGAGAATCCTAAGCAAATGTGCTGAGGTGGGTGTACCTAACTGAGAAGGGGCATTTACTTTCTGAACCTGGAGGTTTAGTCTCTGGTGGCGACAACGCGGGCATGAAGCGTTGCGTTTACACCGTGTTTATGCCGTGTTGGACAGTCGCAATGCTCAAATGCAAATCACGGGTATATACATCTTTTTGTAAAGTAATCGCCATGTCTACGAAAAGTAGACATGGCGATATAAAGCAGGGGGCGGTGAACTAGAATGAGAGAGAATGTAAAGTATACCCGCACGCACAGGGAGGGAAGAGGTTCCAGGATGCAGGCTGCAGACCAGTGCATGGCGATGCTAAGGCAGGGGAGAGGGGAGGAGCGGTTCACAGTCAGATGCAAAGCAAACATCAGAAATGGTCTAATAACCCATACCAGCAGGATGGATTCATGTCTGCAACATTAAAGAGACAGACTGGGGTGGGGGTGGGGGTGGGGGACATAAGCCATGCAGCCATAGGTTTCCACTGAGAGATGAGCCAACACGGGGCCTAGTTAATGAGCTGTGTCCCCCTGTGTTAATCATTTGAAGGAGCATTGAATTATGGATGTGTCAATTTTTTTCTTAGATGTTGCTCAGCGAAACAAACACAATGACATAACATTTTTTGAAAAACATCGACGTGCAGATGGATGAGCTAAGTGTGCCCGGAACAAGTGCCATGAGAGCATCAAAATTAGTGTGAGGGCTAAAATGGCTTTATCGAGGATCATTGTGGCGTGCATGGCGTGCCATAATACAGTCCAAATCCAAAGAGTTGCGCTTGCTGAACCTTGGAAGTGATCCACATGCGATCCAATAGCACCAGGGCCCGCATCTGAAACGTCTTATACCCCGCCGACCCCCTGATAATTGTGGCTTACTGGGGCTCATTTTATGTTTTTGCATATCTTCATGTTTTTCTTTACAGCGTGTCATCACTTTTCCAATTTTCCAGTTTGTTGCAGGTCAGGAGACCTCGGTGGAGGAGGAGGAGGAGGAGGAGGAGGAGGAGGAGGAGGAGGAAGAGGAGGTTGGTGTTTCTAATTAATTTTTAATTTGGTAATCCTCATTTCTTCAGTAAGACTCGATCAAACAGCCTGCTCTTCTCCACGGAGTTCCACGTGGAGCCTTGTGTGAGTCATGCAGCTCATGAGTCACTCCTCTTGATACAGGAGGGGCTTTTAGACCCTACATGGATGCAGGGCTTGTTTTTCTTTTTGGGGATAAATCTAATTCTGTGTGGGGGATAAGGGAAAGGGTTCAAGTGTGGGGCTCCGGTTTGAACCATAATCAAAGAAAAAAATGTATGCTGTAGTCATGCCAAAAGGGTTTATGGTGTTATTATTCTGACTCAGTTTAACAACAAGAGGATATGGTCACTGGGCTTATCCGATGACTTGACTTATTTTGATATGCAGTTGATCTGCATAGTTACAGATGAAAAACATTCCGCCGTGCCATTAAAATAACAATTTGTTTAAGAAAAAACTTGTAGCAGATACAAGTGCATTAGCATGGTGCATTAGGAACAAGGTGTTAAATAAATGGTATAATAAAGATACACTTCCCTTAAAACACAAAAAATACTTGCTGTAATCATCATGTTATCTGACATTTGTACAAACCAACACAAAAGCACACAACTTCATATGGTACAATCACAAGGCCTGAACTCATTCATTGATATGTGCCCGTATCAGCTGCAGTACATGATATTCAGGTGATTAAACGATGAGGGCAATCTCCTCTCAGCATACACACACTCCCACTAGAGGGTTGTGTATTAGAGGCCCAGGGTACCTGGCTTTGGCACTGCGTTGGTCACAGACTGCGGCACTTTATCGTTTATCAGCTCCACACACTCGCTGGGAAAGAAGCCAACCTAGAGAGAGAGAGGCAGAGAAGAGGGGGGGGGGGAGAGAGAGAGAGAGAGAGCGAGAGAGCGAGAGAGAGAGAGAGAGAGAGCGAGAGAGAGAGAGAGAGAGAGAGCGAGAGAGAGAGAGAGAGAGGAGAGAGAGAGCGAGAGAGAGAGAGAGCGAGAGAGAGAGAGAGAGAGAGAGCGAGAGAGAGAGAGAG
Organism: Melanogrammus aeglefinus; assembly: GCA_900291075.1. NCBI lineage: Eukaryota > Metazoa > Chordata > Actinopteri > Gadiformes > Gadidae > Melanogrammus > Melanogrammus aeglefinus. Next base: position 712,365 of record OLKM01000007.1, read on the forward strand.
CACGCGAGAGAGAGGAGAGGAGAGAGAGAGAGAAAGAGACCATCACTTTTTTTTAGATTACAAGAGCCGGGATGGAGAGCACTGCTCAACAGCTACTACACACCTTTTTATCTCCGTGGAGCGCGGTCGTGTTAACATGGCGAGGGCGTTGCGTTCGCTGACATGCTCTGAAAGGGGCCTCACCGAGGGCCCCGGGAGGAGCCTTTTAAATAGGGCCGCTCGGATGTGAAGTAAGTGGCCTTTTACGAAAGCAGAGCGCGCCGTACATTATGAGTCGGGACTTTGAGTCCTTTTAGTAGAAAGCCTGATTTTTTTTGGGGGGGGGGGGGGGGGGGGGGTAGAATTAAATGGTAGGTGGATAGAATGGATACTGACAACCAGCGCGGGGAGCTTAAACTCCTCATCGAGCAGTGTGAAGATGACTCAATTGTGCGTGTGTGCTTCCGTGTCACCGTTTGCTCTCCAGGAAATGTACCTGAGGTCCATTTCTTGCATTAGTTTCCTAATGATACCAATACCCAATGAATGAATTCTTAACAACAACATACGACACATGACGTTTTACTGCGGAAACAGCATATCATGCATCAGAGGAGGACTTCAGACCGGCAGGTGGCACCATGATACTAAATCAACACAGCAGTTCACTCACCTAACATTCACTAACATACTGACGCGCCCCCTCGTGCACAGTTTGGAGCCTAAGCCTTTTTCATGCAATTTGATCTTTCATTCCTTTTATCCCATCAACTTGCTGTATTTTGATTCTCCCCCCCCCCACTCTACTACCATGTCTCTGAAGCAGCGTCGCTAGAGCTCGCCCCGAGCTGTGCTCTGCCAAGCCTTGGAACACCACAGATGGACAGACAGCGCCGTCTGACAACCCTCCGTGGCCACTCACATAAACAAACACAGACGGCTTGACTGACTGGCTGTCGGCTCCCCGGTGGGAAGAGTGAGGGAGAGAGAGAGAGAGAGAGAGGGAGGGACAGAGAGAGGTTCATGGTGTGAGAGAGAGAGAGAGGGAATGAGATGGAGGGCAAGATAGTGATAAAGAGAGCGAGAGAGCGAGAGAGAGAGAGAGAGCGAGAAAGAGAGAGAGAGGGAGAGAGGGAGAGAGAGAGAACGAGAGTGAGAGAGAACGAGAGAGAGAGAGAGCGAGAGAGAGAGAGCGAGAGAGAGAGAGAGAGAGAAAGAGAGAGAGAAGAGAGAGAGAGAGAGAGAGACGAGAGAGAGAGGAGAGAGAGAGAGAGAGAGAGAGAGAGAGAGAGAGAGAGAGAGAGAGAGAGAGAGAGAGAGAGAGAGAGAGAGAGAGAGAGAGAGAGAGAGAGAGAGAGAGAGAGAGAGAGAGAGAGAGAGAGAGAGAGAGAGAGAGAGAGAGAGAGAGAGAGAGAGAGATTGAGGGGGAGTGAGGGTGAGAGTGAGAAAAGAAAGAAAGAGATAGGGAGCAAGATAGTGACAAAGAGAAAGCAAAAGATATGGGGTGAGATAATGAGTGAGAGAGAGCGAGAGAATGAGAGGGGGCGAGGTCCAGAGAGAGAAAGTGAGGGCAAGAGCAATAGGGAGAGAGAGCCAGAGAGAGAAAGTGAGGGCGAGAGAGTAAGCAAAATAGTGAGTGAAAGCGTGGCAAGATGGCACAGCAGCTGCTCTGATGTAGCCCACACACACACACACACCACACACACACACACACACACACAACACACACACCACACACAACACACACACACAACACACACACACACACACACACACACACACACACACACACACACACACACACACACACACACGACTTGACGAAAAAATAAAGACATAAATAAACCCATTCAAGTCAGCGCTCTAGAGTTCATGGGAGTTCAGAGAGAGACGCCCCCACCCACTGCTAAACCTCCAGTAGTCCAGCTGTCTGCTATAACACTTTCTGGATTATGAGACGGGGACGCACTCGCCACCCAGCAGGGGGTATCAGCGGTAAGCTGCAGTCATGTCAGATCGAGGGGCGGCTGGAGGGGCCGAGATGGATAAAAACTGTCTGCAGCTGGGGGCCGGATTCAAGCGCACGCAAGGGGTCACGGTGTGGGGGACAGAGGGTCAAACCCAGGGGGACGGGAGTCGGGAGTCTATTAGGGACGGGCGTCGTCAGGGACCTCACAATACGACTTTAGGGTGCTGATACCGATATGTAATGCGATTTCTGTAAATATTGCGATGTTATGGGATTTTCTTTTGGGCATTTTTGTATTTTGTTTGGTTTAACACTGGGGTACAGGTTGTACAGGTCCAGCATTCTTTTCTAATGAAATGGTAAAACAGAACAGAACATAGAACAGAACAGAACAAAAAGTTGAGGCCAGTTGACCATTGGCAAATATACTACAATTGCACTCTGTAGGACAGTGCTGGTATTTAGCTGCAACTAAGAAAACAATGGTGTTTTTGGCCTTACATTTTCTCAAGAATCCGGGTTCTGACATGAATCTATAATTTCCTTATCGCTACATTGTAGTAGGATAAAAGACGACTCTAGTACTATTGCTCACGGCAAGTATCTGATGGGTGAGGTTTGGTTATGATTCTAGAGCAGACTTCAGCCTCCGTCCCGATCCGTACAGTTTTACAAACGGAGCTTCTTGTTTCATGCTGAATGTCCAGATGATGAGCAGATAGTCAGCAGATATATTAAGAGTAACCAATCCTTTGACTGCTTGTGAGTAATGTACATAAAAAGAATGGCATGCTCCATAACTCAAAAAATAAAATAAAATAATATTTTATCTTTATCTTGAGAGAATGTGATGGATTGTGTGGAGAGATACGGTATCATTGTCAACACCGCAGTGGCTGAAAACTGCTGGTTTATCATCATGCACACAGGGACATTTTCTCAGACAACCAACCTGAAAGCCGTGTTTTCCTCTCCACCATGTGGTGTCCTCCTTGGGGGGCATGTCAATGACCGACACGATATCACCCACCTGAGAAGAGAGAGAGCCAGAGATATGGAAAAAGACAGCGAGAGAGAGAATATATTAACACTGGGGTGCATTGGGACCAGCTTTGACGTGCACTGCACCACCGAAAAAAACCTGAATTGAAATATTCTCCCTTCAGCTCCCTGTCGCAATTCTAGTTAAGTTTGGCCGACATAGTAACGAAAACATTGACGTTGTATACTGTATCTATTCATACTTTTTGTTGGCAAGGTTGGAGATATGAAAGAGAGTTGTCTTATGTGGAACGTCCTACCCTATCAATGTTTTAATAAATCTCAGACAATCTTTCATCAGTCTTTCACTCCGAATCTAAGTGCCACGTACACATTTGCACCACTCATTGTGAGGAATTAAGACACAAAGTAGAAACAATCAAGAAACATTCATAGACAGTGTCAGAATAACACAGTGACGTGACAGAGTGGTTGGGTGGGAGAAAGAGAAAGAGAGAGATGCATCATCTGTGTCGTCTGATGGCCGTCACCTCAAATGACAGCTCGTCCGCGGCCTGGGCGATGTAGCGCTTGATGACATGGGCAGCAGCGATGGCTGGCACATTGATGGAGGACTCCTCATGCACCAACAGATGGTTCCCCTTGTTGTCCACCTGGGATATGCAACACACACACACATTCAGGCACACACATACATAAATTCACGCACACACACGCGATCACGCAAGGACACAAGCAAGCACACACACACACACGCGCATTCACACACACACACACACACACGCATGGACACAAGCAAACACACAAATCAAGCTTTATGCGACAAGTGGCTCCAACCCTGGCAGTGATATGCACATAGAATGGCACAGCTTTTATTTATTTGAAAGGACAGCAGGGTCATTAGTCAGTGTGTTGTGGTTTTTCTGTCGTAATGGCGAATACCAGCGCCAGCCAGAAAATATCCTCAAGATGTTATATATTTAAGTGGCAAATCCCCACTCTAAAATACACAGTATGCATGTAGTCAAGCATTTATTTAAACCAGCACAACTCTGGCTCAATCAAGGCCAGTGATTTATTTTCCCTCTAAAGCAATTTGGTCAGTGGAAGACCATTGTGGGAAAATCTCGACGTGAGCGTTCAGTTATGGTCATGGGGTAAGGGATGTTGAACTAACGTAATGTAATTTAATGTGGCGGCGGCTGTACAATGTGCAGCTCTCATAGACCCTTCTTTGAGGGACCTTACCTCCATCCACGTGAGGGCGGGCCCACAGTTGATCTGGTTGTCAGCGATGGCTGAGAGCCGTGAGAGGTAGGCCAATAGCATCTGGGAAACGGACTGTGAGAGCAGGGGGGAGGGGGGGGTGCAGTTAACATTCAGCTTTACAGAACAACTTCCCTAAGAAACATGAGCCGGATCCATTATCTCACTTCGGCAAAGCACGAAGACACACCAGATTCCCAATTAATCCGGAATTACCCAGCCCATTTGGCCATTCCGGCTCTTTTTTTATCCTCTCCGTTTCCCGGTGTGGGTCACCAATAAAGCGCAACCAGGGGGTTTTATTAGGCCTGTGGTATGTGGCAAAAGGGCGCCTGGTTTCAGTTTTTCGAGCAGCCAATCACACTCAAAACAACCTCCGCCGATACCTTGTTAGACGGCACCTTTCTGGTTTCGAAAGGCGGAGATGAGAGCAGTTAAGACACGGGCTGCCGCACAAAAGCTCTGGGGCTCCATGTTCTTCCGTTGACAATTGCCGTGCCCATCCCCGCTACACTCGGCCTCACTGAGGTTCATTTGAGCGGTGGAGGTGCGTGCCAGGGTTTCGTTTGAAAGCCTGCCAATACGTCCCCAGGAACAATGGATCCTAGGAATGGCTATTGAGAGCCAAGACTATGTCCTCCTCTAGGCAGACAAGGGAAACAATCACTCGGAAATTGCCTCCCATTATAAAACGAGAACGACTGGTTGTACTGCTTTCTTTGGTCGGGAGCCCCCACAGAGATGCGTTTTGTCGGATTGTGTTATTATTGTTGTCGGCTTAATTCCCCTGTCTCCACCTAATGTTTTATTGAATCTAGTTAAATCAAGCACAAAAATAGAAGATTATTGAAGATATGTATTGAGTCCAAGTCGTTTGCCTTAATGGGTCATGGTGGCTCCACTGCTGAATATTAACCACATTTGACTTGAATTGACCCAGGTGCAGTTTCTGTCCTGTGGTCCTCTTTCGCACACGCACACACCTCTGAATGTGTGCGCATACCTGGAGGTTGCGACGCAATGCTTCACTTACTTCGGACTGGTCGGTCAGACTGTCGAAGCGGGGCAGCTCGGGCAGCTGGGAGAAGCGGCGGTCGTAGATGCAGAGATGCAGGTGCTTGTCCAGCACACGGAAATCCTCATAGCTGCGCCTCACAATCCAGCTCCGGCCCTAGCACGGGAGAAACGCAGCCGAGGGAACATAAGTGGAAGGAAGTCCAAGTACTTAGTGGTGCCCACAGGGGCATGGGAATTTGTTGTCGCTAACCCAGACCTTACCCGCAACATGTACCTACCTGTTACCCCCTTATAAGTGATCTCTTGGTAAAGCAATGTTTATGGGATGGAAATAAACCCTAAAGCCATCTACACATATTTAATACCATATACTAATTAATACGATGCAAGGCCTCCATTGAGAAAAATAACAGAACCAACAAGGGAGAACGTGTTATGGTAAGACGGGGATAAAAATATATGAATGACGCTCGTCTGGTGGTCACATAAACCCTACTCTGTTATTATCTCAAGTAGGGACATTATGCTACTATGCATTTTTTCAAACTGTTTCACGGCTCAAGGAGTTGTAACACAGCGTTGTGACCAGAGGGCTGTTCAACATCCCCGACCAAGTATCACAACGTCCCCCCTTAAAGGGTTTTACTTCCCTCAGTACATGACATGATCTTACACTATCTGTGTAGCTCATCAAAACACGTCCACACATTTCCTCATACCAAGTCCTTCAATGGGGCCAACTCTGCCTTTTCAGGCTTGACAGAAGGAGGAAAGAAAAACCAACAAACACCAGTCCAAACCGGGTCAGTTTTGCCCACGGTTCACCACACAAAACACAACTTGGCTCCTAAACACAGAAGCAACATGAAAAAAAAAGAGGAAAATCCACTTCTAGTCGTTCCACAGATTTGTTGTTTCTGTTTCAGCTGGCGAGAAATCCCATCCAAACCTCGAAAGAGCCCAAGGTCGGAAGAAAAAGAGAAGAACGAGGCCGAGAGAGAGACTGGAGCAGGGCCCGCGGTGGCGGGATGGGGGTTCCAGTGCCATCCAAGTGCTGTTTTCACCATGCCCATGGGCGGGGGCGGGGGTGGGGGATGTACTTCTCAGACTAACGGGACACTCTTCTGCTCTACTTTACCCGATGAAGCTCTCTCTCTCCACTGGGCCTCATCGCCCCCGCCCGTCCCCTCGACGGTTCTGTGGATTAGAACGCGACGAGACTCGCGGCGCATCAAAACAAACAGCTATTGCCAACCCGCTCTGAGGCGAAATGTTGGTGCCAATTTAGCTGGCCGGCTCTCTCTCTATCAAGATTCTTGAGTTTCTTGGTGTTGGCGAGAGCTGGGATTTCCATGAGAACAGCCACACTTTCCCTTCAAGCAAGGTCAAGGAAATAGAATTCGATAAAGATATATCCAAAGTAATAGCTTACGGGCTGTATTGCAGGTGCACTCGGGCCTAATCACAGTTTTCATTCAAAGCACTAAACTTTTGCCAACAATGATGAATTTGGCAATTTGTCACGCTTAGTGCCCTCCACAAAAATCCTCTCATTATTATCTCATCTCTCATTCTGCAGCTTAAATATTGATGGCCAATGGTATTCGGAAGGGCAGGATTTGATTGACATTGAGGTTTCTATCAAACAGGGCACACTTTCCATTAATAACCTACGGTAGTCTATGCTTCGTTCCAATAAAGAATCACTCATGGACATCTGTGGGCTGTGGCTCTCACTTTTCCATTCCTACATAGCACGTTTTATGTAACAATGTGGGAGCGATCATAACATAAATGCATGGAATTGAAGGCACAATAAACCTTGAAACTGCTTTATGAATGTTGTAGTTGGCAGTGGTAGAAATATGGTAAATGTATGCAAATATATATATGACTCAACTATGTGTAGTTTATTCAACAGGTTTTCAACAATATTGTGATATTTCCCCCAGCTACAATGGTGTGTGTAGGTGTTTGTGTGTGTTACATATGAATATATGGATCCCAGGTCTACTGAAGTGTCATTCTTACCTGACAGTAGATTTGGACCAGGTACACCAGTTCTTTGGACTCATAGCCGTTACGGGTCACCTCACACTGCTCATCCGCCAGGGAAAGCTACAGGAGAACAGAATCATATATATAAATAAACAACAAAGAACACTCCACAAAGGACACAAGAGTGGTACAGCAATTCTATGAGAAAAACGATTTTGTACTTTTGCTTTCGTTTCTTATCAAAGCCTTCTGCTGCCTGTGGTTTCATTATGTCCCGCAGAGATAATTTCAGGTGGTCAAATAAATTAATGAATAAAAAGACGTACAAAACACCAACTATCTACTTTAAATAATTACCAGACTGGCTGGTACAAAGAGAATATATTGGAACAAGTGGGCCGGCTCTGGTTTTGAGGATCTTCACGGTATTGTCATTAGAGGGGTGAGAGGGGGGACACAGAAGAGGAAAGGGAGGGTGTTCTATTTACAATTTTCGGGAGATGATTATGCTCATGTGTTCTCAACGGAGACCTGCTGGACGCCCACGCTGTACTGAAATATAGATGAGAGGAGGCTGGAACGAGCCCAGGCACAGCCCAGGAGCAGCTGCAACCTACGGGCTTCGTAGTGTAGCGCTGGGGGGGGGGGGGGGGAGAACCGTGTGTGGGGGGGAGCTGTGAAAAGACAGCCACTCGCATGTGTGGAGCAGTGCCGGGAAATGGGGCTCGTTTGTAGATGTTCAACACACACAAGTACTGGCCCCTATCCACAATGTCGGCAGCCTACCTGTAGGCACAATAGGCTAATAGGCCTAACCCCTATACCCGCTCCATATATCTGAGTTTACAATTAGTTACTTTGGATAAAGCCTGCTAAGTCAGGGAATTTCCCCCTCTGGGAAAAATAAAGTGCATTTAATTTGATGACTAAATAGTAAATGGTTTGTTTAAGCATTTTGTCATTTATTGGCGTGAAAGCCCAATTCTCTCGGTGATGACAAAAACCCCTGCCAGGTTGGACCCTTACCCTATTGTACCATTTCTTATATCAGGATAGACATTTTAATTGGTTATTCACAGTTCTTTATGGTTGTTACTAGCCACTGCGTCCTAAGAATACACTGACGAAGACTCAATTAATGTTCAGATTTTGTGGATTTAACATGTAAAAAAAGGTATTATTGTTCCCGCGTGGAACAGAAACTTTATTGGAAACCAGTTGGTGGGGGGGGGGGCTTCATATCAATTTGCAAGCACCAACCTCTGGGAGCCATTCAGCAACTCCTGTTTAAAAGCATTACGCTTGTCACTGTGCCAGGTGGGATAGAGCCTCCACACATGTGAATTATGGAGCTCAGGTGGGTGTGGGAGGGGCGGGGAAGCAGGGGAAGTGCAGGAGGGTGCTGATGTCTTTTCACCGGCAGAACAATGCTTGCATTGTAGCATTCCACTCTCTGTGCCACTGAAACTCCTTTAAACACCCCTGGCACCAGCGGCTAGCGCAAGGGCCGGCTACTACAGGCTTCCCTGTGACCAGGTCTTTCTTGTACATTAACCCTTAGACCATGTTTTTATGTTGGCGACATGCATAAAGTGTCTCTCTTTCCCACCAATTTTTGTTCATCTTTTATGCCGGCATGTATTTAGTCAGAAAAATACTAGTTGGTTCACTACAACTTCTGCTGGTAAAGTCATATGTGCTACGCACACAAAGGTGTCTTTTTTCCCAGTGGTGGATAGTAAAAAGGAGAACGATAATATTTATGTGTCCCTAAACAAACATTGTCTGGGTAATGACATGGTGCCAGAGAGAAGAAAAAAACGTGCTTCGGTTCCTATTAAAGCTTGATTTAAACAGTTGGCAAGGGAGGTGCATGGGTAGAATGGATAACTCCTCTTCAATCTCCGATTATGAAACAGTACGGCTCTCCAAAAGACAGAAAATAATGCTCATGCAAAATGAGTCTTGTTAAATTCAGGCTCACAAAAAACTATGAGGAACAAGTTGGCTAACAGAGTGCCCACAAAAGCCTTTCAAAAAACCTTGCAATATCACAAACCCACAACCACTACTACATTTTTTTTTCCAAATGTGGAGAAAGTTACTTGTGATTGCACTACAAGTACGACATCTGTTGGACTTCTAATGGTGCCATTCTTTTCTGGATATCATGGACATATAAACACACTCATAAAGAATGTGCATGTTCGTTCAATGGATAAAAGTCAGAAACACTGAGAACTAATATGCCTTTCTTGATCACGTCGAGTTAAAATGCATTGTACTGCAGGAGCAAAAACTAATTTAAACCACAACATGTGATACTCTTCTCCTTCTACTAACTCAATAGGAAGAAAATGGTTGGCAGAACAGCACCTGGAAGTGATATACAGGACTATAAAAAAACGTGTGTTTATATTGACTGGGCGCTTGCTCAATCGCCATGAGGCTTGTCATAAGACAAAGAAAAGCAGTTATGTTTTGGACAAGTTCTATACGCAAGCGCCATAAAACATGATATGCTTGGGAACTTTGACCATTTGAACACAAATGTTACAGAAACCAGTGTTGATCGTTGCGATTTAAACACGTTTTTTTGGTTGGTTGTGCCCTTTTTTTATAATCAAGTTCCGTAATGAATCCATCACTAGGCTTTTGAGGGACTTTCAAGTTCATCAAGTGAGACCACAAATGTTACACTGCTCATTCTCATGGTCTACTGATCCATTGTTATTTTGGCTGGTCATCCTAACCTGTTATGCTGTCTCAAACTATGGTTCGGCCCTTCACTTTCACCTGAATAGGCTAATCTTCCCACAATAAGATACCCTACAGCAATTCTCTTTTTCAGTTAACAAGAGGATCCATCTTAGTTCCTAGGATGTTTGAAGGATATAGAGTTGATTGGATAAACATTTCACATCAAATCATCCACACATTCTTACACATGAATGTTGAAGCATCAATAAGCATAAATGCTTTGTTTAAAACAGGGCAGTATAAGAGACCAATTCAACCACACAAGAGCATGAGAAAATATCTAAAATGTGTTGTTGCAGACCATGTACAACCAATGTATTGGTGTAAGCCCCCAAGCATGTCAAAGCAGTGAGTTAGAAAAGTGACTACAATTTTCTGTGCACCAACCCTTAAATTAGATCAAAAATTGTCAGTGTGGCATAACAAAAATAATTCGTAGTTCCAAGGCTACAATGCAATTTACCCGGTAAGGACAAAATGTGGTACAGAGGCAAGCGCTGTTAGGTTTTTTTCTTAATTGCTGGCCAGGGTTTGTGATGGATCCTACTCTATCATTTATTCATATGTGCAGCATGAACAGAGGTTGTCACACCTAACAAACCGGCTTTTAAAAAGATGACCCCTTGATTTGCATGACATTTGCATTACATTAGAACCTATTTTCATCCCTTTTTCTTGGCAAACAATAACATTAGAAGTCATAATTAGGTATAAGCAAGTATAAGCATTCATCCAATTGATGAAAATGCCTTTACCCCTCAAAGAATTACACTGAATCAATGCGACGAAATTAGCACCATTCTGGGACAGAAGTGAACATACCATGGTGTAATCTGACGATGTTGGGCTGTGAACCAACTGCAGCTAGGCTATTCTATTGTGACAGGGATTAGTGTTATTTTTTGAAGAGGACATTAGATAATGGGAAATTCCAGAGAACCTGTAATGGCTTTAATGGATTTAAGCTTCACTCAGTGGCCGCAGCCCATAGAGGTGTAAAGCAGTCACTCAATGCACAACTGGATGCATTACGCAGAGCAATGTGTGGCTGTCTAAAGGAGTAGCTGGGTTGCAAAGATGCCTGTGCAGCGCTATGCTGCACCAAGCCAAGACTGTTACTTTACAAGGCACAAAGAGAGTGCTTCTCATTGCACTTCGTCCCGACTGTACTTTCAGCAATTGTGCTCCACTCACACTTAATCTTACAAAAGCAAGCTAATGCACCATTGCCTTTTGAAGTAATTCTATTGCCTTTGAAAATGAAACTAAAATCAATCAATCAAATGGAGGAAATTCCTTTCACATTTTAGCTGAGTTTTTTTCCACTGAGATTTTACATACCACATGCTTTTTTCTAAAAGGATGAAACCCTTTTACGCATTGTTAGTAAGTGCCACTTACAAACCAAGTCAAGCCCAGAATACACGCTGGTAAAATGCCTGTGCTTGCATATAAATCCTTCCCCAACTGTGGAGACATTCAATCCATTCATCCAAAACCCAGCACTTTCACAGTTAGACATAGAGTCGGCTGGTTAAATGACATAGATCTTAAAGTACAGCAGCACCAGGTGTAATGAAACAGCCATATATGAACCACAGCACATGTATTATGGACCGTGCAAAGAAGACACAACTTAATGCTGGCGATAGCTCAGCCAGTGTGAAAACACAATGTTTTTTAAAGGCCACGGCAGAGCCAAGGACCGGGAAGATGTTCGCTTTACTCACAGTGGATCGTATCCCGTCTTTCACAGGCTTCCTGGCCGGTTACTGTGGGCTGTGGAAGTAACACCACGCCGTCGACCTTACTGCCAGAAACCCCCTCAGATACCCCCTCCCTCCCGCTCCTCCTTCACGCACCTGTCCTCAGCCCTCCACTTCAAACTGTGGAGTGGGGAAGAGGGTGCCGGGAGAAAAGTATCACTGAGTCTCTCACGTCGCACGTCAAAGTATATTCCGCTTCAATAAGGCTCCCAGCTCGGCCCGTCCAGGACACGATTACCCCTCAGCTGGAGGCAAATGTCAACTCTCCAGTTTCTGCACCACACGCTGCATGTGTGCGTGTGTGCATGGGTGCATGTGTGTGTGTGTGTGTGTCTGTGTGCGCGCGTGTGTGTGTGTGTGCTTTTCTCTGTGGCGGATTCAAAGAGATCTGCAAGCCAGCGACATCAGCAGCAGCGGCAGCAGAGGTGGGGGCTGATAGCGTGAGGGTGGATAAAGCCAGCGGTGGCGGCAGCGGTACGGGACGCGTTCCTCGGCAGGGCGGCTTTCATCCCCTCCACGTCGCCCTGCCCCCCTCCTCTGTCGCACAGACGTGACACTGCATTCCTTCCTTCTTTCTCTCCTTCTCCTCTGATCCTGTCCCTGTTTCGGGGGCTTTTGGTCTCCGGCAGCCAAAATAACTTTGAAATAGGAGGAAGAATAAAAAAAAAAAAAAAAGGAAAAAAGAAAGATCCTAGTTGGCTTAGCCGTGAGAGAAACAAAGAGAGAAGAGAGGAAAAGCGGTGCTGAAAGTAAAGAGCCCAGTTCCTCTTTTGTTGCTCTTGCTCACCCCCTTCCACCTCCTCGCCGGCTGGGCTGTGGTTTTTTTTTTTCCCTTCCTTCACCGTCCCTGCCACACACACTATTCTCCCTCTCGGTCTCTCACTCCCTTTTTCTTTCTCTCCCCTCCCTGACATGCTGGCTCACACCCCCTAACACCACACCACCCACCACCACACCACCCACCCCCCCCCCCCCCCCCCCCCCGCCCTCCTCTCTCTCTCTTTCTCTGGTTGGTGCATTCCCCAGGACAAAGAGCGGTGATGGGGAGAAGGAGAGAAGGAGAAGGAGCTCAGAGAATCAGAGGAGAGAGAGGGGGGAGGGCAGGAAATGAAAGGAAGGGAAAACGAGTGGATGCACTTGCAGGACAGCATTTCTTGCACGTGCCATTTTCCTTCCCTCTCTCTTGCTTTTGTGTGCCCCTCTCTTTCTCTCCTGTCCGCTAGCATGTTGGCATTTCAAAGACAGGACCTGTGCTGACAGTCGATGGGTGTCCTTTTTGGGACATAGAACTCAGCCTTGTAAAGTGGGACTAAAGATATCATTTTAGACCACAGTGAGCAGGAGGTTCCCCATATTTGGCCTCTTTTTTGGGGGGCATTTTCCCCTTATTTTTTTAATTACTTGAACAACCTTTTCTACTTGGTACACATTCTAGAACTGAGTATGTACGAAGTATGTAATAAAGACTGGGTTCTTTGGGGTTCTGTGTTGAGAGGTGTTAGCTTGTCATGGTCATTCAGACTGTGACGGTATCCATGACAAAGGGCTGTAAAATGCACTTAAGATTCATGATGCAGCATCAGCAATTACTGCCTGAGCACACAACACAGCTCAATGATGTGGTATCGGAAAAAAAGCATGCTGATATACCTCAAAAATACCTACTGTGAGCCAAGGTTCTCCCTCGCTCCATCTGTGTTTTGCGTACAAAATAACCCTTCATCTCTGGCAAAGCACAAGACAGGGAATCAGTGATGAAAACCGTAACCAACCAAACAGAAAACATGCCTGGTTCTGGCTACTGGTCCACCATAACAGTCTGGTGGTGGCTACTGATCCACCATAACAGTCTGGTGGTGGCTACTGGTCCACCATAACAGTCTGGTTCTGGCTACTGGTCCACTATAACAGTCTGGTGGTGGCTACTGGTCCACCATAACAGTCTGGTTCTGGCTACTGGTCCAATATAACAGTCTGGTGGTGGCTACTGGTCCACTATAACAGTCTGGTGGTGGCTACTGGTCCACTATAACAGTCTGGTTCTGGCTAATGGTCCATAATAACTATAACTTTTGGTAACTACTGGTCCATAATAACTATAACTTGTGGTGGCTACTGGTCCATAATAACAGCAACGGAAGAAGTCATCTGCAACTGAACCCAAACCAGACCGTCCAGAAAAACCTTCTTGTGCTCTGATTATTCGTCAAATAGGAATAGCCGAGAACAATTTTAACAGTTACATCAGTGGTAGCAATGACATCATATGTGCCATCAACATATGAGATCGATTTAAAAAAAAGGGCCTGTGACAGGCATGCGGAATGGAAATTGAAATGGCTGCCAGCTTCATAGAAGAGGACTTATCAGAGCCAGGAGACAGCGAGAGGGGTTAATGCCCAGAGTGGACGCCCCGGTCACAGAGTTTTCCCCCTGAAGAACAGGGGACGTGGCCATGAGCGTGCCTCGACCATGGAGAGCGTAATGAGAGAGAGAGGAACTAACTACAGACCAATAGAAGGCAAGCCGTCTGTAAAACTCAATACAAACCCTTGACATTCTTCCAGCCATCTGTTGGTCCAAGCATATGCGTCATAATTGTATTTACAGATTCCCAAATCAGAAAGCATGCAGCTCAGCAATGTTTACAACTTTTTCACGATGGAAAAAAAAACCAGACAACCAAATAGAGCAACACAACAATTGCAGAAAGCCAATGGAATGTACTAATTAGACACAACATTTCATACAAAACCTTGCCTGGGTTACGAATTAAATGGGTGGTCCACTAGCACTTGTGATCCATATCTCTCCATTAGCTTGCAAGTCCAATACAGGGGCTGATGCAATGGCATAACCCAGCTAGTGGACAAGAATGCTCCCATCATACTCTACTATGTGTTCTAGCTATTAGTGTCTGCTGATAATCCACCACTGACCCAGTTCATTCAGATTTTTGCTCTCGACGCTAGTGGTGATTTATTTTGATGGCATATAGGGCGTCACGCTCTCATCGGACAGCGCATTCAAAATGGAAAGACACATTTATGTTACCTTTCTGCTTCACAATCTGCCATACCACGAATGCATACTGTTTTCGATACAAGGTTAGCAAATAAGGCAACAAAAAAAAAAGTGTCTTCAATAGTACCGGGTAATACAAGTTAAAAGGTTGCTTTATTTTCCCCATGAGAAGTTGCTATGCAATTTGATAATTGGACCATTTCTGTAAACATTCAGCTTCAACTTCACCTCTAAATTCTAGAAACACTGTTCCTCCAGTCCTCTGCTTATTCAAGGTTAATAAACCAACACTCTGTGTTGCAAAGTGTGCAGAATACGGACTGCAGAACAAGAATAAGTATATACTGCAGCAGGGGTGGGACTCTTTTACATTGTTTTGACACTGTGGTAATTTTGTTATCAGTGCAGAATGTATTGGGGAGAAGGAGGGGGAGTTCAAGTGCAAGGATGCCTGCAGGGGTTTAATGCTGCACTTGAGAGCTATCTTGGGAAGGAAGGGGGGGGTTACCGCACACCTGCACTCATTACCAAAGCCCCGAGAGACGTATCTTGTAAAGGAGATTGAGGTTTGCCATCGGATTTAGACACCTCGAAGGATTGGAGTAAGTGGATGAGATTACAACTTGGAAGGGACGGGGTACTGGGGGGGAGGGGGGTTTGAGATCACCTAAAATCCCCTTATAAGAGAGATTTGTTTACTCTACTATAAGCCTCTCCCTACACACCCACCACCCCTGCAGGTTCCTCTGCACCTCAAGACATGCTCTGCGAAAAACCACCACCGTTGCACATGGTGCACGCTGTGATTAACAGCCGACAAAAACTAAAATAAATAGAGGAAAGTCAATATGCGTTTTCAGATTATTGTATTAACCGTATTCTCACTGCTCAAGTTGCTTCAGTTCCTCAGATCAATATTAAAGCAACACAAAGTGTGGCGAGTTGCGAGAAAAAAAAACAACAGTTAAAATAATAGGAATTGACTACATGACAGCAGTCTCCCGACAACGCAGGATATGACACAGTGTGAATGGAATGAGAAGACGTATTTTTGAAGAGCATTGCACCTCCTTTTCTATTACATTACATTTCATTTCATAGGGGGGCCAGGCGGGGGTAAACACAGCCTTCGAAGAGGTTTCATAACTTATTGCATTTATCAACAGACAAAAAAAAACTCAGCCTTGCAGTTAAACGGTCCCACACGCACCTTAGGAAAATAAAACAACCCTCTACAGTGTTGGCAAGTTAAATCAGTTGTAAACAGTGCAGCATGTGCCCTCTTCTCCAGCAAAATGTCTTTCGACAGTGTATTATTATTTTTCATTAAACTGTGTACATGGGAGATCGTGTTTTGACGGCTGTTTTGATGGTGTGTGTGAATGTGTGTTCTCATGTGCTGTTCGAGGCTCAATGGGAGCTCTAAATAAATAATCACCTAACACATGGAAAGGTCAATTAGAGAGCTTGACTTTGAGTGTACGGGGAGAACCCTTTTACATCGGCCATGTATCCTCTGACAATGAGGCATGCAGTCTGTGTGTGTCTGTGTGTGTGGGTGTACGTGCACACCCACCCAAACACACACACACACACACACACACATATACACACACACACACATACAACATGATGGAAAACCCTTTGTTTGCATTGACAAAGGACGACTATCGGTTACAAAATCGTCGGTTGGGGGGGTTGAGTGATCCATCGCATGTGAGGAACACAACGCAGGTTGTCAATTCAGCTGTCAATATTCCACTCAACATTTGTGGTTTGTGGGCTTCAAGCCCTGTTATCATAATCACATCATTTCACCATCATACATGGGGTGTAACGTTCTAGGAGGCAACACTAAACTGATGGTTTGAAACAAACGCCTGCATTCCTCAACATTCTCCCCATGCTACGGCAGTTTGTTAGCTAGCGCGTTAGAATGAACAAGCTAGCCTACAACGTGCTGACTATTAAGCTGAAAACCGGCACTGCTGCTATTGATGGATTGGGTCGTGACGGGAGAAGCAAAAAGCTCCCTGCATCATCTGGTGGGGGGAGGAGCCAAGGTTGAGCCGCCATGAGGCAAAGATGGATGAATGGGAAGGAGAGAGGGATGGAGGGATAGATGGCTCGATAGGTGGAGGTCACCATGAATGGCTGACAGGAGTGTAGGAGGGGAGAGCCGACCAGGTTCCCATCATACTCCCTCTTCCCATTAGAGGGAGCGTGCGTGTGTGCCGGCCCTGTCTACACGTCTCTGGTTACACAGGCCCCCCGATACATGGCCATAGAGGGACGTCAATCTTGATCACACGCATGGCCACACTCTTAGACGACACTCTCTCTCTCTCTCTCACACATGTTTACAAAAGACAGCCCCATTTTGACCCGGGTGACCTTCTGTCAATTAAGGAGGGGGGGGGGCTGGCTAACAGCTGTTGAACTCCCAATTGTGGTAATTACTATGGACAAAGTTATAGCAACACAAACATTCACACACACACACACACACAACACACACAACACTGTTCCTCAGATATTTACTATCATTCCTTATTCTCATCTACTGTGGTGGAATATGGGGGGTGGGGGCAGACTATGTTTGACCCCTAAAGTAAAAATATGTTTTAATAACTTGACTATCATTGACGCGTGTCTGATTTATATCAAAGTGGCTCAAAAACCCCAAAGGACCCCCTGCTCTCAGAAACAAATGAGGCTCTGGTGGTGAGTGACGGGGGGTGGGGGAAAACTGCAAATTGCAAATAAACTTGATTAATAAGTGCTGCAATCATTACGGCAATTTTTTGGAAAGCATGGCAGCCATTAGGTCGATTAGGTTTATAACATGGCTTAGGAGTCGTCACAGGGAGCAGGCCAAATTGGAGTCAGTGGGAGGCCTTTGGCAACCATTACTTTCTCGAGAAATTAAGGAACATTTAACCTTCAGTAACATGCGGTTACATATGATTATGCTATAGGTTACGTTATATCCTCCATGAGAGCCATAGGTCTACGAGTGGATATCACATGTGTCACACAGGGCATACAATTATCTATAAGAAGGTAGGTGGCATTCCCAATGGGAAGGCTGAGTCTCCATGTTAGCACACCAACTGTATCGGTGTCCATATTAAGTGTTCATATCGCACATGCCCACGTCAAGACCAAAAGGAAGGCCAAGGTGTTACCAGAGGGTATTCAGGCCTCATAAATAACAACCTTTAACATAAATATAGCTCTATGCTGCTAGAGTTGGACCAAGCAGCAGGGTTGTTCTATTCACCCGACAACTGGGTTTGCTTTGGTACATCCGCTAATATATAGTTGTATGTCTCTCTGTATATCTCTCTCAACAGTTGTATCTCTCTTAATATAGTTGTATCTCTCTATTAAGTTGTATCTATTGTAGTTTGTCTGTATGAAGGAGATGTGGCTTGAATGATTCACAACAACGACAACATTATGGCAAACAAATAAATCAATAAAAACTTTTCTACTGTTGCACTTTGTTTCCCAGTATCCATACAACAAACAAGCCCACCTCATTGGATGCCGTCAACAGAATGCTCAGCGATTCCTTTTGTGCAAACCAGTGAGCACAATGCAGCCCCCCTGGGTTCTTATGAAATACTCATACTTGCGTGGCATGGAAAATCCACTGCGGGATTTCAGAGGATACTCAAACGTCTTGACAATTTGCTGACAGGCTCTAGGCTATGATAAGCACTGGCTGTCAGCCTAGTTGTTGGGAGACTTTTTCTTTCAATAAACCGACCGCCCCCCCCCCAAATTTACTTTTTTTTTTATCAGAAATTCACAGCAAGGTCTGTTGATTATTGTGTCATTGTTTCTCAAAAAAGCTGTCATCTTTTTGTTTTTCATGTCTTTTTATTTCTTTGACTTGAGCAACTGCATGGCTATCGTCACTAGCCAGTTAGTTACTCAACTGAATTGCTAGATATTATCATCTCCCTAAGCAGGGCCAAATACAATAATTTTTGGGTGAACAGATCCTTCAAATTAACTGACCAAGGGGTATACTATATGTGCCCGTCTAATGAAAAAGACAATTGTTACAAATGAAACAGCATTACCAGAGACAAATTCAACACTGCCAAAAATAGTTGGTTTAAATTTCTTTCCCCTGTCACGTAATGTAGTGCATAATGTAGACTAGAACCACCCTGATCCACCAAACATTCCCTGTGCATCCTTGTGAATCCACAGAGACAGGGAATCCATCCGACTATTGCGGATATCGCGTTTCATTACGGTCAGCACAAAGGAAGCAGCTTGACACAACAGAATTCACAGAAATTCACAGTCATCCAACTTTTTAGTGGGTTCCACAATTTGGGATGACAAAATACATAATGGAGTCCACTTCTGTAAGGGTTGAGTGCAGTCATGATTGGTAACCCTTTACAGGCTCCTATCCCACCAATGTCATAAACCTAAAGACACACGTAATATAGAGTTAACTTAATGACGGGTGTTGTGAATTATCCCTGAGACACTTAAACCCGGTGTCAATAAAGATAATTAAAATGCACTGATGTTTGGCAAGGCCCACATGATGGCAGAGATGTTAAAATGGAGCACCAATGTGTCAAAATGTATAATGAAAACATAATCAGTGAGCACAGTACCGGCTCAGTCAGACGGCCTTGCTCCAGGAGATGAGTCAACATGTTGTGCTCCACTAGGAGGCGGCATGGACGTTGACTTAATTTATCTCTGAGTCAGACTCAAACGGGCGCCTAAACAACGAGGCGCTGGCCTGTTAAACAAAGATGACCTCCTTTTTTTTTCTTTCTTTTTAATTTTGTAAAGGAAATAGGTTAATTGACTTTGTAGAAAAAGAAATGTCAGTAAACAAAACAGTCTGTGTGTGTGTGTTTATGGACATCTATATGGACACACAGGGCCGTGTTAAACCACTGTGTTGTTGGGGCAGCTGAGTGGTTTAACACCACTCTGCGGCCCTACATAAAACAGAGAGAAGTAAACATGAAAGGCAATACAGAGCACGGCTCAGACGGCAAGTAACTGGGATCAAGACCTCTGGCACGCAACGTTAACGCCACAAAAAGTCGAGTGGAGAGATTACTAAAAAGTAAATAGTTCACTAATAATAAAGTCTTGACCTGTCAGGACAGAAAATGTATTGTCTTTTAGATTTAGGAAACAATCTTAATTTCACATGTTTGTTTTTAGGATTCTTCAATCATACCATTCTTTAAATCTCAACGCGGTTCCCTATGGCTGTGTGTAACGAAAATTTCAGCTGAACACCGACCTCTATTGGTGCCTTCAGGGAATTACAAGAATGCACCTTCTAGAGAAAGCTGCAGCAGTCATCAGTTTGAAGACAGGAGTGGACCCCCCCATGATGTTTTCAGGACTTTTCAGTGATTGATCTTACAAACAGGGTTCAAAATATTCAGCGCAAAGCCCAGCATGTATACCCCATTAACTGAAGTTTAACCACGGACCGGTTTACAGTGTTCAAGTGTTTTCCGCGAGTCAAAGGTAAAGAATCCAAGGAGCCAACAGGGAAAGTGTATATCCCAGCAGTAGACTACAAGAGACATCAATTTCATTGTAATTACACCATGCTCCACCTCCACCCGCGTTTTAGTCATTGTTCCAACCATAACAAGCCTATGGCATCTTTCATGCCTGCCTGTCTGGGTTCAACACTAAAATAGGACACTAGAGAAGGACAACCAAAGCAGCCACTGGCTGTGGATGCTTTGGGTCAAATGTAATAAAGACGATGGGTTGGAGTGAGTCACGGTTGTGAAAAGGCAACTCGAACAGACTCTGTCTCCCTTGTTTACTGCTGACATTTTTCCCACTCAGAAAGAGGAAAAACGGCAAGGTGTACCAATTCTACAAAGAGTTGTATAAACACCACCTTAAGCGCTGAGCTAGGCCAGGGGTGGGTGGTTTGAGGGTTGGTTGAGGGTCGGTGGGGTCAGGAGGGTGTCTGCTTACCTGGATCGTGCCAAAGTCCACGTTCTCGTAGTGAAAATGAGCGCACTCGGCCAGCTTGGGGAAGTGTCCCTTGGTGAAAGAGAGTCTGAAAGACGCACACACGCACACAACAAAACACACGCACACACACACAGGTCAGGACGGTGCACTAGGGGAAATGTTTCATGAGGAGGGGTGAGTGGGGGAGGGGGGGGGGGTTGGACGCGAGTCGGGGGGGGAACAGAGATAGACAGAGGAAGTGAGGGGAACGGAGGGGATCAAACACAGGCTATAAACAGTGAGCAAGCGGCTGGGAAGCGAGACACAGACAGCAGGCTGGGAAAGGGGACACATGAGAGAGTTGAGGCAGATGTACGGTGGCAGGTGTATATTTGTGTGTGTGGGTTCGTCCTAAGCCTTCACCGTCTATGTGTCTATGTGAACTTGGTCTGAGGATGTGTGTTTGTTTGTATCAAAGAGTGTGTCTTGTTTTTGCACTGCCTGTGTGGATGTGACAGTGCCATGCACAATATTGCACAATAAACACATGCACGCATGTGTATGTGTAGCCAAGTAGATGACATTCGGTGTCTGACTGTGGCTGAGTATATGTGTGTGTGTGTGTGTGTGTGTGTGTGTGTGTGTGTGTGTGTGTGTGTGTGTGTGTGTGTGTGTGTGTGTGTGTGTGTGTTTTTGTAAGTATGTGTTTTTGTCTGTGTGTGTGTGTATATATATGTGTGTGTAGTGTGTTGTGTGTGTGTGTGTTTTTTTCTGTGCTGTTTTTTTTGTCTTTGTGTGTGTGTTGGAGTGTGTGTGTGTGTGTGTGTGTGTGTGTGTGTGTGTGTGTGTGTGTGTGTGTGTGTGTGTGTGTGTGTGTGTGTGTGAGAGTGTGTGTATGTGTGTGTGCACGCAAGTGTGTGTGTATATGCGTATGTGTGCGTGCGTGTCTGAATTTCCATGTGTGTACGGGAATGTGTGTGCGCCCAAATCTGAGCGAGAGCGCTTTTGGTACCCGTGCATGTGCATGTGCATGCGCGTGCGTGCGTCCGGGAATGTGCCCCCCCTGCTGGGCGGGGAAAGGGAGAGTGGTGCGCCACTCACTTCTTGACATTCTTGACCTTCATGCTGGCTGTGCTGCTGCTGCACGAGCGCATGAGGGGCTCCGTGCGCAGCTCGGGGATCTCTGCACTGCGGGCCTAAGACACAAACACACACACACACACACACACGCTCAGATTAATGTCAATGTCTAACCCCGAGTCTGGCTAACAAGTCTTGACAAGGCAAGAAAAATGATACACACCCTCTGTAAACTGCTTGTTGTTATTTTTAGCGCACATGTTTACAAAATCGTATGGCTGATATCAGCTGACAGCCCCGTTTGCCGCAGGTCAGATGCAAGTAGAATAGGTTGGACCACCTGATCACTAGAGGTGACAGTACTGAGTTGGGGTCTTTCCCTCCGGTGTAATTTCAACATAGGAGTTTGCTGCCATCATGGCCTGATGGAAAAACCCTGGTACTGCAGGCCTAAAAAAACCTAATATACTATGCATGCTGTTTAAGTTCTCAGAGCACTTTGTGGATGCCGAATGGATTTTGCATGGCTATTAGGCAACATGCTACAAACCGGAGATGCTAAGGGGCATGCCATGTTTTCTGGGAGCTCCAGAAAGCCATGCGTGTGTAGGCAGGCCGGGAGAGCAAGGTTCATTCAAATGAACACGGGTCACTACAATTATTGACCGTACCCGGTCCCCTCACAGAGACAGAATGTTCTTATTTGTTGGCCAGTTGCTATGGCTTTATTCAAATAGTTTGAAATGGGAGGCAGCAGTCTTTGGAGCCTTACAGTGTGTGCCACAGTTTGGACAAGCTCGCAATTCATCTGTGACACAGACCCCACTGAGTCTGTTACCGGGGCTGATTAGTAAATGTCAGTGCACTGTCCAGTAGTTCCATGCATGGGCTGTTGGTCACACTGTTATGGCTGTTTAGTAGCAGACACACTGTCTCAATCACTGATGTCTTGATTTGAAAGAGGTTAAGATGTCGGCAGTGTGCAGGTTGCCCCTCTGTGAAATGAGCATTTAACCTGTAATTTATAGCTTTTATAGTAATCGTAAAATGTGTTTAGCAACAATAACGTTACATTACAGATTTTATTCTTTTGAAGACTTGTATCTTATTTGTTCTAATAATTGAATAAACAAATAAAATTAATAAAAAGTGAGACTGACTATTACCCAGATGATGTAAGACTTGATTGTGAAACATTCCACTCGGACACGTGTTTTTGGGTTTGCTGCTCAGATACAACCGGCGTCGTCCCAGAACGAAACCAAGTACACCAAGCAAGAGAGGACAAGTCTTGCATCAACGTCAGTTAATAGGATGGTATGCAGATGAGGTCAAACTTTGTCAGGAAAACATGCTGACGCTGCAGTCAGCTGAGCCCGGGGACAGCACAGTAGCTTTTAATGGTTTCAAACTCCCAGGGTCACTTGTCACACCCCCGAGGCAGAACATGCCAAACGATCTCAGCCTATCGGGGGAAACAATGGCAGAATAGCGTAGGAGATAGCGTTTCGATTCCCAGCTGAACGGTACAGTGGTCAATCTGCAATTTCTGCAGCCAATCGGAGACAACCTTGAGCAAGATGGCCAGGCCAACCCCTACCTGTTGCTTAATGGAAGGCAGCTAAATTCACAGACAGTAGGAGACAGATAGAGAGAGACATAGACAGACAGACAGAGAGACACACAGACAGACAGAGAGACACAGAAAGACAGAGAGACACACAGACAGAGACAGAGAGAGAGAGCGTGAGAGAGAGACAGACAGACAGACACAGAGAGAGAGACACAGAATGAGTAAGTTATTTTGTTGTCCCAGACTCCTCTCTGGTGTACAGTGCAATGGGGAGCAGCAGTATCTCTGCCAGTGTGAAAGTCAGTAAGGAAAGTATAATGTACAGAGCTAGTATTACCTGGAGGGATGGTTTCAGAAAATCTATTCATATTCTTGCTGGGGACATTTGGTTGGAGCTAGGACATCTTTTTACAATTGAATGTCATCTCAGGTTTGTGCGAAAGACAAATATATTGTATAAAAGTATGAGAAGTGCTTCATCAGATTGGATACATATAGCTAGGTTTGGCAGATTATGTCATGTAAAGAAACGTCATTTGAATCAAGCTGCCAAACATCAGACTGCCCATTAATACCCAACGCAATTAACTACATGAATAGGCCATCTAGATTTAAATCTGATTAAATTCTAGTAGCCACGCATCTCTCCTGAAGTACTGTGTGTTTCAGACGCTGCCATCAAACTTGCCTCTGGGAAATAAATAAAAAAAGGCAGAACCCATGGCCCTGCTGCCACGACGAGAGCTAACAACGACCTCACTAGGCTTCCTCTCCCCATCTTAGTCCGGATTCGCCTGCCGCTTGTAGCAGGAAATATAAATAACAAACACAGACATAGCAGTATGGTTTCCGTTAGTCCCTCCTCCCCCTCGATTAATATTCATGAGCATGTAGCGTTTGTTGTTGTTCATCAACACTTGCCCTAGCCACTTTCCAATCAAAACGCAACGATACAAACACTTGCGATACGGGAAGCGGCCAGGGGTGGCTCAAAGCGTTGCCATAACAACGGCCTCATTTCCTCTGCCACTGCCGATGTCCCCACAAAGTGTTCCAGGGGAAAGAAAAGCGAGACGGAGATAAACAAGAGAGAAAGGGACGGATAAACAAGAGAGACTGACAAAGGGAAAGACAGGGGAGAGGGCTAGGGAGAGAAAGGGTGAGAGAGGAGAGTGCTGAAAGGAGAGTAAAAGGATGAATGATGTGGATGGAGTGCAATGCGGAGAGGCAACGCGCACACGGTACGGACCGAATAAGTACCGGGGTAGGTTAATGTCCATGTGTCGGAGGGCTTTGAGCTCTCCACTCGTACCACATTAAAAGTCTCCATCTGCTTTCATGATAAGGGTGTTGTGCCAGCAAGTGCCGGTAAGACAATTTTGAATGGAGATGTTGCTGCTCACAGTTAATCCATGAGAGGAGTTAGAAAAAGAAAACAACCACCAAAAGATAACTGAGGAAGCCTAAATGTAAGTTCTTGGGGACTTCAATATGTCACTGCCACTGTGTCTAGTGACGTGGAATGAATTGATGGACTGACTGAGTCTGTATCCGTATTGTACTGTATGTGTATGTGTGTATGTGTAGGAGCATGATGTGTGGGAGAATGCATTGTGCAGGTCAACTATGGGCCTACCCGTGTATTTGTCTATGTGCATGTAGTATACGGCTATCTGAACGTCCCCCTTTGCTTATTATAGTGTGTGTGTGCGCGTGCGTGTGCGTGTGTGTGTGTGTTTGCGTGCGTGTCTGTGCATTTGTTCGTCTATGTTTGCGTCTGTGTTTGTTCGCGTGTGTGTGTTCGCGTATGTGTGTGTTCGCATGTGTGTTTGCGTGCGTGCGTTGGTTTGTGCGCGCGTGTGTGTCTCACCATGGCACTAATGGTCTCCTCCCAGTCGGGCCGGTCTCGGGGGTGAATGTAGGCCAGTTCAGACACGACGTCTAGGTCCTCGTCCTCGAAGTGCCGGCTGGGCCTCAGGCCCCTGGGGACACACACACACAGTTCATAAAGACACACGCCTGACATTTAGCGGATGTCATGACAATAACACTGCAATTCCTGTAGGCTTCCTGTCATGGGTTTTTTGTGCGTGTATACGTAATGATATGCATTTTTATTTATATGTACGTACGTACAATCATGTATGTTTACATGTATACTAATATGTACATTCTTTCTTTGTGAATGTATGTATGGTATGTGTATTTTTGTATGGGTACGTACCTATGTCTGTGGCTATACCTATGTTTGTGTCCATATGTATGCACACACACATGTGAACATATGTTAAGGTCTGTGTAGTATGTATGGTTGTGATATATGTACGTAAAAGTACATGTGGTTCTAACGTGGTTGCTAGTGTGTTCTGGGTGGTTGCTAGGGAGCTCTGGGCAGTTGCTATGGTGTTCTAGGCAGTTACTAGGGTGTTTTTGGTTGTTACTAGGGTGTTTTGGGCAGTAGTTGGGGAGTTCTCGGATGCTGCCTGGGGGTTCCGGGTATATACACCCAAACATATGTATGGTACATATACATATATTACACTTGTTTGTGTATGTATTTGTGTGTTTAGATTTGAACAACCAGCGATTCAGGTTAAACATTTTAATGTATAATATGGGGAATTTGTGAAAACATTGTGGGACAAGGTTTCAATGCTATGACTGACCCAATCGTACAAACATGGAATTAGTAATTATGTTAACTTTAATCTTCTCATCTATATGCACACTTGCTCAAAAAAAAAAAAAATATCATAGCACATTATTCCACTGCAGTAACTATCATTTGATAAAATAAAAATTGCCATTCTATGATAATGTTTGTGCGAGGAGCCAGCAAAAGTGGTGGAAAGGGAATTATAAGAAGCATGCAAGAGAACAGTATTTGCCCTGCTTACAGCAGTGAAAGTGAAAACTAAGCATTGGTATAGAAAAAAAAAAGCAAAAAAAAAAAGCTTAATGCTAGAGCTTGACCCTAGTTTGTATCATACCGAGATACAGAGACGATGGTTATGTGTGTGTATGTGAAAGGAGAGGGCTGGAAAAGTTCAGAGCAATTGGTCTGTTGGTTAGAATACAGTAGACAATGGAGAAGCATGCAGCAACACAAGGCAGGTGTAGAGACGCATGAATACTTTGAATGGACTTTTGTATTGCTTTGTTGTTTACACTGTGTTAGCACAAAGGCCCTGCCGAATGTAGTGTGAAGATGGCCGTGAGCCCACAGGGTCTAGCTGGGATGAGGCCATGTTGCTGCAGGACATGGGGGGCAGGGTGGATGGGAACAACGGGTACAATATAGACCCTCCTACATAGTCTACTATACTGTATGTGAGAGTGGGTTGGGGGGAGATGGAAAATGAGGGCACCACCAGGTCGGGTGGGGCGGTAGGATGTGACATGAATTCAAATGAACTTGTGGTGGTGGAGGGAAGAGGAGAATGGCCTGCAGCCACCGGGGGGTTGCAGAGGGGGGGGAGTACAGGCTGGGGTCCAGTGGCCTCAGGCGGGGCACACTCTGGTGGTTGCACTGGCTAGCAAGATGGCTAACAAGCTAGCGGGAGGGATACAAATGCAGCATCTCAGTGTGGGAATAATTGGACCCAAGGCACACCAGATGCCGATATAAGAAGAACGGTTGAGGAATAATCTGCATACAACCACAATTCTCTGAATACCCACGCACACACACCTACAGAAGGATTTTATGCAGCACTCGTTAAACCTCTATTTGTAAAACCTAATGACTTGGCTCTACATATTTCCTCCTTGTACAGACTTGCAATTCATGAGGCAGTCTGGCAAACACAGGAATCTCATCTTCCAAGGCCACCAGACACCAATCTTCAGTTTAAAAGAAAATACATTTAACGCATGTTTAAGACTGCTACAACTCCCTCTGTGTGCTACCCATGGGCCCTGCTTGATGGAAACATTTAGGAAACCAACAATTTTTATATATATATATATATATATATATTCATAAAGACACACGCCTGACATTTAGCGGATGTCATGACAATAAAATATCTGCATCCCTGAGTCGTATCGTACCGCATGCTCCTAGTTCTGTATCGGCTCGTCCTATAAAAGGAGAGTTGCACACCCGTAATAACCATCACCAGTGGTCCGCAGTTAAGGTATCCAAATATTGCTGTACCTGCATCCCGACTGCTACTCAAACTTCTTCTATATCTAAGAATAGGAAAATTACACCCGTGTCCGTGTCCCAAATCAGCTATTGTGAAATGCCCTCCTCCAACCCTGATGGCACTTTAGGATTTTACTAAGGCTAAAACTATGGTGAAAGTTATGCACCAGAGACTAAATTAAGGCTTTTTCCCAAAAGATGAAAGGAAAGTCATGAAATTAGTCAAATGTATGCCTATTAGGCTAATATTAGGCTATTATATTATTAGCTGAGATCACAGAGAAGGCTGAGGCCGTAGCTTATGTGTGCTGCTGAAAACTACAATTGCTTTCTTAATCATTTCAAATGAAGGAGATTTGTGGACTACCGTAATTTCAAGCTGTTATTTAATCAGAGAAGAATTTGCATACCTCGATGCCATGCTTTTCCCTATGCATTTGAGTGCAGCCTAGTAATTAACCATTTGGATTAATGAACCAAACAACAAAATGTTTGACAATAACATAACAAGCTTTCTTTATCTCGGAAAAATGAAATTGAACAGAAAATACAGACCAGCTGCAAAAAAAAATACAATAGGTGTAGACCTAAACTGTAATAAAACACTCATCTTATTCTTAAACAAATCAGAATACAACAAATGTACAACAAATAAGATAATCTGAAGAAAATAACATTGATTTTGTCTGACAGGCTATAATGGCATTGAAGGAAATGCATACCCAACCACAAATGCAAAAAATTGGATTGCATACAAGGAATAGTTCTTAATAGTAAATTAAGGAGCTGATTTTAACATCCCTTCCGCAAATCACCCGCATATTACGAATACCCAAAATTGGCTAATCCACAACCGCCTGCTGCCGTGTTTAAAGCCAGGTCACGCGGGCAAGTACTCGATCTGTGCATGTCTATCAAACACACACACACACACACACACACACACACACACACACACACACACACACACACACACACACACACACACACACACACACACACACACACACACACACACACACACACACACACACACACACACACACACACACACACACGAAGCAGTCTCAGTCCCCGAGGACATCATTATAGTCAGTGATGATATCAAAGGTCAACACAGTGCTTCATAAATCTTGTAACCACTCCAAAAGGTTTGGGACTAAGGAAGTCATTAACGTTGGCATGATTTAAGAAAGAAAACTGAAATGGTCAAACTAGAGAGGGAGCACATGAGAGCTCAGAGATGCAAGTAGACCCATGGACCACGGTGTCTTGTTCACATTTCTAAGGGTGGCAGCAGCTCAGGAGATAGAGCAGGCTGTTGGTGGTTCAATCCCTGGCAACTCCTAGCTTAGTGTTGAGATGTCCCTGAGCAAGACTACTTTGCCTAACTGCTCCCCATGAGCTGGCTTTTACCTTGCATGGTTTACACCGCCGTCGGTGTGTGAATGTGTGTCTGAAGGGGTGGATGTAACACAATAATTGTCAAGCGCTTTGAGTAGCATCAGGTCTCAAAAGTTACAGCTCCATAAAAGCTGTCCATTCATTAACCATTTCTATTCATAGTGTTGGTCACATAGTAGGCACTGAATTATCTAATTATCGGTTGGAGAGACAAATTAGCACGCTAGCACTCACAGCCATAGTTACTGGGTTCCATCCCAGCCCCTTCCATTGTCATTCCATCCGCCTACAACATGGATAAAAGCATCTGATAAATGATTAAAGAGTAAAACAGTAACTAATATCAACCAATGTTTTGCTAGCGTTCAAAAAGTGGCGTCTGTGTTACCCATGCACCTGATTCACTCCTTTCTAGCTGGCTGTTTACACCACAATACGCAGAAGGAACTCAGGCATCCCTCTGTCATGTATGCCCCCAATGATAATGAGGATGAGGATGATGATGATGATGATGGTGATAATGGTGGGTGGCAGCAAGAACCGGAGGGAAGGGGGGGATGGTAAGAGTCTCAGGAATGCGGTGGCGGTCGAATCGGCTGTCCTCGTTGGCGGCGTTAGTGGTGCCCCCGATCCGCACCATTTATCGGGTCACTGAGCATTACTCCCGGAAAGCAGAGCATAGTCGGTTGGAAAGAAGGCCTGCATTGGACATCGTATTCCACCTCCGATGTCACTGCCACCACCACAAGCAACACGATGGCTGACAGCAGCCATGACGAAACAGACTCCCGGGCTTCCCGGCATTCTTAGAGTTAAGAGGCGCAGGGAAAGCACCTGCGGCAGCCACTCTCCCAGCAGCAGAGCTGAGGACTGCCAGAGAGAGGTCTCTGTGTTTGACGACGGGAGTGCACTTTACAGTCCTTCAGAAAAGAAGAGAGCGCTAGCCCACCAGAAGAGGGGAATAATCTGTCTAAAGAAATTGACTTCGCTCAGCTTCCAAGCTCTACCTCCCTGCCAACAACGTCCAACCGTTCCTGTCCCCCTCGTTCGCCTACTCCCCCCCCGACCCAATCACTTCTCTTTCCGTTTTTATTGGATGAAAACCTGCAGTTCTTCCATTTAGCTTTGTAAGCTAAAAAGTTAAGGTGTCTCTTATTTCCTTATCTTTCTCCCACGCTTCCTAGCCCAGCTAGAGCCCTCGCCTGTTCTCGAAGGCACTGAGTGATAAGGAACAGTGAAAGAGAATTTACATTTCCTTTACTATGGAAATAGGGCTGCATCTTCAGTCAGGGATGACAAGCAAATAAACCCTTATCAACTTTTCCATCTCTCCTGAAAAGGATAGGTTGTTGGGGAGTTCAGAATGCAAACATAGTTCCACATCCTTACGTACTATTGAAAACACTCCTTTAAAAAAGTAAATTTAACACATTGCGATATTCTATTTTGTGCTAAACGAAAGCAAATGTGATTTCTGGCAGTTCAGTTAAAGCAGACAAAGACCCTGACAGAGAATTCTGATGGAAACCATTTCAATTGGTCCCTTTTCAACAGACAACACTGCAAAGGACATAAGCGATCAATAAGATAACAAGGATTCCTCTATTGCCAAGTTTTAATATGATGTATTTGTGTTCAACCAAGTTGGCATGTTGTTGCCTGCCCTTCCCATAACAATTTGACGAGAAAGGGGACTGTCAGAGCTTCGGCAGCTGATAACCTGTGTAGCAACCTGTGCAGTGAGTGTGCCTTATTTGTATAACTAACTGATCCTTTTCACGCAATGTAAATACATTGTTCATGCCATAATAAACAGTATCTAAGATGACTGCTTACACAATACATTGATTGCTAACAAAGATGCAACTATAGCCAATTTTGGCTAAATTGTATTATTTAGGGATCTGGTTTGCAAGGCTTCTATTAAGTACTCTAAATAATGTAGTAAGAAAGGATCTGTAAGGAACATTATGTAATGCTTTACAGTAAATTTTAACGTTAGATAAAAATTTGTTTGTCATCAAATTAAAAATATAATATAAATGAATTCACTTAATCAGGAGACACATGGCTCAAATGTCCAGAGGATAAAAACCTGTCCAGGCACAATAGCATGCATTTATGCTTCCATTTATTTAATGACGGACACCAGGGAATATCATGGCATGGCATCATAATGAATGATGCCATTCATCAGGCCTCTGATGAATGATGCAAGTACAGTGATGGCTCGAGAGCGCTGAAATTGGGACGACCAAAACTGTGCCACAATCAACCACCTACCATCCAACAACTGTGCCACACTCACCCACCTACCATCTAACAGTCTGCAGAGACTGGTCGTTTATCAATTACATGCAGCACGTTAACAAACAAGTGGGCTGAGGACTGCATTTTACGTTGGCGAGACTCAAATCAATTAAACTGCACCTACAAAAACATCCTTCTTGCATTTCCAGCGTGGCTTGGGCTAAGTCGATAGACACAGTATATGCATCTCCTATCCATTTTTAATGAAGCGTCTTCAAAAGGTACTACTGCTACTAGTGTTGTTACGGTTGGCCTATTTACAAAGTATGATTTTTTTTTTGTACAGAGAAAGTTGTCAGGAATTGCGCCAAACATTTTAAAGGGAAGGGGTAAAAGAGAGGCAGCTCATCTCTCTTATCTGTTTCAACTGACGGGACTGGCTTATTTTGGGCATTCCCATCTGGGTTTGTTAGAAGCGGATACAAAAACACAAAAGCTCTTCAGCCGTGCTGAAAATGTAGACCTATATACCAGAAAGAGGGACTAAAAAAGGTACGCGAAGCAAACGTCCTGTTGAAGCTTCAGTCGGTTTGAATGCACAAAATAAGAACTACTATTTCATTAGTACAATTAAATCACTAATGTGTGGTTGGTTATGAATAACCAGCCATTTAATTGTGAGTTTACCATCACCCGAGTATCATATAAGAAGCAGACAAGAGTATAGAAGGTGTTGCTTACTCTTAATATGTGGTTACACCAATTCATTCAATGACTTTTTTGGCACATGTGTAAACTCAAAACGAAATGATTTCATGCCCATTTGTTTTCTGTCAACACCACCATCATGTTGCTTTTATCAGATTATAATCAAGTTAGCAGTGCCCTGCTGTGCACATACAAGGTCAAAACAAAATGATTCTACATTAAACTTAGTCAAGCAGTAAGCACACAAAAGAATGTCTTGATAATAGTTTCTATAATTTCAAAGAAAACGACTGGGACTCAAGGTGGACGTGGCAAGGACGGTGGAAATCTTCTCCTGCGCTTCCTTTATTAGAGGTGAAAGGGAGAAAGAAAAACCTTGAGTCAGTATTCTCCAGTGAGAGCAATAAGAGGGTAGAGGTTGAGGCAACACACAGTCCGTGGCAAAGCACAAATGTTAGGATACCGAAAGGAGAAGAGGGAGTCATGAATCTCAACAGCTGAAGTCCTGCATTTACAGATTCTGTCAGCTGCTGTTTGTGCGTCTAGCAGCCGTCTTCGTGGAGAGTCAAGGGTTTGAAAGAGTAGGAACTGACAAAGCTCCACCATCAACTACTACTGTGGCGCTAAAATTGAAAAGCGACCAGCAAAAAATATATAAAAACAACAAAGTAACAGGAAGAACGCACAAGACCAAAAAAGGACGTTAATGTTGCTTATATGAGACACAGTAGCTGAAAATCTCTGGCAGAGTATTTCCATTTGCATTTCCGGGTTCAATTCTGCCTGAACTCGAGATTTGAGGCAAAACAATCCTAATAGACATCCTTCCAGTTTGATAGTGTGGACTGCACTCCAAAAGGCAGCTTTGTTCAAAGTAGTTCAGCTCAAACACTCCTCCTTTTTATTCGATCGTTTCACATTTCCTTGCTAACCAAGCACAGCGGTTACTTTTTGTCGAAGATGGGCTCACCGAGGATCAAAGAATCAACCCCATTGACACGATCAGCAGGCCCAGGCTATATATACACCCCACATTGGAGGAAATGCATATACACAACATGGCTATCCACCCACATGTGAAGTCCCTTGATGCAGTTACCTGGAATCCTTCCTGTAGAGAAACACCATTTCGCCAGTCTTCTCCCTCTGAACTAAGAGGAAACAGATGTCATTGTCGTTTTCTTTAAGTTAAGGTTTGCTTGAACTATTTACAATTGTAGTCATTAACGCCTTTATCCAAAGAGACGTATACAGCAGGTGTACTGGGTTAGGACTCTTACTCAGGGATGACTAGAGGGGCGATCACTATTGGTGATGGCGTCTTAACGCATACCCTTTGGGCTGGGAGTCAAACCCCCTAACCTATAACCATTTAATTCACGACAGCTATTTGGTTTCATTACGCAGCGTGCCAACGTATTTAGGAGCGTATATACATATTAAACTAGGAGTGTTTTATTTGGGAGCAGGTGGTTTGAGATCTGAACTGCATTTCAGGATGGCAGTGTAGACAGGTTGGTTCACCTCTCTTCAAGTGACTCCTCTTGGTTATGTCTTTACATGCGGTGTCCAAGAGGGAGTGAAAAACACTCTTGAAACAAACGAGGCTTCATCCTCCATGGCTGGCGATTGCACCAGCAGCTGTGCCTACTTGAGAAATCTGGCCCACCAATGATTAACGGTTTTACTGATAAGTGCGGTGAATAAGAAGGGACATTCTATTTCACTGGGGTTGTGGGGTAAGAAAAAGAGACAGAATGATAAAGGAGACCTCGTAGAAGTGGAGGTGCAGTAGTGACCTGAGTTAACTTGAACAGGGAGTTGTAGAGTTCAAAAAGTTAATAGTAAAATGAACAATACAAGGTTGGAATAATTTTTAATCCACTATAGAACTAATGACTCCAGCATACGTGAAGTCTAGAAAGCTTCAACAAAATTTAGCTAATTAAAAGCAACACTTGAGCAACAATTTAAAACCTGAGATTTTAGCACCAATGTATCAAAAGGAATACATAATAAACAGAGTATTTGGTAATCACAACAAAAATAATTGTTGATGAGGACTGTGGCCAATAGATTGTCCCGTGTACAATCCCTGCTGGAGTTCACATTCGTGGAGCAGCCAAAGAGGCCGGCAGATGCTTTGATTTAATGATGATCTCTCATAACCCCATCAAGTCAAGCATGAAGTTCCCCAGAGTCGAGCTCCATCATGCTTTCATCCACTCCACCCAGTATATCCAGTACAGGGTATCTGCAGGTTTCAGAAAGTCAAATTTCCAAGTCCTTTTTAATACCACCTTGAATGAAATTTAAGACATAAAACAGGCGATGGTGGGGGTTGGCAACAGACGCGAGCCAACTTCAGAAACGGACGTCTTCCAGCCAATCGTCCTTGAATTTGCACCTACCCATTGTCGCAGACTAGCTAGCAAGCACGCAGATAATCATTTATATATGCAGCTAGCAAGAAAGAAGCCTCTCTACATGTCCTTCCTGAAAAGTCCCACGAGAAAAATAAAAAAATATATAGTCCTGCCCCGACAAATAGGATTTAAGACCAGCATATGACATTTGTAACGAATTTAAGACTTTTTAAGGCCTTCAATTTAGAAACATGAATTTAAGACTTTTTAAGACTTTTTTAAGGATGGGCGGACGCCGGACACCCTGCAGTAAAGAGGACATTGACTTTTAAGTGAAATCGATGACGGTATAATGCACAGGAATAAAATGCGCTCAGTACAATGTTGCGTCTCTTTTTTTTTTGATTGCTGGAGTGCTAATAACAAAATTAGTAATTCCAATACGACCAACATAAATACATTCTCTTCAGTTTCGGAACCCCAGCCTGTGCATAAGTAAGCACCAGGGACTGACAGACTTGTTAAGACCATGTTACAGTTCAGCTTCTTCCAGACACTAGATCAACAGGGCAGCGACCTCATCCAGAGCTGCAGACAGACCTTCTACCACCAGATGTGGGGTCCGATTGTCGGTGCTCAGTACAAGGGGTCCAGATTCCAGACAAATACGGATTAAAACTTCTAGGTCTCCTTGTGTCCCCATTCTGTCAGCCAACCCCGACCGCGTTGCTCCCCCCCCCCCCCCTTCCCCCCTCCTCGAGTCATCCGGGCTCAACCATCTCCTCATCGCCAATGCCAGTACCAGGGGGCATCACCCAGCGCTTAAAAAAACACGCCGGCCACGCCACCGCAAATCATCTAATGAAATGGAGCAGAGAAGGGGCTGAGCGTGGCGGCGTTTCAGAGGGCGTTTCTATCTCTCTCTCTCCCTCTTTTTCCATGATGTTTAAGCATTCCTCCTTTTTCGACATCGTTCTCTCTCTCTCTCTCTCTCTCTCTCTCTCTCTCTCTTGCCCTCTGTCTTTCAATCTCTCTCTCTCTCTCTCTCTCTCTCTTGCCCTCTGTCTTTCAATCTCTCTCTCGTCTCTTCTCTCTCTCTCTCTCTCTCTCTCTCTCTCTCTCTCTCTTCCTCCTCTCTGCTCTCTCTCTGTCTCTCACTCTTCTCTCTCTCTCTCTCTCTCTTCTCTCTCTCTCTCTCTCTCTCTCATTTTAATGTCGGGCAAGTGTCTAATGTATGCTAAGCTGCTGCTACCATGGTAACCCCGGAGCAGGATTTAGACCTAGTTCAAAATGAAAGATGAGAGATGGGCTGTTGGTTGGGGATAGAGGGGGCAACCTCCACTGTAATCCAGCTAAACAGATTAATTAATTAAAAAGGGGTTAGACAGATGTGTGTGTGAACAGATGGACAGATGCCAGCGAGCATCAGGGCCAGAGCTGGGCACCGCCACACATCAACCTAATTCAGCCACTGTGGGAAAGACCCCTGGCAATGTGGCGTGAAAGGAAGGGGGGGGGGGGGTGTGGCCTACAGTGAACATGGGAGGACAGCTATTGGCTAGCTGGTGGTCCGACGTCAAAGGGGGAGGGCTGCATGAACCAATGGTAAACTAAAATCAGCCCATTGAGGAGAGATACATTTCTTTTTTTTGGTAAGAATCTGCTGCTAATAGAATGTGAACAGATGCATCATTTATACAAATCTATATCTACAATCTAGAAATTGAATGCAATGCAATTTATTCCACAGCTGTAGAAGGATTTCCCCTCCGGCCGCTCCTGCAGGGATGGCCTTTCAAACACCAATAAATATCTAACCATGATTCTAACCCTTCCACACCCATTCATCATATAAGGCTTGCAATGGACCGATCCAATGCTGGCTAGCGGGATTAGCCACTTTTCACCATTGAATCAAATCCTGAGCGATCACATTCCTGCTGCACTTTGGCCTGAGCTAACATCAAGTTGGACTCAAAACTATGTCATATGGCTCTTTAAGCCACTACCCAACGTGTTCTAGAGAAGCATTTCCCAAAACAGGATCCCAGGACACTTACAGTACCCATACTGTTTCTCACTCGTCGATGCTGTGGATATTGATTATCATGAGGTGGAGTCATTCACTGTCATGTTACGAAAGGATAAAGTAGGTTTCTTTAATACATCTTCTTTTTGTGTAATTTAGTCACTGTTATCATGAAGCAGGCAGAATGAAAGAGGGATAGAACGGAAGGGAGGACGAGCGAGGGTTGGTTTTAATTGTGAACACAAAGGCGGAAGTGTGTGTTCAAACATCTCTGTGATCCTCGTGTGATGCAGCCTCTGTGTTCGTCGGGAGACAAACTCACATTTATTTTTGCAATAGTGTGTGTGTGCGTGTGTGTGTGTGTGTGTGTGTGTGTGTGTGTGTGTGTGTGTGTGTGTGTGTGTGTGTGTGTGTGTGTGTGTGTGTGTGTGTGTGTGTGTGTGTGTGTGTGTGTGTGTGTGTGTGTGTGTGTGTGTGTGTGTGTGCGCGCGTGTGTGGACTCAGCTGTAGCGATGACGTAATTAGGAGAAAGCCGACACGCCGAATCGCTGCTGTGAGCATACTGAATGCTTTTGTCATTGGGGGGGGTATGTACGAGGGAGGCTTCCGGGAGAGTCCGCTGCATTATGGGATGGCTAATGACCGGGTAGTGGGAGGTTGGCTTACTAGTAACCACCACAGGTTGGGTCTGCAGTGCGTGCAGTTTGTGCGCGTGTGTGTGTTACTTTCGGGCATGTCAGCTTAACAACCCTCCCCTTCCCTCCCATCCTGTGCGCATTCTGTGGTGTCATTTCTCCTTGAGGCATAAGGGAAGCAGAGGCCAAGTCACACACACACACACACACACACACACATTGGTTGAAATACAAGGACAGGGAAAACCAGCTGAGCTCATGCACTATTCTGTGCTCACAGTTTCCCAGCTGTAAGGCTGCCGCTGCAGGTATTCGTACATCCGCACACACACGTGCACAGAACATACAGGAGGAATGAATGGATCTTACAAAACAAACAGGCAAACGCCTGAAACAACCCGTAGCTACACTGACATAAACACACACACACACAGAATGCGCCTTTTCACCCAAACAGCAAAGTAGGGAAACTCGCGTACTCTCTCTCTCTCTCACACACACACACACGACAACATGAACGCACCGAAACCAAACACTAAGGTGTGGTCTTCCCCCTTCTCTATCCCTTTTACTTCTCTTCTTACATCCACACATCTTCTGCACTCGAAAAGGTCCTCTAAAGTGGAGCGGTAACGTGCTTGAGTACATGCA
The DNA here is from genome assembly GCA_900291075.1 of Melanogrammus aeglefinus. NCBI lineage: Eukaryota > Metazoa > Chordata > Actinopteri > Gadiformes > Gadidae > Melanogrammus > Melanogrammus aeglefinus. The sequence goes on from OLKM01000007.1 coordinate 749,971, forward strand.
TGCATGTGTGTGACACACACAGAGAGAGAGAGAGAGAGAGAGAGAGAGAGACAGAGAGAGAGCACAGAGAGAGAGAGACACAGAGAGAAGAGAGAGAGAGAGAGAGAGAGAGACAGAGAGAGACACACAGAGAGAGAGAGACACAGAGAGAGAGAGAGAGAGAGAGAGAGAGAGACACAGAGAGAGAGAGAAGAGAGAGAGAGAGAGAGAGAGAGACAGAGAGAGAGAGAGAGAGAGAGAGAGAGAGAGAGAGAGAGAGAGAGAGAGAGAGAGAGAGAGAGAGAGAGAGAGAGAGAGAGAGAGAGAGAGAGAGACAGAGACAGAGAGAGAGAGACAGAGAGAGCGAGATGGGCTCACCTGTCCAGGACGTCATGGCTGGACGCAGTCAGAGCTCCAGGCAGTGTTAGCGCTGAGATCCCCACTGCTGCGGCAGCCCCGCAGCCTGCCTCCATGATACTGACTCACTGCAATCAGCTGCCTTTTCCAGAGAGAGAGAATGGGAGAGAGACAGCGAGAGAGGGAGAGGGAGCAAGAGGGAGGGTGGGACGTGAAGGGTGTCAAGAGGTAGGGAGATAGAGACAGAGCGAGGGGGAGCACGAGAGGAGAGCCAAGTGGGAAGACGAGATAAGAGGAGTCACATGGAGGGGGGGGGGGAAAGAGAGAGAGGAGAGAGAGAGAGAGAGAGAGAGAGAGAGAGAGAGAGAGAGAGAGAGAGAGAGAGAGAGAGAGAGAGAGAGAGAGAGAGAGAGAGAGAGAGAGAGAGAGAGAGAGAGAGAATGACAGCCGCAAAATGCAGGAGAGAGAGAGAATTGTAGAGAGTAAAAGAAGAGAGAAAGGAGGGGGGCTGTGAATAATATGTGAAAAGGCAAGGAGAGATAAAGGGAAGATGAGAGAAAAGAAATTGGAAAAAAAGGGGAGAGAGAGCAGAGAAACAAACAGGAGAAAAATCATTAGCTCTGGATCTATGGACTGTGCTAGGATGGATCTGTCTAACACAAGGGCTTTTGCTTCAGTCAAACACACCAGTATCCTAGCTCAAACAACACACCGGTATGAATCATTTCTGCTTGGCTGCAACGTGTTGCAGACACATGGGCACACGTTATGGACATCAGTCTGCCAGCCTTAGTCATAACCGTTTCATAAGGACCATGACCATTTTTTTTTGTGAATGGACAATATTTGGTCATTCAGAGACATTGAAAAATTCATTCAGTCGTTTTAGTTTTTGGTGTTGTGATATGAGAGAGAAGAGATACGAAAGAGAATAACTAATCAAATTTCAAAGATTTTTTTTTTCTCCAAAATAAGCTCATTAAAGGGTATTTAAAATCGGAAGGCAATTCTGTTACCGAATTCCTTGTGTCACTGTCAATAATTAAAGAACAAGACTGAAAGATACGAGTTGTGGCATGGCATCCATCAAATATGTCATGGCATATTAATCCTAACTATTGCCATGTCAATGTTTAGTTATCATATGTTCATTACAACTTAAGATATGAATCAACGGAAGTTGGATAGCGGATAGCCAATCAGGGCTTGGAAGGAGGGGGGGGGGTAGGAAGGAGAGACAGAGTCTGACAAAATGCATGAGTAGCTCAATATCACCTGTCACTATGGGATAGGGTAAATCTAAACAGGGCACTCATCGATACAAACAGGACGCAGGCAACACAGCGTCGGCAATGACTGGAAAAAAACTGATGTGATGGATACCCTTTTTTTTTTCTTTTTTTTTTACAAGCAGTCACGCGTTCAATCCCAATAGACGCAGGCAGATGAGACAGCATAGAAAAGATGGGGGGCGAGAGAGAGAGGGCGCAGAAAGGCGTGGGAGGTGAGAATTCTGTGGCCACGGCATAAGCAGCTGCTTCTGAATCATGGGGAGACCGCTCACTGCGCGCGCCCTGCCTCTGGCGCTCAGGCTTGATGAACTATTTAATGAATATAGATAGAGATGCTGGTGTAATGTAACTCTCTCTCTCTCTCTCTCTCTCTCTCTCTCTCTCTCTCTCTCTCTCTCTCTCTCTCTCTCTCTCTCTCTCTCTCTCTCTCTCTCCTGTCTCTATACTGACACTCACACTCACGCTCACACTCACACTAACACACTCACTCTATCTCTCTCTCTCTCTCTCTCTCTCTCTCTCTCTCTCTCTCTCTCTCTCTCTCTCTCTCTCTCTCTCTCTCTCTCTCTCTCTCTCTCTCTCTCTCTCTCTCTCTCTCTCTCTCTCTCTCTCTCTCTCTCAGAATGACGCTATAATCTCACCACAAAGCGCAGTGCTCAAGCATGGCTTTGCAAAATGAGCCATTGACCATGCATCGTTTTAAAAGCACAGTTTCAGGTAGCTTTTTTTTTTGTGTCATATTCCCCTCCATCTCCATAGATATTTTTTTTTAATGTTAATTTTTCCACATAAATAATCTTTATCCAACAGTTAGGCTCTCTACAGAGCCAACAAAGTGCTTGAGCATGCCAGAAACAGATTCAAGAGCGAACATGATTTAGTATGAGTGTGCACCACCATCTTCATTTCATTCCTCTCAAACTAACTGGCTTTGCACTGCACACCAGGTTTCAGGCAGCAAAAAGCAGTTACGTTTAGCTGGGGCAAAATGTGGACAGATAACCATATTTGCTGAGTCATGTTGCAAGCATGCGCTGGGGAATACAAATACTTATTCTCTGAGTAAATCAACATGGAAGGTACATGCTGTATGCTTGCCAACTACAATAACACGTCTTCAACCAAGCCAGGGAACATGTTAAAATGTCTTCCATCCTTATGGGAGACATCCCACTGACCCCAGCGCAGTGTGCAATGACATAGGCCACTTTAAAAGGCGGGCAAGATAAATTCCTGTGGAAGCAAAAAGACAAGGTTGCAAGTCTGTGCCAGAACTGCACATCTTGGAAGGACATTGGTAATCATGTCATTTTTGGGCCGATCTGCCTTCCACCAGCAATAAATCCCTACAACCAATTAATAACCGAGTCGGAATGTCGATTTTTTTAAGCAAATTTCAGTGAATACACTTTACGTCGTTGGCGAACTAGGGTTGATTTGGAAATTGTTATTGGTTGTGTGTGCAGATATATTTAAAATGTTATTAATAGTATTGTTAATAGGCCAACGACAGAAAGTTAATCAAATCCGAGTCCAAATAGAAGATAGATTAGATTTTTTGCTTATTCAGAAATTGTAGCCTTGTATCAAAACAAAATGTATTTTTGTTTTCCTTGTCAGGTAAAGCGAGCAGATCTAACATCACACAGACAACTGTAACTTGAAATTGGCAATTCCTATTATGAAATTATTTATGACATTATAGACTATAGTCGATTCGACATTCTATAGACTAAAGGATTCATCTGAACAAATGTCATTAGATTAATCGAGTTTGTAATGTGCCAATCGTGCAAGAGAGGGAGGCGGGGTGCTTCCCCGATGCAGCATTAGAACCTATAAAATGCCCGACCTTGGCAGGGGACAGTGGGGCTCAACGCTGATGAGAAGTTATAAACTGGACCTCCTACAAGTACAAACACCGCCAAGCTTGTGTTTCATGGACAGGGTGTCTTGCTTAAAGGAAGGAAGAAAAAAGGAAGGTGTTTATAGTTTAACCTTTCAAAAGCGGTGTTTGGCATGGCAATTCTGAAATTAAATGGATCCTCATCCTAAACTAGTCAAATAAAAATGGCACACTTTGTGGTGGCATGACCCGTGTTAAAACCTGCACCAAGTCAACTGAAGCTAAGTTAAATCCTAAATGAAGTCGTTGCTGCCAAGACAACCGGCATGTGATTTTGAGAGGTTTTACAGTGTAATACAGCTTTATTGTTCTCAATTTCTTTTTTCTATATCAATTCCGTTCTTATCACCCTCCAATGGTTACATCTCATATCAAATGGCTCCTTCAGGGGACATTTTCAGCAAGTTTGATGATTCATCACTCAATATGAAACTAGTACACTTCTCAATTATTTGTTACGGTGGCCATGGCCCAGATAGATAAGAAGAGAAAATGCAGGCAGTGACGGCAAAGTGACGTCTGGATGTTGAAGAAGCAGCCTCACAAAAGAGCCCAAGGACTAAGGCGAAAGTGATTTAGGATTCAGACATGTGACGTAAACAAAACAGATGGTGTCCGACAGCGAAAGGTTTATCTGACCTTTGTTGAATCCTTCCATTTTTTTTTTATAAAGCAGTGTGCATGCTTTGCATTTCTTTTCAACCGTAATGTTTTAGGAGACAGACTATATCTATATTCTCTAACAAAATAACAATATTTATTAGTTTTGCAAGAATAAAAGGCTGTACAAAAAACTGTACATCAGAATTAGACACGTGGATTAGATTTTTGGATAAGCATTTAAGAGATGCTTGTCCTTAACATTCAGTCCTCGCCCTGTCTCCCCTGGATTAATTAAACCACTGCCATGTGGTGGAGTCCCCAGAGGTGAAGCTGAGAATTTGAGACATTTGGGCTTAGCATAATCCAAAAACCCAGCCCAGTTATGCTTCGATGCATATTGCCATGCAGCCCACATTGACGGAGAAGCATTCTCATAGTCAGGTGCCCTGAAGAGAGGCTGATTGAATGGGAGCTTGATGGAGCCTAATCGTGAAAGCAAACTGTCCTGAAAATCATTATGAATGCAAGCCATTCCGAAGGCTTCCGAATGAGACCTATGATGGACCCTAATCTTCCCACCCCATGTATTCTATAAAAAAAATATGAATACGTTCTACAACTCAGGCATCACCAGGCAGCCATTATCCGGAAGAATCTGAAAACAATGGTGCCAAAAAAACGCATTGTGCTACTGTGTAATTGGAGCTCACAGTCGATTATGTTGGCTCCGTTGTCAGCCATGGTTCAGGCTGTTAACGCATGCCCATCAGGGCCCATTTGTGACGTCAAATCACTTTAAGGGCCTGGATCGAGTCAACAGAGAGAAGACCTCACTGCAGGGAAAGCCAGGTGGCCACTGGAAATAACAAGGTTTGTTACAGGCTGCAGATGTTCAGATGAATAAGAAAAAGGATTCACAAAAATGATTCTTTGCAAAAAGAGGGTGCATTTCTTTGGAAGCAGCACTCTTTTACATCCAGGGGTGGCATTTAACAGAGCATTAAATTCAGAGCCAGCAGTCCTACTATGTTATGGCAAAACTTCTGATGAAGATGGAATTGGGCTGGAAATCAAAAACTGAAGGGGCAGAGTAACGCCTTGTTTCCTGTTTTGCTGCATTGGATTTTTTAATGGAATGGAGAGACAGCTTACCGCAAGCAGGCAAAGCTTTCAGCAGGGGGTTTTAATAACAGGTTTCATTTGAAACCTTTAGACACGTTTTCTATTGGCACTGGCCGAGTTTGTTTGCTCTTAATTGCGGCCAATTACGCTCCAAAATATTCCTGCTGCCAGCGAGATCATTGGTCAAAACAAATATGATGAAGCGAAAGAAAGAGAAACATTAGATGAGTAATCTAAAGTCTGATATGAGCTATGAACTAGCAGAGCAATATTTTGTATGGAATGATTACTGTCAGGAACTGTGAAATCAGTTTTTCTTTTTAGGCGCTAAGCCTGTCTAACCTCTCTAAGCTGTAGGGCTGTCAATTGGTTGGTTGATTGTCCGACCAAATTCTCATTGGTCGGACATGGTTGGCGTTACTCACATAAGGAAAAAATCACTTCTTAATTCATTATTTTCGGGGCGGGAGGTATTTATTTCAGACCAACTTACTTTCAGGAAATACTTCTAGGAGAACCAAGTGTTTAGACTTGGCATGTTTCCTCTTATAATATCATGGTCATTTTATGATTGAGTACAGTAGATTTGTTACATATTGTACCCATAAGATCCGTGGACCACGGCTGCTACCTTTAAAACAAGACTGAAGACTTTTATGTTTGCTTTAGCTTTCTGCTAAATCTTAAATACATTGCACTTTCTAAAAAGCTTTTTTAACTTTGCCTTTATTTTCCATTTTATTACTAAAATGCCTTTTTAACCTTCCCTTTATTTTCTGCTTTTACCAGAAAGATACATGGTATGATACCAGAGAGAAAGGACAAGGTTTTGAGACCCAAGTTAGAGTCCTAGAATCTGGGTTGGAGTCCCAGAGAAAGGACCAAGTTCCTTTAGGTCGGGTTGGAGTCCCAGAGAAAGGCCTGAGTTCTGTCTGGGTTAGATTCCCGACGTCTTTCTGGGTTGGCGTCCCAGAATAAGGCCTTTGGTTCGTGATTAGAGTCCCGACATGTGTCTGGGTTAGAGTCCTAGAATCTGGGTTAGTCCTAGAATAGAAATTGACTAGAATCCCAGCCTTGTGTATGAAAAGTGCTATATAAAAAAAAAAAGTTCCTTTCCTTGCCTTAGATTTCTGGGAATCAAGGATACTGTTGCTAATAGTCAAGGATGCTTAAAAAAAGTTTATTATCAAAGCAAGCATATTCCTAAAGACATAAATCAGTAGACCTATGCAATAATTTAAATCCCGATGGTTTCATTGAATGTGGAGACCAATATGCAATTCTTTGATTAAAAGGTGACATTTTATACAACCTGGTGTATTGAAAATCTGCCTCTTCTGACATCACAAGTGTGCGTGTCCACCAAGATGTATGACGGATAGATGAGCAACGTTTACTACAGTCCACTGGTCGGCTGGTAGACTGATCAATCCAGCAGATTACAACCAGAGAGAGAGAGGCTCGTATACTGAGGGATTGTTTTCAAAATATGGGCGCATAGCCATTACAGTTGGCTAAAATGTCAAATTAACTGCTGTTGGTTTGATAAACTGGAAGACTAGAGGCACTCCACTGGCATATACTTTTCTATCAGTGTTTTTAATTGTTCGGTCAGACTTATTGTTCTACATGCACTTGATGCATTGACTGAAAACTATTATTATAATTGCAATGGCTTTTTGACAGCTGCATTGCAATCACTTAGCAGCTTAAAAATAAATATGACGGATATGACAGTGACAAGAAGATGAGGAACGTAAACTTGAACCGAGGTTCAGGCTTTAATAATGTATTCCCCACACGTCCTCCATGTAGCACAAGGAATAGGCATGGTGACCTGACTTTCCAACAATCTGACACTATGAGAAGAGGAGAGTCGGACATAAAACCCTCTTTCATCAATAGGCCCACTCTGACAAATACAAATCAATATGTAATTTATAATGGATCCAGAGTGGTGGTTAATCCTTTGGGGGGGTTCTAGAAATGCTGTCCTGACAGGATTCCTGTGGCATCTTCTTCAACCTGTTGGAACATATCTAAAAGGTCCTGTGTCCATGCGCTGGGGAGCTCAGGTATGAGAGGTTTGTGTACTGTTGAAGCGGCTGTTGAAAAAGAAACAGTCGCTTCTCTGTGCTTTGTTTACAATTTCTAGGACAACTAACTTAATGATAGCTCTTTAGACCAACATCGTTGGTCTAAAGACCAACATCGTAGCGATAACTTCTTGTCTATAATTTGTATGAAGCAACCTACTATTTTTCCTTTTTTATCAGGTGTTCGTTTGACAGTTGATGTAATCTGGGATTGAGGGACAGAAAAGCAACAGCGATGAAGGCAGTGCTTTTCCATTAAGTTATATTTTTTAACCTGAAGTACAAGGCGAGCGGCTGCACAAAAAAGCCAAAACATTCTGGAAAAAGACCCTGTGTGCGTTTATCTTGGTCTGGTTGTACGCATGCGGCCGCATACGCTGAAATAAAGAGGCTATTTGGACATGGGCCCCAAGTTAAGAAAGGACTGTTTGGTCTATCCCTGATTTTGACATATTGGATCGTTGTCTCTGCATATTCCACATATAAATACAAAAATAAACTGTCAATACATCCCCGTTGACTTATTTTTTATAATGAAATCATATATATGCATGACCCTCCTCTTTCCAATAGAATACATAGACTGATCACTGAATGCAGGATGTTATGCGTATTTAATTCTTTATTGTTTCTCGTCAGATGGCTGGCTGCCGTCTGCCTAAGCAGCTTGATACTCCACACTGTCCCTGTTTCGTTAGCTACTGCATATTCATCTGGATCTCCAAAAAGGGAATAAATAGGCCACAACAAAAAAGGCTGCTGCACATCTAGCATGCAATGTGACAATAGCTTGTGCTGGCTCAATCAAAGGCAGTTGCTTTTCATGTGCTCTGCACAGAAGTAGACAAACAGTAGCATGAGCAGGGAAAACGTATAGCGAGGCGGACAGCTGAGGGGGAATTCAAATTTTTTCATATTTTATTCTTTCTTTTTAGACATTGACTACACTTATTAGCCCTGAACTTCAAATTAAGAGCTTGACTACTTTGTTGAGCATCCTTGATTCATTTCTCAACCAATGAAATAACCAGAGAGTACTGCAAGATACCAGACCACGAAAGTATCGACCATGTAATACTGTCTTTGGACTTGTTCTCCCTACAGGCGCTGTAGTAGTAAATCTACATCATGCATGCGTGTCATTCGATGCCTACTTTACAGTGTCCCTTCCAGAGTCCCGACAGACCAGATGTCCGAGAGACGACCTTGCTAATTTAATTCACCTTTGTTAACAGAATACAAAGCCTGTGAGTCTGTGGATCAGGGTGTGGTCGGGGCAGGGTGACAGAGAGAGGATGTGTACTTTGAGGATAACAGCTATTGTGGGCACAGTGTGAAAACCTGGGTATGGGGTCCTACATTGTCATCAGGCACCTCTGCTGTCCACAACATTGAGAAGAGAACTTATTAGTAGTCTAGAAGGGGCTTGAATTTATGCACCGAAATGGCAAGACACTGGAATATAAATAGAATAATACCCCTTGTAGAACACATTGCCTTCCACCACATGTATTTTGACATCATAAAAGAGGTTTGGATTCAACCTCTTTCCTAGAAACAAATACAATTTCCTTTTAGTGTTGGTTTTATGAACTCCTTTTTGTGCTGTTGATGGATCCTATGTGCACTGTTAGAGAAAACAGACAACATGAATCGATGTAAAAGTCATCAGTTTCGAATAGCAATTATTACTATAATGTACTACTCAAAATGCATTTAAGGGGAATTTGTTTTGTTGAAAGAAAACCTGTAACATTGTGTTCATTGTATACGATTGTTCATTGTTCAGGAAGCTACAACCGCTGAATCCTAGCATCTGTCAGGCAAACGCAAAAGTAGCACTTTTTTTTTTTCTCCATTACCGCTGATCAGAACATGCACTGCATTCCGAAACCATCTACAATCTCCCCTATGGAACTAGATCTCGTTGTTGACTAACAACACCGATACCAGACTATTCTTCCAAAAACCTGTCAACCAGTCACCATACTGAGAGGGAAAACAATTTAGGTGAATAATAATAATACTTCTCCTTCACCAATTTCCCAAACTAGTTTTCAACTCAACAAAATTAAACAAATCGATTCCAAATTACCATTGATGGTAACACAAAGTATATTCACATTTTGAAACACCTGATCTATACAATACAAGTCCAATATCAGAGATGCATTTAGCAGTACAGGCAGCCACATGTATTATTTTGAATACATAGAATATGCTGTAGATTTGGAATAACAATAACGAGCAACAACATTGGTTACGAGCAACAACATTATTTGGATTGATTTAAGGACAATTTAAATTAGTTCCTCAGTGTTCACAAACACACGTTCTTTGGTCAAATGAAGGGTTTCAAAACAAGTTGAAGCACACTGAAATAGATGGCCTAACCCTAGAAAAATGTGTGAAATGGGTTCGGCCATCAAAACAATGTCAGTATTGATTTATGGAAATCGAGGCCTGACACACAAATTTAATAAGAAAAGCATGACGTAAAAGGAAGGAGGATGAAAAACCTGATAATGTCCAACTTTCCTCGATTTATTGAATGAATACAATAGATGTTAAAAAAAGGTTAAAACTTTAATTAAAAATGCTGGTTTTAACCCTCAACGCATCAGTGCAAAGGATATATAGAAATATAAAGAAATATGTAGACATGCAGTCAATCCATTGCCACTAGCATTGAACTTTTCTACAAGTTCCACCTTCCATGGAAACCAACTCCTTTCTCTCAGATGAGAAAAACAAGTTAATGAGAGCCATTTAATACGCTTCAAAAACTCTCAATGCAGTGCGAATATTGGTGAATTCCAAGAGACATATCATTTCTGTAGGTAAGAATGTGCAAGACAAATCTAAAGAATTTTAAAGATCTTGACTCTATTTGGGCAAGAAAAGCAGTAGATTGTCGAGAGTTTCACACCATAATTTGAAAATATTACAAAGATGATTGGAGAGGACGAGAAAGACAAAAGGAGTGGTGCTTTAGCACAGAACAGAGCCCCTTCACAGGGGGGAGTGAATGGAAGGGAGAGAGTACAACAGAACTACAAAGGACACTAACCAAAAACACTCAATTGCACCGATATCCCTGTGCCCAGCCCACATGGCCAAATAAATATTATTTAAAGGAAATAGTGTTTTAAAATAATGTCAACACAATCTACAAACCATATCAACAGTTTGTATTTACTTCCGTAGCATTGATTGATCGAAATAATAAAATATATAGCCCTTAGGGCCCACTAGGGCGACCCCCATTGACCTAATTACTGGCTTCCAAATCCACAGCTGATAGAAGGCACCCGACTAGGCATCCGCTGAAGCCCAACTGTCACAAGGAGCTATAACAAGTGAGAGTGCAATGCGGCAGAGGGCTATGCTTTATGAATGCTATGCTTTGTAATGCTCAATCAAAAACATAACCTCACCCAAGAAGAAATGTTCACTAATTTTCAATTAGTTTCTGTAAGCAGAATTACAGAAACAAACATCAGGGGTGCAAAGACCATTTATACTATAATTAGTGTCGTTTTAGAGGATTTGTTTTGTGCATTATATTTCTTTTGCAGGCTCAGAAGCATTCCAACCCCAATACAGTTGCACAGCCACGAGTTGAGGAATGATTTTACTGCATTCATGGTTACAATATTACCACTGTCTCACATATGAAAGTTTTTTATATTCTGACATAAAAGCAAACTTAAAAGACAAAAAAGGTAAACTGAGAAGACAAACAAAAAAGCCAAGAGCTCAGAGGAGTCATTAACTTTAATTATTTATTTCAGTGTTCAACAATTCAGATACAAAGTTGAAGTTGCAGCTATTTCAAACAAGATATTCATATCTTATTAAACTTGTCAAAAAATTTGATCAGATAATTCCAGCGATACATTTTCAAACTGAAATATCAGGGCATTTAAGGACAGTCCTTAAACCATAGAGACTGAAATCAATCGATCAGACTGCTGGCCTGTCAGTGTACGAGAATAGAGAATGACTCGTTAGTTTTCCGATTCAAATATTCATAAATGAATATTCAAACTCTGAGTGAGTGCAAGTCTTCTCAATTAATGGCCATACTTTCCGTCAATTGCTGTATAATTACGTTATGCATAAATTGAGATTACCTGAATCTGTCTTACGTTGTAATGATTTCAAAAGGTCTTCACATTTCCACGTAGAAAATTCGAAGGCTTCTAAATTTACAAACTCTATGGCAGTGATTTGCTTTCATATGCATTCTTCCACTCTCAGTCGTCTTATGATTTGCTTTGCAACTCCATTAAATTAGATCAACACTTTCTGCAACACCACTCTAATGTAGGCATTATCCCTTTCTAGAAATAACTTTTTTTTAAAACCAGCATTACATATTATTCTGCTTTTATACAGCCCCCTGCATAATAATATAAATGACTTGGAAAAATACGACAAAAATATAGTGAAGAAATGTGTGCCTCAGCAAGCCTCCAATGGGGACAGTAAGCTTTGCCTGTGTTGTCATAACATATTGGACAGGGACAGATTCCCTGCCACGGCAGACAGGAGTATCGCCTTCCCAGTCCCCCCAAAGTGAATCTTTTGAGTTGTTGCACAAACTTGCTGCCAAGATGGCCTTGAATGGGAATTGCCATCCCGTCAGGACCACCTCATTATCCTCCGCCCTGCTATTGTGGGAATATCCTGGCAGCTTTCTAACCAAAGCCGCCATTCTCAATGCCAGAATTGTAAACAGGGGGATCGGAATCTCTGCAGGGATTTCTGTGGCCATCACTGAGGCCTGTGACTGTGCAGTCATCTTGAATGAGGATGTACTGAGGAACACGAAAGGTGAAGAAGATTCCTCTTCTCTGGTTCATGGTGCTGCATGTGTTTCAGGACAGGGGATCGTCGATGCTATGCAATATGTATAATTAATGACCGTGCAGAAGAAACACACAATGGCTGTTTGGTTCAACACAATACATTCATTTCTGAGGCCGGGTTCAGAGGTCATGTCTGCCTTTGTGTGAAGCCGGCGAGGATAGAAAGAAAATCGAAAAACCTCTGAAACAACAAGACCTTTGAAAGCCCGAGAGGTTTCAGCGACACAAATGAGTAAACAAAACAAAGTGGGTGGTTGCATAACAGAGGTGTGGGGTCCAATCAGTCCTGCTACCAATTTTAAAAAGGGGCTGATTCAATTCAAAATGTATGGCTGAGTGAATTTCCGTATCCCCAAACAGACATTTTGACAAATAAATGTATCGGGTCTGTTGCTTCTCCGCAAACAAACCAGTAACACAGCATATTACATAGGATTACATTGAAAATAACAATATATCTTTAATAATTAGTTTTAACTTTTATTTGTCTGTGGTAAGTGCCCTAAGGAATTGCACCTGTAACCATCCCCAACTCTCATCTATCCCTCATAGTTGCAAAAGATGTGAACCCACGATTATAAAAAGTTATGAACTTTGGCCAACATCTGGTCTCCCTCAGCAAGTCACTGAAGCCTGATTTTTTGAGATAAATGAACCATGGGCAACAATAAAACCACATCCAAAACTTTTTATGAATCCCTCTAATCTTAATGCAACACTGTCTGCTGAAGCCAGTAGCTACTCAACTGGCAGTGACACAGCAGCTGTGAAAGATGAAATTAACGTTTCAGCCTGACAACCTAAATGTATTGCCTGCATAACAGCGATTGCATTTACTTTACTCAAGGAACCATGATGCATATAACCCGATGGACAAACCCCCCCCAATGCTGCATCCTAAAATCCTATGTGAAATGGTCATTTTAAAACACACCAACACGCAAGGGCGAGCCATCGTTAGTGAGTTCATCACCATAGTGGATAAGAAGCCTTCTCCTTTCGAAGACCATCCGTGAAAGATTGTGCGTCCTTGTGTTCTCCAAATCTTAAGGAGGAACCCACTCATCCCTGTTTGTGAGATCAGCCCTGTACAGCCTGCTTGTTTGTGAATGTTTTCCTTGCTGGCATAGGTGCTTCAAATGCGTTCCAGTGCATATTTGATCAATGGACTATTAAAGTAAGTAGCCTCCCCTGAGCCCAGCCCATAAAAATTGTAAAAGTTTTAATTGCAGGCCTTAAAGACCTCTGTGAATGTATTAGATTTGGTCAGTGTGAAATTATTCTGTAAGTGTGACTGCAGTGCACCCCTGAAGATAGATTGTAATTGTTGAAAGCACATAGGCCTAGTTTCAGAATCAACACTAAATCATGCCTTCTCTTTTCTCAATTCTCTTCTTGTATCAAGATTTGGTGGTGGACATCGTTGGTGGTGGACATCGTGGATATCGTTTTTGAACTCTAAACTATTAAAAAGGACCAAACCTGTGAGGATTCCTGGTTAACACCATACCAGAGTAAAGATTTAACAGCCCCCACCTTACCGTAAGCAACAATACTTTATTGCATCTTATCCTGACAGAAGATGCGTATACACAACATGACATAACATAAATGCATGCAACACTAGGCTATGCTTCATTCATACAGATAAGAAAAACAAATCCATTCTCGGCTGTGTTACGCGTGGCTAGGCTTGGGACAGTAAATCACTATGAATGCCACAAATCTTAATACGCTTTTTCACAGCCATTTGTTTTCAGGGGGAATTGATTGGCGATTGTGTCAGTAATAGGGCATCGGAGACAAGGTTGCACAGTCCTGTTACTGAATGTCAGCCATCCTTTACAGAGCAAGCAGGAGCAATGATTAATCCTCTCCAGAAAGACAAGTTATGTGGTGATGTTGCACGGGAAGTCTTGTGGTTATGGTACGTACAATTCATGCTTACTCATTTATTCTCTTGATAAAATGACCACCATATAAGTACATGCCAAGGAAACAGATTGTTTTCTTGAAAACAAACCCATTTCGAATGCATCAAACGTCGAATGAGTATGAGACAAAAAGGAATTACAAGAAAAGCACAACAAAAAAGTATAAACCCATATGGTCTTCGATCTGTACAAATACAGCCACATAAGAAAACAGGCCATTAAACTGATCATTTGAGAAAGACCTGGTCATTTGAGTCATTTGAGAAAGACCTGGAGGACACAAATCTCACTGTTCCTTGCCAAGGATCTACATTGACCACGTTTTTTTTCATGAATACATCTACCCCAATCCATCCGTTTGAGGACCTGGTAAGAACAAACCTTCTCTTCTTTTAAGTGGAACTTGTACAAGACAAAGAAGGGTGCTCTATTCTGCTGGGAACCCCAAACTGTTCAACCTCCATTCTCTAAATGTAAAAAGACAGTGGGGAGCAGGCAATAAATTGTCGAAATGGGGGGGGGGGGGGGGGCTTTAAGGCCCGCCACACCTTCGGTTAATGAATTATAAATATGACTCCAAAACAAATAACATGTGTTATTTTATATATCCAATCGATTCGTGTCCTTTTATAACGATAGCGTGCCTGAGGATGGCATGTAGACTGCTACCAGGGTGCCCAGGTGTGAATGAATGTAGGCTTCACTCGAATAGGTGTTTTAAATATCATTAAACAAGAAGGAAAACATAATAGTGCAGCGAATGATTAACATACATCATCTCTTGCACATCAAACCAACCTCTAATTACGAGTTTGTTTTACCTTAAAGTAAGATTAATCAATCGTATAATTCAAGATAGCGTTATCTTTATTGAATCAGCAACACGATTAAAGGTTTCGGAAACCTTTCTATTGGATTTTTTTGCTATAACTGGAAACATGCACTCCCTCCGGTAAGGCTTAGACATTCAGCGCGTTGGGGACATTTGAGTGGACGCATCTCCCTACAAACTTAGGGACAGCACACAGGCAACATTTCTTATGCAAATAGACGCCAGGCTCGGGTTGAGTACGCCTGCTTTACATTGCCTCCATGTGTTGTATCTGGTTCACTGACACACATGTACCGACCATGTCCATGTAACACACGCTGCAGATGTAAACAGATGCGCCCCCCCCCCCCAAAAAAAAGCCCAACCATTAATCGCAAACTCGCATATCTGTAAACAAGTAATACTTATGAGAAATACCTGTAGGGTCAGAACAGAGCGGGTGACCACCAGATGTTAACGTCGGCGTCGATGGGCTTAGCTTTCGCTGTCGCTCTGTAGTGTTGTGCTGCTGCTGTTATCTCCCCTCGGCGTCTTCAACAGCGGATCCACCAGCACGGCTTCATCCATCAGAGCAAAAACACTTCGGAGATCATTCTCCACCGAAAAGACGTTTTCAAACGACTGGTGCTAAACCGTAGACAACGACCCCGGCAGCCCCCTCGTCATTATCGAGCCGCGAACAAAACCGTTCCCACAGGACACGGCTCATAAACGGCGGATTTAAACCACTTTACTGACCATCCTCAATGAAATACTTTCACCCCGGGAGGTTTAACGTGGCGCTCTCTCCGCTCTTAAAACAAACAAATTCACCAAAGTCCTCTAAGGACGCCCTTTACGAGGTGAAAACTTAACGTGGAACGAGCGAACGGTTCAATCCCCTCGTACGGTCGTACGGCAACTTGCAGAGCGCGCGCGTCGATAACCAATGAATCCAGTTGGTGGCGGGAGCGAGCACAGGGCGCGTGGGTATCATTCAGAATGGTACGCTGTGCGCAGCCTCGCGCAGCCAGGGGAGCAGCCGCGAGACGTATGTTGCACGCCGCTCCGCCTGCCAAGCCCACCGCGACACAGCTGAACTGTTCAAAACACTGCTGGGACTTGTTTGGTTTCTGAACACCACACGTTGGCCTTGCTTTATTGAATACGTTTAACCACTAGGCTACTCACAAACCAGGCCCTCAGATAACTGTGATGGACATGGTGGTTTTGAAGGCTAAACTGAAGCTCTGGTGTACACTGTGTTTAATGATTTGGTATTGTATTCGACTATTGGTAGGGAATGTGTTATCTCTGCGCCTCCCTTCGATCTACACCTTCGGCGTTAAACCAATAGAGGGCGTCAGTGCTATAGCCTAGTAATAACGCCTCATGAAGAATTTGGCATTTTTCTCTTACACCCTTGACGTAATTCCAACATCTACAAAGACTTGTGATAATATCTACAAAACTGAGTATCTTTTATCCTCCTACATGAGTAGGCCTACGAATGCTGTCAGATTGCGTGTGGGCACAGAGAGAGACAACAATGGAGCGTTTATTCCTGCAAGCGGGGACACCAGTGGTTTAGTGACGACTGAAAGATGATCATTAAGGAGATCTATTTTTCAAACTGTTTCCAAACAGTGTTGTCGACCAAGTAATGGAATAAAGGCCATAGCAGGTACCTACATAAATCACATAAAGAACTCAGAAGAGCTGGATCTATGTCACCAAACTACTACTTCAAGTGTCATTTCTTTTGCTGCACTTCTTTAGACTACCTATTACTATTTTAGAATAAAATAATATTAAATACAATTTAATGCACGCCAATGGAGAAACGGTTTGCACGCAAATGATATGAGCAGATGTTTAGATGAATCACTTCTCAGTTATCCATTGCACGTATTTCACAAGAATGTGGCCTTGAGGAATATTTGTGCAACTTTTGTTTGGAGAGGTGATGGTATCTGGGCCTGAAAAATGCTTCACTCATAATTCAGGAAAACCTAGCATGAATCAATGTTTGCTTCGCATACATGCCGAACTTAGTGTCAACCTATTAAATCATCCATTATAGTGCAAGTCAAATTGTTCTGCAGATGGCAGCTGGAAGGTGTGAACTATTTGCAGTCATTGTAAAAGCAAGAGGTTAAAGGTGCTCAGAAAATCTACAAATGGCGTCGGAATACTGCAAGCTATGCACATATGTTTGCATCTTAAAGTGGTGAAAGATTACCTTGGGTTCATAAAATGAATTATATTGAGTTAGGATGCTTTCACATTTTAGAAATAACTATTTAAAATAAGTAATTCAAGTCATTAGTTTGTCGAGTCTGTAATGGAAAATAGCTTTAACAATAGTAGTACGGTACGCCTTTATGGAGTGCAGAATATATGCTCCATGATGAATTAGTACATTTTCAGGTAATTAAAAATACATTTAAAGTTTAATACCAGGATTCATGGACAGAAATGTTCTAAAATTGATAATTTAAACATGTTCCCGTGTAATAAGACTAAATTAGTATTCTTTTAATTAAAAATAGCACAGAAATAGAAAACATGATAAAAATTATAGTGATAATTATAGTGAGCGAAACATTTCATGTACAAAGGAGCTATTTTACATTGTACATGTGTTCTTTTTTTTCTAATATTTTCTCACTCTATTTTTTATTTGCATTCCCGTCACAAAATAGGTTAGTAAACACCGCACGGATCACTCCCACTGCCCAAATCCTCCAATACTAATGGCTTTTTGAAGAGCAAACTGACAAAACACAGAGTAAACCAGGAAAAGAAGTATGTGGAGTAGGGTGTACCTCTAAAAAAAGGGAAACACAAACAACTTTTCAAGGACACTACAATGGCCATGCACACACACACACACACAGGCCTACTTGACATTTTCTATACATACTTTTGGAAGTCAAGTGACAAGGGAAGATTATACGTTGATGAAATGTCATGATAAAGAAAAAAAAAACGAAATCTAAAATTGTCTTTATATACTGCAAAAAATCTCAAGTATTCCTGTTATTGGTCGTACCAATTAAAAACAAATCTTAATGTGTCTGATAAGGTGATCTTATGAAACAGTTTATTAACTGCCTTGCATCATCCCGTCATAATAAATGCTAAGAAAGGTTAAACAGCAAAGATTTATAGTGATATAACTTGCAGACAAGAACAATAATACAGGCCAAGCAGTATGAATGAGGCTGAGCCCTGGACGCATGGCTTCAGTGCTTTTTACTCTTAAAGGTTTTTTTAGAGATACAAATATACACATCTTATATACATTAAAGAGTGGCAGTGCAACTGAATGTTGAACCAGAAAAACAATTACCTCAATGCTCACCCATCCAACAATGATCTTTAGGATATGACTCAAACACAATATGCACGTATCCTGCCATCCAGGGCTTCAACACCTCCTTTAAGATGGCGTTGACCTATGTCCTGAGTAATAGATCTAGGCCTCAAGCAACCTAGAATAGCATTGAAGATCCAAACGGCTAAACTACTGTCCGAGTTGCTCTGAGACACGCACAATAATGCACTCAACAACAACAACAACCACATGGTGTGAAGGCAAGGCCTGCACTATTATTCTCTGGTTAAGACACAGAACTATGCAGACCCAGTGAGAAGTGTCTAGCAGGACCCAAGACAGCTGAGACGAGACCAATACGAACATGTGAGATATGCCACCCTGTGCCTTCTCTAAACCAAGGTGTAGTGCGGCGAGGAGGAGGGGGTGGGGTTTGAACAGCGACAACAGAACCAGCATAGAATAAGGACGCCGAGTGTGTGTGTGAGTCTGAACATTGTGGTCGCCATAGGAGCTGGGTGTGTGCCACATCTAAAAATTGCAAACTAACTTTAGAGGCGCTGGGCGACATCCATTTTTTAAGGGTTAATCTGAAACCATTTGGCAACAGACAACGAGGCACAGTTCTATTCAACTACTGGCAACGTCAGACGCAAGAGGTGGCCTGGCCAGTCTAGCCTGCTAGCCTAATGTGGCAGGTGTCTACATTAGCTACACTACAGGCAGCCCATTGGTGAAATACTGACTCATTTCTCTTGATAAACCAAGGGATTAGTGGAGTGGAGGGCTTTTTTTGTTTGGCAAAATCACGAGTCAACTTATTTATTTTGAAAACATAGTCTCTTGACTCTCATACTTTAAATAATTGGCATGGATCAAAGAAAAAAATAAAAGTTAAAACTGATTAAAGAGCAAATAGCATTGGCAGGCTACAAATGGAGTTCATTAACTTTGAATCATACAATGGGGTTTTGTTTAAAAGTCACACACACACTTGTTTTAGCAGCAGCAAATTTACAAAACAATCCTCTTTTAGTTTTCAACTGACATACCATCAAAACCATATTAAAATGCTGGTAAAATGGATGCTGTACATACAAATTTGAATTTCTTTTGAGAAGGATAGTGAAAGGCTTGGAATGTATGAAGAGGGTTCAAGCAAAGTTATAGGTCAATGCCCTAAATCCTCATTGTCTGCCTTTAAAGGTTGGGTATGGAATTCTCTTTTTTGCAAAATAACTAAAAAAACCTTATCATAACCCACTTACAGCCACTGAGTTGGAAGTACTGACATGAAAATTAAACAAGTCAATCATCTGTGAAACTGGCAGGGCTTGAAAAACTCCAGCCAATGATTTCCAGACCCACCAAGTGGCATTGGACAGTAAGTACGTCAATCAAACGGTCGTACTGCACTCCCCCTCCCCTTCCCACCGCACGTGACCCCTTCGTTGCAGGTACTCAAATCTCGTGACCCAGAGCAAGCTTCTGTTTGTTGTTATCCTGCGGTAGCTACTGGAGCTAGCTAACTAGCTAATGGCTCGCTCTCGGGCATCTGTGTTCACGCTCGTGCATGATTATGTGTCCATGTACTTGGAATGGGTGGAGTCAGAGTCAGCGTTGAAGGAGAGGGGGTAGGACCATTTGAGTTGTGTATTTTCAAACTCTGCTAGCTGTTTCACAAATCCCATACCCAACCTTTTAGTGCAATTAATAAAACTGCCGTTTTGTTTTAAACTTCTTATATTGTAGATGCTTAGAAAATAACTCAATGTAATTTCCTCAAAAGTTAGAGGATAAATTTGACCAATCAGTATCATCAAAAAAGGTGGACCAGTTTACTGACGTAAAGTGGCCAAAGTCTTATAAAAGACAAATGCAGTTCTCGCTTCTCTGGATGACATTGGAGACATGCTATAGATGGCAGTTGGTTACATACACATCCCAATTCCGGAGCACTAGCATTTTTTTTAAAAGCTTTCAAAATCCTTCCCTTGAGTACCAGATTACGGTAGTTTTTCTCATAAAGAACAAAAATAATGAAATAAAATGAAAATGTCATAAAAAAAGTAGTTATTTCTGAGTAAAAATCCATCTGGTGCTTGCTGCAGTTCAATGCACAATTCCTTACTCTTCCTCACTCACAAAATAGAAATAAAAAAGTACATTCCATCAGAAATCAAACAGCAGAACAGTGTGGGGTCCTTAAAGGGATTCTCTCTCTCTCTCTCTCTCTCTCTCTCTCTCTCTCTCTCTCTCTCTCTCTCTCTCTCTCTCTCCTCTCTCCTCTCTCTCTCTCCTCTCTCTCTCTCTCTCTCTCTCTCCTCTCTCTCTCTCTCTCTCTCCTCTCTCTCTCTCTCTCTCTCTCTCTCTCTCTCTCTCTCTCTCTCTCTCCTCTCTCTCTCTCTCTCTCTCTCTCTCTCTCTCACAAGACTTTAGCTGTCATCCTCCAGGGCCGGGGACTTCTCCACTCTGGGCGTGCCCTCGAAGCGTTGAGAGGCGATGGCCGCTTGCTGGGACATGCTCTTCCTCACGACGTCACCCTTCCTCCACAGCGTGATTTCCTGGGGAACCGCGTTGTGTCAGAAACCCTCAAGAACAAGTCCTGCATCGTCAGATTGTAATAATGTATTTTCTTCATTGGCAACTTTGAGCACACTTTGAAAATTAGGGGGGGGGGCGGGTATCCAGTGGGTTGCATTCTGCAACTTCACCGTTAGATGTCATCAATACTACAGACTGGGCCTATTAAGGAGTGGATTATCTGGCAGTCAACACTGCGTTGTCTTTTTGCCTGTGTGTGTGTGTGTGTGTGTGTGTGTGTGTGTGTGTGTGTGTGTGTGTGTGTGTGTGTGTGTGTGTGTGTGTGTGTGTGTGTGTGTGTGTGTGTGTGTGTGTGTGTGTGTGTGTGTGTGTGTGTGTGTACCTGCTGCTTAAAATAGCGCCTTTCCTCCTCGTCTATGAGCACCAGGTTGAGGTAGTAGCGTACAGAGTACTTCTTGTTGACGTCCTTCATGGTCGGCGTCATCTCATAGCCGGCCAGGAACAGCCGGATGGGGATGGACTCCCCTACAGCAGCGACAACATAGATCCAATTCAACTTGAGTAAAGCCTCAAGTAATCCGATTGATACGAAAGGCTGGACGATTGCAGATGGTTTTATTGTCATATGCACAACAATGACAGAGCAGTCGCTGGAAATGAAATTCTTTAGTCTTGGGCTCCTCCAACATTGCAATATAAGAGAACGTAAAGGTATATGATGAGGGTCGCCATGTGCTCAAATGAAGAACAACAAGCAAAAGGTTCTATTTAGAGACTTTTTCTATCAAGTTATTTAGCATACGGCAAGATGCTTTAGTCTAGAGCGAATTACAGTGAGGTACCGGTCATTGATCGGTTGGGCACCTTCGGTGTTTTGGGACATTGGAGATCAAACCTGTGACAGATCGTATGGGAGGCAAACTACCTCGACACCATACTCTAAACACCCATTATTCAAAGGACTGCAAATGCAAAAAGTGATAATTGAAAACCGACCAATTGAGCTAGGTTTCATTTGAGGACCAGGCTAAACACTCTTATGACACACAAAATGTTCCCAAACAACACAAACACAGACCAGGACAGTACCTCTGACTGGTGCTCCATCCATTATCTCGTACTTGGCGATGGTTTCATTTTCGTGGTAGACGTTAGGCCCCGTGCCCGTGGTTTCCCGCTTGATGATGTCGATCTCCATGTGCCGGATCTTAATTCGCACCAGGAGGAAGTAGATCTTGCCTACGATCACGTCTTTCAGGTGATACCTGAACATGGAGGGGGAGTGAGGGGAGTGGGGTGAGGTGCAGTGAGAACACACTGCTACCGGACAGCTTTGACACTTCCTGGCACTCCCCCTCTTCTCTTTCACCAAAGCCAAACGGTTATTTTATAACCGTTAAGAGAATTAAAATAGTGTTGGGCAATATTTAAGAGCTCTAATTTGAGTGTAATTTGTTAGAGTTAGCACAGCCATCCTTCAGTTATTAGTGAGTGAAATAAGCGGTGAGAATATTGGTTTCAAGTTGAATGCGCCTGCCTCTGTATGGGCCAATTTCGATTTCAGATGCCTCCGGGCTAATTTCTTTGCAATCAGGGGCATCTGTTCCGTGATTGGGTCTGGGAATCCATCTCTCCTTAACAATCACAAGTTTGCGTAATCCAACACTTCTAAATGTGATTTTGGGAGGTAGGGACAGAGTAGAGGGTGGGTTGTTTAGTGTGTTTAGTTTTAAATCATGCTCTCTTCCCCTACTTTTTGTTCTCACCCTTAACAACTCACATATTACAGAAAGCTTCTAGCATATACTTTATCTGTCAATATGTTTGTATTGTTTTGCTCCTCTGATCTTTGCCCAGTGTCCTCAATCAAACACAGGGAACCGTTCCGTCCCCAGCACCACCTACTTTGACTTGTTGTACTCAAACTCGATGTGCAGACAGTCCTCAATGCCCACTTCCATCTTGATGGAGGAGTTGATCTCCGGGTAGCTGCTGAGCGTGTGCACCACGATGTCCAGCTCTTTGGTGATGTCGTTCAACCGCCGGCCCACCGTCGCTCGCAGGAAGTAGCTGAGTTGGAAAGGATTAAGAGGAAATGGGTCATGTGACTGACAATGCATGATGAGAGACACAATGGTTTAAAATAACAACTCAACAACATTTTATGAGTCACCTTGTTTCCAAAAAATGCGCTTCACTAACTTTAAAGGGGCCGGCACACAGCCCAGGCTCGCTGGTCTGTGTTTGGCCGAAAACACAGAGCCTGTATTTCAAATAACCAAATAATCGTTTAGATTAATTCAGAATCTCGCTTTAATTTCTTTACCGCAGTTTGACGTTTGCACCGCTGTACGTCTCGTAGGGCTTCTCCACGTGTGTGAAGTCAAAGTCGAATGTCTGAGACTGTGTCATCTCTCCGGGACGAGCCAGGTCCTTCACCAGCGAAACAAACTCATGGTGGTTACCCCGGTCATAGTAGAGCTCTGGAAATGACATGCAGTTCAGATATAAATAATACATATTTAAATGCATAAATTTTAGATATTTAGCAGACTGTGCCGTTTTTTGATGCAAAAAAATTGCACACATAGTGCATACAGGAAGCATTAAGAGTGAATGCCTGAAAATAACATGGCAACATTGTGCAGAGGGGGGGGGGCTGTTAACTCCCATAATAATGATAGTGTAAAAGTGAATCTTTATTATGAATTTGTTACAAATATGTATTGACTGATATATAGCTTAAAAAACAGTCATATCATTTGTGAAATAATGTTTGCCTTAAATGAAACTGACAGGGCTATCCAGTGTTTGATCAATATATTGTTTGTACCTGGATGTTGTGGAAATAAAGATGGCATTATTAAATGTTTGACTAGTATAACTGCTGGAGTAACAACCTGCCCTATTAAAGATTTTAGGTCCGATCTGGTGTTATGGTCCTATGATATTAAGATTTCATATTTGTTGTGGTTATGCCTGGGCCTATTTCTAAGGATCAAGGGAAGTCATATGGTGTACAGCTATATCATTGTTGTCTGTATCATTGCCACTGCTTGTTTAGGCTCCACATCTTTTCACAGGGTCACGTGATGTCGCAAACGTCCCCTCTCTGTCTCTCCATTGCCCTGAGATCAACCGAGAAGCATCCTCATTAAATCCACCTCAGCAAAAGCAAAGCGCACTGAAATATCAATGCCCTGAAACTAAACTTGTTTAAACCAGATGCATCACAGGCCGGGCTTGCTACAATGCCGACATGTGGGAATCAGAAAAACATGGGCTGTGCAACCCGGAAGTGTGCAGATATGTGGCGTCAGACGCATGATGATCATGATTCATTCCTAACACATCTAAGCCTTCCAGTGTATTTGACAACGGATTCTCTCTATCGATAAAAGCGTCCGTTATTGCTAATATATTGCCAATACACAGTGGATAGGTCTACCTCCTTCTTGGGATGATTTTTTTTTGCAATCAACCTGTCATATGCAGACCAAATTTTTTTCTCAACAAGTCAACGGTTGCAGACTCCCTGCCAACCCTATGGACGTGGAATAAGGTCAACCCACCCCTTTTCTCTGTCGACTCAGCTGATGCGTCAGGCGCAATCGGCTGCAAGCTGGCTAGATCTGTCACGGGACTTGACACTTGTTAGCTATGAAAAGTGACATTTAACATTTTCAACTGCATGTTCCCTTGTTAGGTATGATGTGGCGTTTAAGTGGTACAAAACCGTCACTAATTAACTTTAAAACCATGGCCCCCTCGTATGAAATGTGAGATCAAAGTACAGGCCCAGGCGGTCTCACCGATCTGGCCGACGAACTCGATCTTGATGCCACTGTGCTCCAGCCGCTTGCCCGGGTTTTTGAGCGTCACGTTTACTTTCCCCGACACCGTCTCTCCGTCGTAGAACAAGAAATACTTTTCCTTTTTGCCGTCTTCGCCTTTGTGCTCGGCTTTTTTTCTTGTTTCTGCATCGTTTAAAACTATGTCTATGTCCGCACTTTGGCCAAACCCGAAGAAGCTCATAGCTGCAGCTATCTTCAGCTATGTTAGCCTCGTCGCCTCAGGTCTTTAGAGGTGTCCTTTCGGGACAATGCCGGTCCACTTCAAGATGTTAAATGGCGTTGTAAATAACGATTAGTATATTTTACGTTTGCACTTTGACTTTACTGTATGTGGCATACAATGAAAGGCAGGCTGTTGAGCACAACAGTCGCGTGTCAACTGCGCATGCGCGGATAGAAAGTCACATGTTACCAAATGTATATTATATTCTAAAAGTTTATTATTTGCCGACAGTACTGAGACGGAATACATACACTAATACACAATCATTTAATAAATATCACAGGGATATTCAAATATATGAATACTTAGGTGTTGTGTTGTAACCAAGGGTGCGTTTTTTGGCGCAACAATGAGGCATGTGAGAAACGACACAGGTCTAGCGGGCTATACAATTTTTTTAATTTGAATTTAATGTAATTGAAAATATCTAATATCCTGTCTAATAATCGAATATTTTTGACCATCTAACATTGACTTCAATCAAGAGAAAACAGCCAGAACAAGATTTGGTCATCACAAGTGTGATGACATCTTCTCGCCATCAGGGGGAAGACAGTCACAGGAGGAAAAACAACATTAGAGCTTTTCGAAGGAAAAGGTTATTACGCAAAATGACCTACGCCTGTTATAGCCGATACCCTTGATGTGCTGCGGTCGAGTCATGGAACAATGTAGTTCTGAATGATAAACCCAGGGAATGTTCATTGGATAGCAACAATGGTATACCACATATTTAGACACTAACCATGCCGTTTGTTGTTATGGATTATTGAAATATGAGAATGACCTATGTTGATTATTCAACTGGTTCAATTAATTGGTTATATTCAAATACGACAGTTGAATTCATACATTCATATTAGGCCTACTAGATTTCACTTTGCACTCTGAGATGAAATTAGAAAGCTGCTTAAGTGTGTGTGTGTGTGTGTGTGTGTGTGTGTGTGTGTGTGTGTGTGTGTGTGTGTGTGTGTGTGTGTGTGTGTGTGTGTGTGTGTGTGTGTGTGTGTGTGTGTGTGTGTGTGTGTGTGTGTGTGTGTGTGTTTTGTGTCACTTGAGATTATTCGGCGGGTCCAGGAACATGCTTCATGGCAGACAATCCTTTTAACTGACTGACTCCTTCTAGTGAGCAGAGACACAAGTCAGAATGCGATTTAAACCGAAACCTGACAATAACTGCATGACAAAGGCCAAAAATAGACACGTTAGGCAATCGACAATACGTGTCTATTTCCTTATGCAAATCTTCTTCTGCAAGTTGAGCAACTTTTTGAACTTCCCTGGACAAAATAAGTAAGTCTTTGATGATTTGTACAGAAGGAGATTTGCATAAGGAAATAGACACGTATTGTCGATTGCCTAACATGTCTATTTTTGGCCTTTGTCATGCAGTTATTGTCAGGTTTCGGTGCAACTCGCAAGTGACACAACACACACACACACACACACACACACACACACACACACACACACACACACACACACACACACACACACACACACACACACACACACACACACACACACACACACACACACACACACACACACAATTTCATCTCAAAGTGAAATCTAGTAGGCCTAATGTATGAATTCAACTGTCGTACTCGAATATAATCAATTAATTGAACCAGTTGTACAAATCAACAAAGACTTACTTATTTTGTCCAGAGAAGTTCAAGAAGTTGCTCAACTTGCAGAAGGAGACCATAGCCAAATTTCAGCAGCAGCACCCAGCTGTGATCCCATCCTGGTGCGAACAAATGGCTGAATTCTCCCTCCGGACAGCCTAATCATTTGAGTTTGTCCTCTGACTAGCTGCCAAGACGTCAGTGCTAACCCCTCGTCTTTCTGTGCTGCTATATTGTCTAAATAGGCCGTGTCCTTGTGTCAACAGTGATGGGCTCTCGTCTCTTCCGCCTCTTCACCGGCTTTATACTCTCGAGGCCTCGGCGTACACGTCTCATCTGGAGCTGACAGGCGCCTCTCTCAACTCACTGGGCGAGCACGGATTTCTGCTCAACAAATTCCAAACACCCGCTGAGAGATCACTTTCTGCGTGCTAAATTTGATCTTCTAGGTTGAAAGTATTTTTTAGATTTTATTTTGATATTAAAAAAGAAATGACACACACTTACATTAGGCCTACGTATTAGAATGGAAAGGAGATATTTGGAAATTAAGGGAAACACTAGCTCTGGTATGTAACCGTGTATCACTGAAGGTGGTGGCCATATTAATTTAACTTAGTCAAGGAATACATCTGGGTGCAAGGCCTTTGATTAACAAAAAGTTGTGTTTCTGGTCTAGATGTATAAACAATAATAAAAAAAACCCGATTGTTTCCCTCTCTTAAACAATCATACAATAAAAATAACAAACACACATCTACTGTGGTATTAGAAGTGAGTTTTATTAATCACAAACAGAATGGTTCAAGAGGTAACCAAAGCAGAAATAAAAACAGGGGAAAACAAATCCCCTGACCTTAGATGCACATTCTACCTTCTTTGAGTTTGGTTTATGAAGAATGAGGTCCTCCACACTGTTTATTCCTAAGAAAATTACACACCATTCTGCGCCAGGCCTGGAGAGAACTCCTTAATACTGAGCTAATGTCCTCCTTGAGGTGGACGGTGTGTTTGGCAGTTGTTTGTTTGGCTTTACTCGCCCGCTACAAACTGAATATAAGCTGGATTTCTAACAGAAGTCTCAATCAACCTCTCCTGTTAGTTACCACAGAATATAAAGTCCTGTTTCAGTGTATGTAGCCTGTTTATATAATTCAGTTATGGTTCCACGACGACGCAACGCAATGACCTCGCAGACGCTTCGACGCAGTCGTGAACCTGAACCTTTGGTACCGCGTCGGTTATAGTGAGCGGACCAATCACAGCCCTTGCTGCTGCGTCGCCTCTACGCAAGGTTACAGTTTTTGGGAGGCACACGTCAGGGCCTTGCAGTGGACGCAAGGAGGGTCTGCAAGGAAGTAATGGTCTGTAAACCCCCTTGCGTGGCGTCGAAGTGGAACCATCATTTATAAGCCTTGACTCCTTAGACAAACACCAATTAATAACACCTCATAACAAATGATGTACTGTACATGGCATATTAAGGCATAATTCATAATTCCACCCTTATGGCATCTTGCGTTAATATGGCAATGCAAAAGTACAGTTGCAGTGAAATGTCAATTAGATGATTCTGTTAAGAGGCGGCACAGGGAAACCAGTGTTGTATGTAAAGTTTTATTTAGTTGGTTTGAGTATATATATATATCTTTCTGCCTAATACTGTCTATTACCTTTCTTTACCAAAAATAAATTCCACTATATTTAGGCACTAATATATTTTCTAATTCTGCTTCAATTAAAAAAAAGACATGTCTACATTTTTAACTTCTATCACAAAAAAACTATTTACAAATTTGCAGATATGTCATAAGGGAAAATGGTACAGTACTCCTGGCTTTCACAATTTGGGGCAGCATCATTCCTCTCAAACGCCCGTGGAGTTTCACAAATGAGAATTATGCAGGTCAATAACTAGGTAGAATCCATCGTTAAAGGTCAATACTTGGGCAGCTCTCCCCCGAGATGTTCATGTAAATGCTGTTTTTCTTCTCTTTATTAATATCCGTGTCAATAGCAGAAAGGCACTGAAGAGGAATGACATACAAATGAGAAGCGTTGTTCAGCTGGGATATTTTGGATGCATCGTGAGTGTATTGTGTCTCTCTCCCTGTGTGGGAAATATTAATCTGTGAGCCGATTGGTGTCCCCCCCCCCCCCCCCCAAACACACACACACACACACTCGCACACCTCATATTAGGAACATTTTCCTTAGATGCAATGGAAGAAATAAAAAACACATAACAATAAATGTTGATCCGTCTCAACATGCAAACAGATCCGGGCAGATCTTCTCTAACATGGGCGATCAGGGTTACTAACGCGTGACATCTCTTCCAACACCAGATAACTCATCGACAATTAATTTAAACAAAACTTGGAACGTCGGGGCAGCCCCTAATCAGCTTCCCATCAGTTGTTCATATCGTATAAGGTAAACGGCGGAGCAGTTTCAATCTGTTTGAGTGAAAAATGGCATGAAATAAATATTTAATGGTGTTTGTCATGGACATTGACACAAGGACTGAACCCCTATTCATCAATCTGTCATAACGCCACCGCAAGGCGCCTGGTCAGGTGTAATGTGTGGGTGGTGAAATGCCGTGCATGTAAAATGTTACCTGATCTTTTCGGTCTTACCAATGGAAAGAGTTTCATATCGCCTCTCAAACACTAAACCTATTCTTTTTAAAAAAAATGTAAATCTATATACAATCCGTACATTTGTTAACCAACAAACCCTGTATTATTTTGATGTAAAACTGAACACGAGTGACTGCAAAACAAAGGAACGAAACAAAGAAAACAGTATATTCAATATATACACGATCAACAGCAAGCATTGAAGGACACTTTAAATGCAGACAATGCAGCACTGATAGCGGTTCACAGCGTCTGACTGCCAAACCTCACCGAGGCCTTCTTACTGTATAAGACTATCTACAAACATGAACACCGGTCGCTATCTCATCAAAAAGCCGGGCACAACCCCACAAAAGAAATCAAACATGTAAGACCTCCGGAACCAGGTGCTGATATGCTAATAATTGTCCTTTTAACATTTTCTTCAATCTTCCCCCTTTTTCTTTTTTCTTCTTCTTGGGAAACCATGTAGATGTTGACATTTGAATGGTGGTTTAAGTTAGCCTGGTCCTACCAGACTCTCGTACTTCATTTCATTTGCAGTCTGGACCCACTGAATTGGAAAAACGTTAATTCAATTAAAGGCGGATGTCTGTTGAAGTTCAAAACTATTGGATCTGTCCAGTGCCACTCTGGTGCTGTGTCTCAAATCGCGCACTTCTCTAAGTGCACTGTTTTACAGTACACTGCAATTCAATGCACTTAGTTGCACAGTGCGCAAATTTCGACAAGCTAGTACCGTCTCAAATCACTGCCGCTGCGCACTTACCGGAAATGACTCGACAGCTTCTTCTTCTACTACTTTTTAAGGCCGATTGCAACCAACCAACCGCCGCCATTTGAAAAGTAGTGACGTATTTTCCGTTTAGCGACGTAGCTCTGGACGTAGCGTCATCTACATCACCAAGATGGCGGCCGTTAAGCGTGGAAAGTGTCCATCGATTCACACTCAATTTTCTGGCCGTTTGAGTGCGCCAACAATTTTCGCACACTGCTCAGTGTGAACGCACTTACGTACTCAAAATATTAAGTATAAGTGCAGAAGTGCGCGATTTGAGACACAGCATGGGTCTGCCATAACCAATCGCTAACGTTTGGTCGGGAATCACGTTGCGCGCAGGCTGTAAACAACAAACCAAACACCGTGCGTGAATATGTCCGTCAACAAGAGCCGACTTTAACGTCATTGATCTCAGCCACTCCCTCTGTTCGCTGATTGGACGCAGAAAATTTAGACGGAGAATACCCACTAACATACCGCAGACCCTAGTACTGAAGGGAAATTCAAATTGAGTGGAAGTACTTAGGCGGGCGGAACCAGGCTAGGTTAAAGTGTTAATTAATTGTATTTCATCCACAACCAAAATAATAATAAAAAAAATCATGTTAGTATCTTACATGTATTTAAAAAAGTAAACCTTTTATCTAGAGGCATCTTAAAATATATTCCTTCAAAAATAGTCAGACACATTTCCACAGTAGTAATGTACAAATGACACAAGGTTTAAAGCAAAGTACAGACATGTCACCTCCAGCTTCTTTTCACAAACTGAAACATCCTTTGTAATCGTTAAACTTTGTGGTGTTTTTTTTTTCTGTTAAATGCGTAACCTGGCATTGGCTGTTAAAGAAAAAACAATGATTCCATGATGTAGCAAAATAAGTCGGTTGGCGGTGATGACTCCTGGACCAGTCGGTGAGATACCTCCTGGGTAGCTCCTGTGAAAACGTGTGACCTTTGGCAACCCTTTTTCAATTGTTTGGTTTCAGTCTTGCCGAGGGGGTCCAAGGCAGAATCTGTGGCAGCGGCACCGTGCTGGAACAGCCTCGTGGGGCCACTGGTGAACATATCTGGCCTTCGACACCCCAGGAAATAAAGCTGCTCTCCCCCTTCAGATCACGAATGAAGATTTGTGTCGGAAGTCCCCCTGCAAAAAAGATAGCAATAAATGAAACCTTGGATGTCCTGCTTGAGGGACTCATGACCTTTGCATTGACTGGATGTATGATCTATTCTATATTTTTTATTTAGAGTCAGTTTAAACCGACTTATTCTTTTAAGTCAGTGAAAACCAGATTTTTTTTTAAGTCAGCATAAACAGACTCCTTATTTAATGTCATTGAAAGCAGATTTTGGAGAAAAAGACAAAGGGAGAACTCACCTCATCCTCCGTCCGGACATAGTCTACTCCGTCTCCCTTCGCTGGGACTTTGTAGCTAAAACAAAGAATAAACACAATTAACACAAAATGACATAATGAGTTACTCACAACTCTTTGTTTTAAGCTAGTGCTGGTTAATACTATTAATGATTGGATTGAGAAATTCTTCTTAAATGATTTCTTACTTGTTTCCTGCCTCTTTCTGATTGGCAAAGTAACCGCGCTTATATGCACAGCAGATTCCAAGTGTTATACAAAGGAGCACGACCACCACCACCAGTACTCCCATTACTATGCCGGCCACGTTCAGGTCATCTGTGGATGAGGAGAGGGGTGAATACAGAATCAAGTGTATTTAAAAATATGTTTTTACTTTTAGCCCAGCCTAATTTGCCAACATCAAAGTTGGAATCTGGAGACAGGGATTTTTAGAATAGGAAAGAAATACTGAAACAATATATTCAGTGATGCCTGCAATCCAATAGTAATCCATAGTTGTAATTGTGGCTTTTTCCAGTCTGCATTACTGTGTCACAATTTGGGTGAATCACATTGAATCAATTGATGTCGATGTACTTCAGGGTATATTCTCTAGCGATGCGTGAAAACTGAACTTTAAACCATAACGGTTGTTAAATAATGATTAGCTCCTAAATAAATACACAGTATTTAATGAGATGACACGCATGACTCCCTCCCCGTGGAGAGAGTGCCGCTGCGTTGACAGTGTGGCACTGTGTTTGCGGAGGACTTACAGACTTCCATCCGTTGGGGGCCACACTCAGCATGTCCCGCGTCGTTCTTGGCCCGGCAGTAGTATTCCCCTGCATCCTCCTTCCGGACCACAGTGAACTTCTGCAGGAGTTAAAAACACAAAGCTGTACTTACTACATTGACCCATGTGTTCTTTTCGTTTGTTTTTTTGGTATGAATGTTTGCTCCTGTGTGTGAATGTGTGTGTGTGTGTGTGTGTGTGTGTGTGTGTGTGTGTGTGTGTGTGTGTGGTGTGTGTGTGTGTGTGTGTGTGTGTGTGTGTGTGTGTGTGTGAGAGTGAGTGAGTGAGTGAGTGAGTGAGTGAGTGAGTGAGTGAGTGAGTGAGTGAGTGAGTGAGTGAGTGAGTGAGTGAGTGAGTGAGTGAGTGAGTGAGTGAGTGTGTGTGTGTGTGTGTGTGTGTGTGTGTGTGTGTGTATGCAAGTATGTAAATATGAATGACTTATGTGTGCATATAAACATTCTACAATTATATACCTATGTATACGTATGACGATATCTGTACTATATGCACGTCATGTACAGTATGAATATCACGCAAGTACCTCTGTCGTGCGTATGTGCACCTATGTAGGTACGCGTGTACGTATGTGCATATATAAGTAACATGCGTATGAGTGTCCCAGGAGAAGGTCAGAAGGGACGTGTGTGTGTGTGTGTGTGTGTGTGTGTGTGTGTGTGTGTGTGTGTGTGTGTGTGTGTGTGTGTGTGCTGTGTGTGTGTGTGTGTGTGTGTGTGTGTGTGTGTGTGTGTGTGTGTGTGTGGGGTGGGGGGGGGGGCAGGCTAGCCAGCCAGCCAGAGAGCAGCCAGAGAGAGAGCGAGCAGGCCAGAGCTGCAGCAGCAGCAGCATGGAGGAATGTGCAAACGGGTCCGGGGCGGATTCCCTTCGTAGCTCGGGCCTTATCGCACCGCCATCAACTGTCTGCCCGAAATACCCCGGAGCGCCCCCGCCCCTCGGGTGTCTGTCGAGCCCCGCATGGCCGTTGCGGGGCGCCACGCCCTTGTTGCTGCCGGCCATGGCCATCTACCCACAGTCAAACCACAAGCGCGCCCCCCCCCCCCACACCCCAACCCCCCCCGTGCAGAACGGGCCACCCGCAGCACTGCGGTGACTCCCACACCCTCACGGTCACACCGGGAGCTCACCAGGGTGCCCGTCTCCCCGTTGAGCATGTAGGAGGAGTTGAGGAAGCGGGCGCTGGTCTTGGGGTCGTCGGGGATCTCCTCCTTGTTGACGAACCACTGGTACTGGGGCTTGGGGTAGCCCTCGTCCTCCACGCAGCGCAGCTCCGCCGACTTGCCCACCGGCACCGAATTGGGGACGCTGCATTTGGGCACCACCGGCTTCACTGCGGGCACACAGAAACATATACCCGGGGATGGGTTAGCTCTACTGGGTCCCCCACAGCGAGAGAGGGAGAGGGAGGAAGGGGAGAGAGAGGGGAGAGAGAGGGGAGAGAGAGAGAGAGAGAGAGAGAGAGAGAGAGAGAGAGAGAGAGAGAGGAGAGAGAGAGAGAGAGAGAGAGAGAGAGAGAGAGAGAGAGAGAGAGAGAGAGAGAGAGAGAGAGAGAGAGAGAGAGAGAGAGAGAGAGAGTTCACTAATCGTCAACACATCCATCTTTGAGAAACAATCGCTAAACGTAGACCGTTGTCGCACCCCGACCATTGCCCATTTGTCCCAGCACGTAGGAACCGGTCCCGAACGCTAAGCAGATGGGTATGTGTTGTTCGGGCCAAGGGTGCCAAACATTGCCACCCCAAAAAACACGCGGTGCTGGCTTTCTTTAGCACAGCAATTTCGGAGCGGATGCAGTTTCAGGGTCTCCTCTTTTAGCCCTGAACACGCCTTTGCAGCTGGGCAGGTCGAGTGGCACAACGCATCCCTATGTGTTAGGCCCGAGGCTTGGCAAGGGACCTGCAACGTGGTATCGTCTTACCCCGTCCAACGGGGCATATGCATGGATAGATCTCTCCTGCCATAACAATAATAGATTTTGCGTTCAGCACCGGGAAGGAGGAACGTCCTATTCCGAATAATAATAATCCCAATCGGTCAAAAAGATTTACGGTGGGCCTTGAGTCGTTTAGCCAGTTCTTGATACGTTATATGAAGCTTATTGAAATAGATCAGATGTAAGATATTAATACACAGGATGCTTCGCCGCAACGGGTAAAACCTGAGTCGGGCCAGCCGGCCACACATACGCTCCCAGACCTACTGAGTCTGGGAGCGTATGTGTGTGTACCGGACCTACTGGGTCTGGGAGTGTGTGTGTGCGTACCAGACCTACTGGGTCTGGGAGTGTGTGTGTGTGTACCAGACCTACTGTGTGTGTGTGTGTACCAGACCTACTGAGTCTGGGAGCATGTGTGTGTGTACCAGACCTACTGGGTTTGGGAGTGTGTGTGTGTGTGTGTGTGTACCAGACCTACTGGGTCTGGGAGTGTGTGTGTGTGTGTGTGTGTGTGTGTGTGTGTGTGTGTGTGTGTGTGTGTGTGTGTGTGTGTGTGTGTGTGTGTGTGTGTGTGTGTGTGTGTGTGTGTGTGTGTGTGTGTGTGTGTGTGTGTGTGTGTGTGTGTGTGTGTGTGTGTGTGTGTGTGTGTGTGTGTGTGTGTGTACCAGACCTACTGGGTCTGGGAGTGTGTGTGTGTGTGTACCAGACCTACTGGGTCTGGGAGTGTGTGTGTGTGTGTACCAGACCTACTGGGTCTGGGTGTGTGTGTGTGTGTGTGTGTGTGGGTTTACCAGACCTACTAGGTCTGGGAATGTGCTTGGAAATAAAAAGAAGCCAATGGATTAAACACGGGAGACATACTCTAAGAGAAGTGATGAAAGGAGAGATGAAAGGAGACATGAACACTAATCATGATAATCTTAAAGCACCTCTGACGACCAGGCTGATGATGATCTCGTCAAAGGTCTTCTGGTCGTTGGGCGCCGTGACCTCGCAGCGGTAGTCAGCCGTGTCCGAGCGAGTGGCGTTGGTGATGACCAGCGTGGCCGGTTCTCTGATCCTCGCTCTGTTCTCCAGATCCCCTGCAGGGTCACAGAGAGAAGATCAGCTGGAGAAACAACCCTGAAATGAATCCCCTCATTGAAATCAGAACGCCGTCAGAACGGAAAAAAACAAGTACCTGAAACCTTCTTGTCAAAGAACACATAACTTGGCTCGCTGTTCTGGATCTTCTTCCACTCGATGCGCGGGTTGGTTGTGGAGATGGACTCAATCAAACAGGATAATTCAATTGCTGAAAATAAAACAGAACGTGTTGAAATGGATAGCAGGACGGGGAGTGGCAGAAAAGTAATTCCAGATGGTATGTGTCAGGGAGAGGGTTTGGTTTCTCCGATGATGAACCACCATCAGCTCTCTGCTTCGAGAGAGATCGTTTTTCATATTTTATTTTGTGTCGTTCGGCAGCTTACATTCAAACTCGTTTGTCCATGGAGCGGCGTCGTTTGTCTTCAACACCACGGCCAACGTTGGACAGCAACCTGGAAGACACAAAACGAAAGAGAGAGAGAGAGAGAGAGAGAGAGAGAGAGAGGGAGAGAGAGAGGGAGAGAGGGAGGGAGAGAGGGAGAGGGGAGAGAGAGAGAGAGAGAGAGAGAGAGAGAGAGAGAGAGAGAGAGAGAGAGAGAGAGAGAGAGAGAAACAGAACATGAGCACGAGTTGTCATCTGAAAGTCATGATTTCACCGCCACGAGCAATCGCCACAGTTGACCATTTTGGGGAATGGCAGTAAGTAAAGCGGTGGGAAACACCCAGGTGTTCTGCTTTATTAGCCATTCCCCAAATGTACAGAATTCCATCGATGGTAAATTTAGAGGCACTTCAAAGTCCTCCTGGGCGCCCCCCCGCCCCCCCCCCACCTCCATCCCTATCCAACCCCATCACCATTGTTTGCGCCCTGGCCTTCTTTGGTCTTGCTGTAATACCTTCCATTTTTAGTCTTCCCGGTCACCGTCGTTATGTGGCCGTGTGTGTGTTTGTGTGCCCGTGTGACTAAGTGTGTATGACTAAGTGTGTGTGCGTGCGCTCATGTGTTGGGAGGATGGTGTTTCTGTGCACAGCAGATAATTGTGCAGGGAGGCATGTGCCCTTTATGGGGCAGAGCCCCCCCATGCCAGTGGCCTCTCTCTCTCTCTCCCCCCCCCCCCCCTCTCTCTTGCTGTCCATGTGGGACTAATGGCGCAACAGCACCCCGGAATGAGCTGGGTGCCTCTGTGGTCGAGGGACAAGGCCTTAGGATTGGGTACGCTTGCTGAATCATACTGATAGCCTGTGGCCCACAAGCACACACACACATGCAGTCACGCACGCATACACACCCACACCCACAAACACGGAATAACACACACACACACACACATACGCAGACAGGCAAAAGCACACACACACACACACACACACACACACACACACACACACACACACACACACACACACACACACACACACACACACACACACACACACACACAAGGAGAAACATACAAATGGGCACATGTCGTCAGGAGGTGGGGAGGGGGGGGGGGGGGGCTTAGGGTCGAACCATGCTCTCTCTTTAGCCGTTGCCGTAGTGACCAGCGGTCAGGCTTGGGGTTGTGTGGCATGTTTGTGATCCGGCCTGTTACATGGTATGGTAGTACAGTCGGTGCAGTGGCCTATCTCCAATGCTCCCGCGGTCTGCCAAAATGTCCCCGAGTTCAACAGCCACCCAATAGCTCTGCTGCTGCTGCTGCTGCTGCTCAGCGGCCTGGCTCGGCCTGGCTCGGCCTGGCTCGGCCTGGCTCGGCCTGGCTCGGCCTGGCTCGGCCTGGCTCGGCCTGGCTTGGCCTGGCTAGCGGCGACTACCCTGCCATTGACATCTGCTGCGAGACATATGGGCCACTCTGGGATATGGAGTCCTTTATAATTGTCTGCCTCGTGGGAGCCAAGTGATACACCATGATAGCCCATTTGGGTGGGTATTAGAAAAACTACTACAAGGTGTGCTCTATTTTCTTTGTTAATTTCACAGCTTTAATTCAGATAAAAAAAATACCTTAATCCCAGGGGGTTTACACACAGGACTAATTAGCCGTAGCATTGAGACACTCTTAGGCACTTCTAAATCGAGGTTAGCCTCGATGTCATCTGAGGCCTCGGCCAACTGTCATCCTCCCTGTTTGCACATGACTGTCTAGGTTCATGTGGCCACGCAGACACGCTAAGCTGATTAGCTCCTTGTCTCTACACATCATTACCAGAGACCAAAGCCTGTTGTTGTTACTGAGCGTCGACGCTACGAGGAGCACAACATGTAGGTCACAACCAGGTGGCGTCGACTTAACCTCAGCGTGGTTCAGCTTGACAAATCGCGTGGCGCACGGGTCTGTAATTATCACAGGGAGATATGCGGCTGTAACAGAGTGTACTGGATGGGTACGGCTCTTGACGTATCGATGGGATTCTGTTTAAAGCCCCGCAAATATATTGGTACGTTAACTGCAATACAATAAATCAAGACAGTGCCGCGATTACTTGAAGCAGGGATAGGCCAGAATGGAGTGGAGGATGAGCATTTGGTAGCAGGCGTTGCATAGCGATGGGAGTCTCATCCATTCAGTCACTTGTCAGTAATGGGAATGTGTATTGATCTACATCACAGAGCAGGAGAAAGGACAGTATTTGTCACTGTGTCTTGGGTGAAAAAGTAAAAAGAAAAGAGGAAGAGGAGCTTCTTTGAGTGAAAATGCTTAACATTTTTTTGTTGGTTCAAATATGGAACGGCTGCAAGAGATTTGATCACACAGACGTGAAAAGGCCTGCATCAACAACAACTGAATGGGATTGAATCAGTACCTCCGCCCAGTTGTGAGCTTGACCACTGCGTGAAGAATGCAGTGCTCACAGATGTACACAATCTGTGGAGAAAATCACATCATGAAATCTAAATGAAACACCCTGAATAGTAAAAGAACATTTCATGTCCCGTATCCCCCGGCTCAACGAACGGTAACATTGTATTTCCGTGGGAATGTGATGATACATTGTAATTCACCAATGTCCTTCTCCCTCCACTCCTCGACTGGGAGGAGGGACACAGATTAGACGCTTGAGTAAAAGATAAAAAGTCTTGTAAGGTCTGCCCTGGAAGCAGATGTCCAGGAAACCCAAGTCCCTGAAGGAAGGGTCACTTCAGTCCAGATGCAAAAATACCTAGCGCCAGGCAACAAAACAGAACCCTTAGTGCCCAGGGTATGAGACACATGAGACACACTAACAATACGATGATGGCTATGGATAATAAAACATTTATTCCACTGTTCTGAGTATTTTTTAGGTTGCTGGAACGCACGCATGCATTTGTATTTCACTAATGAATGTTTCTTGCCTGGGGTATATGTCATGAATTTAAATAAATATAACGTCCAAGGATATCATATCCACGACTGTACATGACTGACGTTACGCTTGCTTGTTTGTGTCTTTGTTTGTGTGAACAACGTTGTATTGCAATTAAATAAACTCAAACAACATGGGAGAGAGTTAGAGTCTCCGCCATGTCGTTTTAGTTCACAATGCAGAAGGCTATTAAGAAGGGCCTGGATCAGCGCTGATGTAGTGAAGAACCTTCTTAATTAACTAAAAGATCCCTCATTAAAAGTCATCCAGGCTGAATTGCAAATCTGCTTCCCTAAACAAACCCCGGCGATGTCGTGCTGCATAAAAGTCATTGAGTCATTGGTTTCTTGTTGGGGATCACGTTTCAAAAGCTTGTTGCACGCGATGGGAAATTCAAGCGACTTCTACATCCATAGAAAAAAAACACATGTGCCTTGGGTGACACAGCCCTGGTGAGAGAGTACCATCTCTGCTTGGGTTCACAAGGTCCTCTGGAACAGGTAGCTGACGTGGGTCTGGGCTGCTGCACAGGTGTTTTGCCGTTCCTCCCCTTCAGCCTTGGCTGTCAACCACCCTCGCTTAATCACGGTGAAAGTCATCTTGTCTGCCGCCCTCCCGCTTGCCTTCTCGGATGGCCGTCACTATGGTTTCATCTACGCTGCATTATGTAGCCGTGACAACGGCACAAAATGTGCACAACCCACACGCCGGGCGCACACGCAAACACGGATGCACACGTGCACGCACACACACACACACACACACACACACACACACACACACACACACACACACACACACACACACACACACACACACACACACACACACACACACACACACACACACACACACACACACTTCATTTGAGTAAAGGTGTTTTCTCATCCTTGGACCACAAATGGTATTTGTGGGTTAAGAAGACAAGCATAATGTGGATTATTAGCTCGTAAAGCATGCCGGCACTCACTGACCTACATGCCTAATACACCTTTCCTTCATCCCTGTGTGTTTGCCCAGGACACAGCCGTGTGGGGTCTGGCAACGCTCCGTCAAAGGGCTTTCTTCTTGTTTTTGTTGGGTTTTCTTTAATCTTCGCTGGCCTAATGATGTGTACCCTGGGTTCTCCACTCACTAATCCTAATGTAATGCACAGATAAATCACTCCTTCTTTTTACCCCCCACATTAGCTAAATAATACAGCAGGCACCCCAGGAGCAAACCAGGATATCTCCACTTACACAGGGAGCCAGAGCCTCCCTGGGACGAGCTGTTATTTTTTTGTGTGTCTCGACATAACCCGGTAATTCTAGCAGGGGCTCATTGAAGCGTGGCTCTGATGAGAACACAGAGAGGTGAGGCTGCTGTCGGAAATAGAAAGGTTTCAATTAAGCAACCTGCTTCCCCTCCCCCCCCCAGGGATAAGCACAGCCTCTTTCTCCCCCACATCGCCTTCCCACGCCCTCCTTCCCAAGCCTGCTCAACATCAAAGTGGGCTCACAGGTTATGCTAACTACCTCCCACCGGTTGCTATCTCCAGCCCCGCTTTTCATGCATAAGACTGGCAGCATAAAAGCACAGACTGCTTTATTGATCACAGAACAATGTCCACAACAACACGAACAACAACAACAAAAGACAATCGTACGTTGTTTACTTGCCAAACCTGATAGGATGATGGTCAATGCGCTCCCTAAGTTCTGCCATTGATTGGAATATTCCCCACAGGGAAGAAGGACAGTACAATTGTGTGGTATCAAAGGAGCATCTAATTTCCCTCTTTCTCTAATCGGCGGCTGTGATTGAATGAGGGGAGGAGGA
The DNA here is from genome assembly GCA_900291075.1 of Melanogrammus aeglefinus. Taxonomy (NCBI): domain Eukaryota; kingdom Metazoa; phylum Chordata; class Actinopteri; order Gadiformes; family Gadidae; genus Melanogrammus; species Melanogrammus aeglefinus. The sequence continues at coordinate 790,328 of OLKM01000007.1, forward strand.
GGAAAGGGGAGGACAGGAAAGGAGAGGGGAGGAGAGGAGAGGCTTGTGAGAAGAGTGGAGAGGAGAGGAGAAGAGAGGGGAGGGATGGGAGGAGAGGAGAGGAGCTGAGAGGAGAGGAGAGGAAAAGAGAGTAGGGGAGGGCCTCTGTGCTGTTTCCTCCAAGATGGCGCCAATGTTACACTGGACATTGTCCCGGTACTCCCAGTTAAAAGCTACTCTACAGCAGGTGAGGCCACCACCCTCTCGCCTACTGACAACCCCTCTGCCATATCTGACATTAACAGCTCCAAGGTCGAGTCCTCTGAGTGATGTATTTTCTTTCATAGCGTATAAAAATGCCATGCAAGACGGAGTGTGTGTCCCATCTCCTATCTGATATTAAAGACCAAAGGCTGTAGCAACACACTCCAAGAGCTCTGGAAAAAGCAGGTGCAGCGCAAGAAGTAGAGCACGTGCATCGTGGAGACATCTAATTCCATCAAAACACAAAGTTAGGTGTTGCATACATATTCATGCGTGTCGCTAACGTAGCGTGAATTGCTTGGCCTAGATACGAGGTGTACCCGTCACCGCGGCTGCAAAATTCCCGAAAGGTAGCAAAGCTACAATATGGCAGAGAGAGAAAGAGAGAGAGAAAGAGAAAGAGAGAGCGAGAGTGCGAGAGAGCGAGAGAGAGAGAGAGAAAAGAGAGAGTGTGAAAGCAAACCGAGTATACTGGCTTGTGGAGCAGACAGAGAGAAAAAGGTGAAACAAAAAAGGGAGACCATGCCAGGTTAATGTACGACTTGAAAATGACCTTCAATTTTACCGCGGAAAAATCATGATTTAATTAAATATTTGAATAATTCAGCCTTGAATTTAATATTTTCTTTAAAACTAAAACGCATTACCACATAAGTGGTTCTTCTTTTGAGTTTGTAAGATCATTTTTTTATGTATTCATAAATTGTACATGATTACAATACATCACTGTATCACCTTGCTTCAGTTTTAAAAAATGAAATTTAAATTTCATAAATTAATAATATGGACTTGTTTCATAGATGCACTTCGTTCTGGCATGTTCACTATAAATGTTCATCAATATATTTTGACCCTTTGTTTGTAAACCTCAACTTCTGTCCGGTCAGGAGCCCTCGTCACCACACAGGCCTCTCCACGGATTTAAGAGAAAGGGTCAACTACCCTGCTCGGAATCCCTCTTGAACATCTTTTTAATGACTTAAAAGGAAGTTGTGTGTGAAGTACGCTCCACTGGAAGTGAACAGAACATCTTTCATGGCGAGCAAATGTTTATCTGTTCAAGTAAACTAGGTTACATGGTTTTTGGCCCGTGTATACTTGACCAAATACGTCTCTTTTTCGGGCACAATGAGCAAAATTTCTTTGGGAGCCCTGGGCTGAATTTGGGAAACACTAAGTTAAGTTAAGTCTTGCGTTTCATTTTAAGGGTCAAAACCTAGGGGAAAACAAAAACAAATATGTGTGTTTGCATATCTTATTTTGTGTGGACATTCTGCCTGGGAAAATGATGGCGGATTATCAGAATGATGTCATCAGAGGCTGCAAGGTAGTCACGCTGCCATTCGTGTTAATCAAATGTCCATTATGTCACCAATTGTAGTGTATGTATGAGTAAACAAGTTCATCATGAGCCATAAAATAAAAAATCCAAGAATGTGAATAAAGAGAATATAATAAAAATAATGCAACGGATGACTCATTGAATGATGCATGGCAGCATCAAGGCGTAAACCGGAAACCGTCCAAAAATAGAACACAGAACACGGTTATGTTTTGGACTGAGCCACTCATATCTTCAAATCCTTACCCCTAGGAAATGCTCATTTCCATTTGATAAAAGTCTATGATGTCAGCTGGGACACAAAGCCTGACAAATTAATTCATAAGAGCATTTCATATTACCATAAGCTCCTTTTTTTAGAGACGATTACAGCTCAATGCTAGACAAAGGATTCTCTGGTTCCCATAGCAATTTTGGATATTTCCATAGTAACTGGGACGCAAAGTGGGTCTCTCATCATTTCTACCCAGAGAGCAGAGAGTAACAGAAAGTTTACCACCTGTTGTGTTTACACTGGGAGAAAGTCAGTAAACGGGGAAAAAATAGCAACCAGCCCCGGCCACAAAAAAAGAAGAAAAGTCAAAGACACCTAGAGATTGCCTCCGGTAGCGCTCAGACAGGGGAAAGCCCCACCATAGTGTATTGTCACAGCTGCCACCCAACAGTGCCTCTGCCCACGTTTTACTCCACCAGTGAACTTTCTTATCCTTGCATGTCCCTATTTTTACCTTTCTGTTCGAGCAAAGCGCTACATGGTGCGGGTGATTGGATTAGGAGGTGTGTGGGACACTGAGATCCCAGTCAGTGATACCACTTCATGGGAATGTTCCCAGACGATTGACAACACTTTGGAGGCATTTATGATAAAGGACTGAATCGACTCTCTTGATGAAATATTCCCCTTGTAGAAATGACAAGGGGAATCTCCTTCCATCAGCTGGAAAAAGATGACAGACAAGATTTCGCCTGATCTGGAAACTGTATCTTAGTTTCATTAGTTATATGGTCATTAAAAAATTAGGAAAAAACTGACCTATAGAGTTGTGGGAAAATAATCACTTCTGTGCACTCCTTGAAATCCTTCATATACTCTCTCTTTAACCCTCCTTTTTTACCTCTTCAACTGCATGGATTTAATGTATTCTCTCCTGCTGTGGGAGGACATTATCCCCATTGATCAATGCCAAAGCAATAGCCTAACCTTTTTGACTCAAATTGATTCATCGATTGATTGTTTGATGTACGTCTTTCACCCAGTAACACAGTGCACTCATAGCAGGAACATGTGAGGATGAATAGGAATCTGTCTTCCCCAGGATTCTTTTTTTAACACATTTGGATGTTTAGTCATTTTTTTCCTTCTTCATCTGATGAAGTGAGAGGTGAAAGCCATTGACGGTGGGCTGTGTTTAGCCCTTGAGAATGTAACTGTGATGAAGGGTGTGATACGTAGCATTCCTGCGCTACACGCCAAAATGACCAGGTTATGGAACTGCCTTTTAGAGTGTGCTCTCGTGCTGGTAAAACTATATATAGGCGGACCGTTACAGCAAAGATAAGGCAAGCTTCACAAAGTAAATACCTCCAGCACTCCTTCAGCTGCCAAGCACATGTCAACGGCGTGTTTGATCTTGAACAGAGACAGACCTAGCGTTATAAGCATGGGTCTCGCAGACTCTCGTGACGACGTTAAACAACCGGCGACGTAAAATCTTCAAGAAGATGTTTGAAATGTTTGAGATGGTAGTCAAGGTATGTTGGGGAAGTAGGTCCGCAATGTTCCCAGCTTGGGGTTTGCATCTGTACTCCGTCTGAAGTGTGAGTGGCGTGTGGATTTTGATGTGTCCAGGTGACTTACTGAATTATAGGTGTTTGATGAACTTCATAATGAAGAGGACCATTACTTTTCAGAGGGACGATCCAATCACACATTTCTATCCTTCTTGTATCAAATGTGCATTTCCTTTTCATTTCAAAGTCTCCAGCTACAATTTGAGGAATTCAAATGGCTGGTATGTGAATGAGCAGATCTCCCTCAACCACATTTGGTAAGCTGTTTCAGACCAAATACTGACGACTTCCTTTTCATTTTTGGAGTGTTTTTTCGCATTCAGCATAAAAACTGATAGTGATACTATCCTCTGAAAATACAAAACATGATATGTGTCGTCCACATAAACACACCAGGGGAGGTCAGGGATGTCGATGAGCACATTGTCGTACTATCTAACCCTTACTGACCGCATTCCGACACATGTGTCATTCACTCTGCCATTCACATGCCTATGTCGATAAGACGGATGAAAAAATATATCACAATGATAAGGAGTCTATATGACAGTGAAAATAACCACCACCTCCAGCTACAACCAGTGGAGGTATCTGGCATGGCTGGAGGAGTTTGAAGCCAAAACATTGATGCTGGCCACATTTCTCATACCTTTAACAGAGGTCAGCCGTGACAACAATGCGGAAGTGTAACTGCAGTTATCCACATGCCAGGCAGGGAGACGAAATCCGATCACACAAGGTCAGATGGAGATGCGTGTTTAATGCCAAACGTGTCAACAATCCATCCCAAACACTATCGGGATATATCTGGAAACGGAGAGAGATCCCACTTGGAGTGGAGCGCTACACTTGTAACAGTCCCATCTTCCTTAGTTGCGATCTAGCCAGTTAACTCATCCGAAAGACAAATAAACCAATAGGTGACATCCCCAAACATTCCAAAATAATTCCCATAACTCAAAGGCACTCAGTGTACTGATAAATCGCCAGTCTTTTATCATAAAAATGTGTATATGCTCCATTTAGCACCATCACCTAACCCTGGACTTCATGACTAAAAGCTTTAAAAAGCATGACATCATGAGAGGGTCTGTCTAGTTCCAGGTGCGCTCATACACAGATTGATATTCCCCAGCCGGAAGCTCTGTTTGTGTATTCATATATTCAGCTCCATACTGGGCCTTGCTGCGGGCCTTGATCCGTGATGCCCGGCAAGGCCAGGGCCAAACCCAAGCGCCTTTTCCCCGGTAACCCCCCCTTCCCATTCCAGGCAGGGTCAAAAAGACTATATGCTTTGTCTAAGCCAATGGGAGGGCCGGAATAGGCAGTGGGAGGAACTGGTGGTGTCATGGAACGCCTGGGAACCTGTCACTTTAGGTCAGCGTTCGTGTCTGCAATGCGGCTGGCTAGTCCCGTTAGTCATGGAGCGCACCAACTTACTCACATGACTGGTACGGGGGAGAGAGAGAGAACTCTCACTCTCCCACCTGACACATGCAGTGCCTTTTACCCTGCCAGAAACCCCATTCCCCCCAGCACAGCACTCACAGATCCAAGGCTGTGGTGTAAAAACACTGTGGCTGTCCCCCACCAGACAGTTCAAAGACATGCCGAAAGAAGAAAGTACTATTCTAACCCCACTAACCCTAAGCCTAACCCTATGTTCTAAGAAGTCCCCTTTTCTATATTTTTCGTGTCTGGTTCAAGCGGAAGACTCTGTGTCTCCGTGTCTGGGTGAACAGTCACACTCTTTGTAGCCGCCCAAAAGTTATTGCTGACAAGGGGGGGGTGGGGGGGGGGTACACTGGCATCTGCAGGAACGAAGGGATGGAATATTACCGGGGTTAATTCATGAAGTCATGTGAACCGGCACGCCGCGGAGACGATCAGAGCCTTCACTTGAGCATTAAAATAGCCCTGTTGTTCGGTGTCACACTGCTTGTGTTCACATGGTTCCTCCGACCCCTGCCCAGGCCAATGGAGACCTTTGTTTGTGACACAGTTTCAGGGTCTGGTAGGAGTGGATGAATGCTTAATTAAACCGAACAATGGTTGAGGTCTATTGTGCCTGGATAAAGGGAAGGCCACATTCACAGGAGGAGAAGTTATCCAAAATCAAAAGGTTAATACAAAGAAATGCTAGATGTGACAATTGTGTTTACCCGAAAATGCGTCGTTTGTCTTTTTGTCTTGTTGTGTGATGGTGGTCAATTCCTCTCATGTTATTACTTGTATATTTGTGTTTTACTCAGTAGCACTTAATATATGGGTGCCAAACTGCAGTTTGTAGGTTTAAATTGATTTCTTGAATACTACCTAGGTAACAGAACCCTACATTCTACGTCAAACGTGATGCATAATTAGCTGTAACAGCTGACGCATTCTTCTGCTCTGTTCTCTGCTGTAGTCTTACTGGGTCACTGTACTCCTTTGTGTTATCATAAAGTAAACCAAAGTAATAGGTTTTGATAGATAACACGCTCATTCTCAATACTTTGTTCATTTGCAGAGTCCTATTCTTGTGCTATGCTTTTTAGCACATGACTTGAAAAGTAATAACTGTGAAAGTGTGTGGAGCGGTCGAAAAAAAAATTAATAAAAAGGTTAACATGTGACAGAGAAAGTAGCCTACTATTGGGGAGCGTAAAAGCAGAGCACTAATTGCTGAAATCCCTTCAGTTAAGTACTGCAGCTCTACATCCACCCTGACTGTTATACAGGCAGATAAAAAGGCCAGGCCGCCACCACTTTACATGATGAAATAACTGATGGCTGTTATTCTTTCCTTGTACATGGCCAGAACCTTAGAGAGAGAGAGAGCGAGAGAGAGCGAGAGCGAGAGCGAGAGCGAGAGCGAGAGAGAGAGAGAGAGAGAGAGAGAGAGCACCTTGTCAGAACGGATTGAGGCATGAAGCCTAGCCAGCAAGGCGGCCTCCCCTGGCACAGCATCCTTGTCATGCTAACCATTTGACGTGCCACACATGTTGGCCGTCCGAATGAATTGGGAGGATCTGTGGCGTTAGCTTAAACGGAGATCTGAGGGGCGGGCAGCGGGATGAGGGAGACGGGGGGGAGGGTGGAGGTTGGAGATTCAGCTTTATTGCGTCTGTTTTTTTGGCCACGGGCCCCGCCGGGTTGAAAATCCTGCGCTTGAAGTAGGGCTGCCACGGAGGAACAATCTGTGTTAAATCGCGCCACTCAACTACTGCGCCAGAATTAGCCCCTCGCCCACACTCTGCACAGATGGCATCCCTGCGAATGCCACACATTCTGGTGCAGGCGGACTGACCCCGTCCTTAATCCTAATGAGGAATGCATTTCCACCACAGCCTTCTGCGGGTGTGATGAAGACACATGGCGCCCCGGGGGCCTGCTTGTTTTGAATATGCCGGGACCAGGGACCAGGGACCAGGGACCAGGGACCAGGGACCAGGGACCAGGGAACAGGGACCAGGGAACAGGGACCAGGGACTAGGGAACAGGGACCAGGGACTAGGGACCAAGGACCAGGGAACAGGGAACAGGGACCAGGGACTAGGTAACAGGGACCAGGGACTAGGGAACAGGGACTAGAGACCAGGGACTAGGCAACAGGGACCAGGGAACAGGGACTAGGGAACAGGGACTAGGGAACAGGGACCTGGGGCCAGGGAACAGGGACTAGGGAACAGGGACCAGGGGCCAGGGAACAGGGACTAGGGAACAGGGACCAGGGAACATTGACCAGGGAATAGGGATCAGGGACCAGGGAACAGAGTGCGCTTCTGGGTTTTTAATTGATCAGCTGCCTGGTATTGTGTGCTAGCCTGGACTAACCCCCGGCCAGACCCCCTCCTCCAACGCATCAACTATGAATGGATCAGATAATACTACATGATCGTCAATCCCTTGGATAACAACATTCCTCTGGCTATCTGTTCTGTTCCACACACACTGAAAGCTACCACACCCAGTATGATTATCCTGAAACACACCCAGCTCCACACACACACACACACACACGCACACACACACACACACACACACACACACAACACACACGCACACACACTCAAACACATCACTGTTTCATGGAAATATTGACTCCCACCTAAAACATTTCATCATCATAGGCCAAATCATTCCCCAGTAATTCCTCTCCAATCCAGCAGATAATAGTCTCTGTTCAAGGCTTTTTGTGGACGCCTGTATATTCTATAGAGGTTTATTTGACCCGCCAGCAGTCTCTTTACCTCCTGATGCCCTATACGGCGACAACACTGACAATGGGCAACGAGACAGATGCTCTGCGGACGAGGAAAGAGATAAGCGGACATTGTTTGGTGTTTAGCCTCAAAGTGTAGTCTACTATGGCCGGGTAAGGCTGGTCTGACAGCACCACAATACGGCAGCACTGAAGAGCAGGGACATGTTGATCTAACCGAGCCGACTGGCCTTTTTTTATCTGCCTTTCTACTTCCTGCCTGGCCCAAGGATGACCACTTTATATTCACAATGGTGGCGCAAAAACACGCTCCACACAAAAGCTGCACTTTCAGTAATGGTCACAAGGGATGCAGGGCACGCACACACACACACATACAAGCATACACGCATCATCGTAATCATTTAGCAGATGCTGCCATCCATATGAGACGCAGTACTACTATTTTAGTTTACTATTCCCATAAGGCTACAAGGCTTAAGACGTTATGGTGCCTGCACTCAGGATCACCTCTGACAGATCCACACAACCAACCTTAGCACGCTCCTGGGCACACAGACAAATGTGACAACCTTAAACGGAGCCTGAGAAGACAGACTCTCATCTGTGAGGCCACCGTCTGTCCGTCACACAATGGCCCCGGAGCTCTGGCTCTCCGGAGCCATATGTGAGCGATGAGATGGCCCCCCCAGGAAGCTCATGAACACTTCATAACCCGGAGACAAAGCTGCCTGTCTGCTCGGGCAGTGGTGGCTGCCCTGTGCCACCCTCATCACCCTGGGAGCTCTGTCTGCTGGCTCACGCCCGTAAAACAATAGCTAAGCTGTGTGCCCCGGGATGGGCCCCGCTGTGCCTTACGGTACATTATATATGTGTATATTATGCGTATCATTGCGTTCTCTACGAAAAGGTGAATGGGTGGACTTTACAGATTGAGACATCCATTTTAAACCGTTTTCTGAGAGTGTTTGTTTTTTCAATACTGCAGGGCTTTAGCATCCATGAATGTTAGAAAAACTGTTATGTTACTCAAGAAATTAATCCACATGCCGTAACATTGGAGCTGTTGTTGTGCGTTGGCGCATTACAAACACATGGCTACATTCCCCTTCCGCCACGATGACCAAGGAGCACTGATGTCTGGCAATTGGACCATGAAAACCTTAAAATCAAGTCTGTTGGGACACAATTACTAGTGAAACAAAAATAATAAATGAACTAATGCGCACATCAAAGTATTATGTTTAATCATTTCATGTGAAATCTAATGCAATATAGTGTAATCAATTGTAACATGAAGCAAGCAGGAAATCACAAGATATGATGCACATTCAATTATGGGATTTACATTGCATTACAAATTCCAGTAAGGGCTATCTGGCAAAAACATCCTGTTTGTGTATTGTAGGCACATACCTTCATTCAATTGACTTTAGTAGACCGTAAATCAAATACAACCAAGAACCATTCACTGTCTACTTCCCATAAACATGAACACCCCCTAAGAGCGATTTTTCACCTGGCATGGGTCAAATGCGAGAGTCACTCAATATTTACACATTGACAAATGATTTCCTCTCAGCACCAAACCCCAGCCAGTAAGGGCCCTAATCTTGCCATCACTGGCAACTGGCCTGGGCCTTTTTGTGTGCAATGCTGTGGGAGGCAATTCCCGCGTGGGCATTGTTCCTGAGTAAGCGCTTGCTGGGAGTACAAACATGGGAGGATAGAATGTAAGGTCGCCTCACTTGTGACCATGTGGGGAGAAACTGTCACAGGTGAAGCAAAGCCTGCACAGGCGTGGGTCGGGGGGGCGGGGTTCAAGGGTCACTTTCCCAACGCCCCTTGTTTTGAAAGCCCAGGACTTAGTGGATGGAGATGGAGAAAGCCAACAGCCTGTGTATCTAATCACTTTCACATCGGGTTGTGTATTAATAGCTTTCCTCCTGAAGTTATTCCTGAAGGAATTGCTAAAAACCTTTATAAAAAATGTGCCTGCTATCCTCAAAATGCATATAAGAAAATCACAGCTCACATTGAAACATCAAATATTTTACGTGTGTGTTTTAAAGCAGTTGTTTACTCCTTTCGGTAAAATAACTCCCAATCCTTTGACTCGGCAAAGGATGGAGGCTCTGGTTCTGCTGAACCCGCATACCAAACTCATGACACTTTGAAACTTCCTGGAACACAGACAACCAAAAGATGATTCACGCTTTTTTTCCCTGAATTTCACTAGCAACCGTTCCTCCCCACCTGCGCTAACCGCTGTGTGTCAACACATGAAATATTGAAGAATCTAACATAGAGACATCAATGACATGAAATTTACAAGCAGAGGGTAGATACCCACTGCCCACGCATCCCCACCTACCCCAACAACCCCACGGCCCCCCCTTAGACAGCAAATGTGCCCAATGTGCATACCTTCGCCGCAAATAGTTTGCATAGGCAGCCTGAGTGGTCGCGCGAGGAATGCTCGCGCCAAACAGCAACAGCTGGGTGGGGATTGGGTAGAGAAAAAGCAAGAGAGAAAAAAGGAAAAGGAATAACCATCTGATGCCTCGTGCCTCCCATGACCTCCCAGCCCGGACCGTCACCTGCTCTGGGGGGGGGGTGTGGGGGGGGGGGGGGGGGCAAGAATGCTCCAATGGGTTTCCGTGGGAAATACCAGACGCATGCATTACAGCCCACCGGCCTACCAGAGCCGCCCCATGCCAAGCCCCCCCGAAGCCTGTCCCTGTGTTGTGATGCCGCAGCGTGGGTTATGGCGACCCACCGGGCTCATAAAGAAAGTGACATAGGGCCGGAGGCTGGGCCGATGTTACAGCGGGGACTCTGTTGTGGTAGAGAAGAAAAACGAAGAGGAGCGCTTGTTTTGGGTTGAGGGGGACAGCTGCTGATGGTCCCAAAGTGAGTGCTCCTTCGTCTTTAAGCCTGTCAGACGATCTTTTCGTCTGTACCTGCTCTCAAAAAAACCCCTAACTCACACTTGTAGAGGTCAGCTAGTACATGTTTCTTAGAGCCCCTTTGTACACACTTTTCAGCCCTTGCTTAATCCACCACTGTGAAGAAAATAAACAGTGCATACTGCGGGGATCAAAGAGCCTGTTCTGTGTGTAAGGTCTATGAGAAATAATAAACCCAGAGTTGGCCAAACAAATCCACAATCCGAGACTGGGTTAATATTACTACATTGTTGGTATCTTGTTACATATAATAAAGAATTTGATTAGTATAATGGCAGATGCTATTTTTTTTCTGTGTAGATTAGAGTCGATTAATATTATGCCAGCCATGATTATTCCACCAGTTCAAGGGAACGGGGCCACTAGTGAGCCCCTCCCGGGTCATGGCCCAGTGGGGGGGACGGGCAGGGCACAGGGTGGGCCTCCCATCATAACACACTGGCTCCACAAGAAGCCCACTCATACGTCACAACAAGCACATGTTTTGCACATATTACCGCACACCGTGTCTTTTCTACTTGTGTCTAGAGCGCTGCTTTGTCCACTGGTGGTATTTTGTGGCCCGTAAACAGTTGGCCCCTAGGCACTGCCGGAGGGGCCCCACAGACAATACAATATACACAGACGATCTGGAGTAAGGAGACGAGTGGGGAGATGGAGAAGGAGAAAAATGTTGTTTGGTCATTTCCACATGAATGACCCTGGTGGGGGAGGGACGTGGGGAGGGTTGGATGGACGGACGGATGTAGTGGGTGGGTTCATTAGGCCCAGTGCGTGTAAGACTAGGGGGGCCATTAAGAGGCACTTGTTACGCCAAGAGATGGAGCTTCTCGTTGCAATGTGGGCTGGAATGGGGTTTATGAAACCATAAGATCATTGTTCTTCTAGCCCGAACCGGATCAAACCAGAATGGATGACAGATACTGAGGGGAGTTGTGGGACAAACTTGGAGGGTGGAGTGGGGTGAAGTGTGTGTGTGTGTGTGTGTGTGTGTGTGTGTGTGTGTGTGTGTGTGTGTGTGTGTGTGTGTGTGTGTGTGTGTGTGTGTGTGTGTGTGTGTGTGTGTGTGTGTGTGTGTGTGCGTGCGAGTTAGGGAGGGGTACATTCCACTGGTTTGCACTTCCCCATCCACAAAAGGCAAACACACACACACACACACACACACACACACACACACACACACACACACACACACACCACACACACACACACACACACAACACACACACACACACACACACACACACACACACACACACACACACACACACACACACACACACACACACACACACACACACACACACACAACGCGCGCGCGCGCACACACATTCACACAAACTGGGCTCCCATAAACTTTACCCCCGCTGACTGAAAGCCTTTTGTTCTGGTGTTTTCTACTGTTCTTCTTTATTTTCTCAATGAATTATTTGTTGCCTCTTTGCTTTCATTCGCTGAATATTTTAGGAGCAACAGATCTGTGCCCCCCCCCCCCAGTATTCCTTCTTGAGAATAACAATGAAACATGGTTCGGTTTAGAGGGGACAGTGTTTGGTTATTTTCTGATACAGAGGAGCACTGCCTCATGCACGTGTTTTCACTATCTGAACAAACAAGGCGAACTTTGGGCATTTACGTTGGACCAATGGTCCGACTTTTCCTTGATTTTCGTGCAGAACCGCAGTCCATATTTCAGACCAGAATTTGTCCACAACACGCCGAGGGAGCAGTACTCTCCTATATTAAAAAATAGCCGGGTGTGACGGTTCCCCTTTAAGGTGGGAACGATACAGACTGCAGGGACTGCTGCAGAACCTTACTGTGGCCAGATGTTGACATTTTACAGATGCCTTTGCTTGTGATTCAGGCGGCAATTAGCATTTAAAACTCCATACAAGTCTAACTCAATTCCACAGGGTTTCATCTAACCATGAAGCCTTTTTCACCGCAAGACTGCCAATGGAAGTAGTTAATGTGTCAAACATGATTACTACAATTATTGGTCCATCAGTGAGTCCAGCCAGTTCCGTTCAATGGCAGTGAATGGAAGGAAACGCTCAGAATGATCACGAGACAGTGGATTATGGGAGAAAGTGACAACTGGTAAAAAAACACCCTTCTTCTTGGTTAACACCCTTTTAAATACACTACTTTAAAAGTGACAATTTTAAATGGTGTTTATGACCGTGAATAAGATAACATCAAACTAATTTATAATAATTGCAAATATACCTTTCTCTCCAACGTTCACATCATTTAATTGAGCGTTTGCCTCCTTAGATAAGGCTTCTACAACTACCACCTCCGACACCACCACCACCAACACCACCACCACCACAACTACTCATATTATTAATAATGAATTAATTCTGTCCAACTTACATCTCCATACAATGTGTTCACCTTGTTTCTCACTACTCAGTATTCAACAATGGGATGGGAGCATGTGGTGCGGCCGCGTGAGGAGGGCCCATGCTCGGATGAACCATGTCCGGATAGCCCATGCTCGGATGGCCCATGCTCGGATGGACCATGGTCGGATGGCTTAGTGGGGCCATTCAGGAATCTAGGATGAACTCTGCTAATGACCACTGTATAAATACGCCTGGACTAAAACAGGAAAAGGAGAAGCACCAAGCCAAAGGAAATGGCGACGGAGGGAGATAAGTCAGGTCATTTAGGGCTGGACTCCAAAAAAAAAAATGCGGAATGTCAGGCTTAATTTCGAGCGGCGCGACAATTATGTTTAATTGTGAGATTGAGAAATCCCTCTTCCTCCAACCGAGGATGTGAAAACAGCTTTGAGAATGCTTGCTTAGATTACAGTATTAAACATGTTCCGTGTGGCGGCCCACGGCCTCTGCAGCTAAATTTACAGTCCAGTTCCTCTTGCTCTGATTTAAAGGCAGCTAATATAAAATGATCGAGTAAAAGGTTGAGAAATGCCCAGCATTATTTTTGAGTCATAAAACAAAATCCATCCGACCCCCCTTCAAATTACTTTCAACCCCCCCCCCCCCCCCCCCCCCTATCCCATTATTCTCTCTCCCATTCTCTCTCCCCCCCCCCCCTCCACCATCCGTCGCCTTCAGTGACGCTGCGAGCTAGCAGAAGCTCATGCTACAGCCAGCGTTTCTGGGGCCAGGACACAGCCCACCGTGTTACAAACTCGTCACCTATCCCTGGCATCCGGACAACTATGTCAGGCATTCACTCGTCCAAACCATGCCCTTGCACACTTGTGGCAATTGGCCGCATCGCTCTCTCTCTCTCTCTCCCTCTCTCTCTCTCTCGTTCTCTCTCAATACTATTCTTCAACATGGTTCATTACAAACTCCTTTAAAAGCCCCCGATCGCGTGTGCAGCCATGATCTTTCTTGACAGATCCTAGGGAACCCATTACGACCCGTGGATCACCCATGTCAGCACTCGTTAAGAATTTACTTGTGTTCCATCCAATAAATCTGTGGACACGATGGAGTGTTTTTCCTTCTTCTTCACACAGCTGATTGTTAGGTTTTCATGTCGGTGTGCCAAGAGCAGTCCAAGCTAATGCCTCAGTGGTCACCTTGTGTATTTCATCGATCGGCCTCACATGAAGGCATTAGCTTAATGGTCATGCATTACAGCGTATCAATTGGAATAGGTTTTTCTTGGAAGTTTGTTGAAACACGCATCAAAGCACAAACAATGACCTTTTCAACCCAAGGGGTCTTAAGCACTAAGTAGCACAGAAGGAGCAGGCCACTAAGGCCATATGGCCAGATGGTTTGGTTACAATCCGCAAACACTATCTGGCTAGTCAGCTGAATGCACATTGCAATTCTAATAGTAGCAGTGAGGGGGTATGCTATCGATCCCAGCTTTCAATCTGTAGGGTGATTTACACAACAAACAATTCTGGTACACTGGCCTGGCTAGCGTTGCAGTGCACATCTTTAGTACAATAAATAAAGAAAGAAAGAAAGTTATGCTGCTTCAGCACTTCTTGCTGGTCACAAGTGCACTATAAAGGGGTCCAGTGAAATACTTACACAAAGAAATGAATTGTGTACAAATAGAGTAATGGAATATTGACCTAAAGGAGAAGATGTTCTAGTAAATAATAATGTAATATTTGAATGGACCTTAAATCTGACCTGATAAGGCCAGAGGCCTGGAACTAATTTGTGATAGGACGCAGTCAGCAGTGACACATATTTTCTGAGCTAAAATTGAAGGTGTTAAAGCAAGATGGAGCCTTATTGGTCGCAGATCGCGATGCTCATCAATGATTTTCAGCTTCAAACTTTGCAATACTATCTACAAAATCAGAATCAACATCAAAACAGCAACTAACAATAAAAGGAAAGGATCCCAGTAGTAGCCTGAAACATTGGCCCTATTCCACTGAACTCCTAAGCTACTCACCACCATGACCCTTTATAACTTGCCACTTTATACTAGTCGACATCTGGATAAACACGTCTGTTTACATTTTACATTTATTTAGTTTTGGATTTAGGTCCTGGCTCTCCTACTTGTGTTCCTCTTATACACTTACTTTTTTATTATTATTACTATTATTATATTTATTTTTTATCATTTTAAGTCTCAGCTTTCTACTTGTGTTTCTGATATCTTTACGTTCTCTTATATTGCACCGTTGGAGGAGCCCAAGACTAAAGAATTTCATTGCCAGCGACTGCTCTGTAATTGTTGTGGATATATGACAATAAAACCATCTTGAATCTTGAGTCTTGAATCCAAAATCACTCCAACAGGACACAGCTAGTCATTCTGGTAAGTCTCTTTGGATGACCACCAGGATTTCTGTGTCACTTCTAACCGCAAGCACTCTAAAACCCCTGGAGTAGAGCACTGCCGAGTTCCTCTTTGAAGACACACTGCACCCAGCCCAGGCCTTTACCCCTGGTTTGTACCCCCCGATCACACTAACAGTGTTCATCTCACAGTCCCCATCTAACCTATGGCAAATAGAGCCTCAAGATATAATAAATTATACTTTTTAATTGTACTCATTTTACTTTTCTTTATGAAAAAGATTTGAGAAGATTAACTGTTGCTTGCTCTTTGGGCACCATACTTCTGAAAGTGTTCTCAGCATTAAGGGAACATTAGACCCCCATTCAAAGAGCATGTCAGTTATAGTCCTCTGTCTCTAGGATGGGTCCATGACGTTTGACCTTCTTCATACACACTGCGCTGTTTATTTGAATTTGCGGCTTCTTACATTGGAATACACCCTGAATAAACAGAGTTCCCAAAGCTTTGACAAAACATGATACAAATTTGACGTTTGAAGTCGAATTTCTGGAAGCTCCTTAACATAAAAATGGAACTGACATCTCTCTGATGAACCTATTTTTCTGAAGCACAACATCACAGATATGACCAAACATGAAAGCAAGCTTGGGCGGATGATTGTGGAATATGCAAGCTCTCTTTCTTTCTCAGTAGCGACTGTATCAAATGCAAGCTGTTTTGAAGGCATCCGTGGCTCTGGGCACGGTTAGTCTTAATTAAAAGAATGTTAGTCTACTTCCTAATGACAGAGCTGTCGACCCCAGTCACAGTGAAATTGTTGTCAAATTACAAATGACACAAAAAAATAAAAGCATATCTATGGTGAAATAATATACTTTATCTAGCCAAGATGCTTCTGTAATATTAGATGGTGAAAATAAAATACTTCAGGGGGTGGCAATTGATAAATGAATGAAGTATTATTTTGCCAACACAGTTCTGCGTGAAATGGCTTACTGGAAAGGCTGTAAGCAGAGTAATTGGCCTGCCCCCAGGAGCGAGAGGTTATAGAATGTGGGTTGTTTCCCAGGTAACACCACACAGTCAACGCTGTGTTTGCTGCTTTACCGCAGAAAGAGCATTCTAACTCTCTGCCTCATTATTCTGCCTTTTAATCATTGGCTGCTTATCAACGCACTACAATTCCATTACATCATGCTTTTTAAATTTAAAATTTAAATTTAAAATTGTCATTTAGATGAGCTGGGGGGGATAATTGGGAATAAAATCGGGAAGAGGAAATCCAGATCCTATTTCAGATGAAACACGGCTGTTTATTTATAAACATGCCAAGAAATCTCTCCTAAGAGCAAATCCCTTTTCATCCCACGGCAACCTGGTAAATATCAGCATGCTTTCTTTCCGGTGTTTAGATGAAGACTGTTCTAACTCTACGGAAAACTGTGCACCCTGCTTTCTCTCACATGCACACGCGGTCCAAAATAGCCACGGATCGAGCAGTGTCACATCCAGCCTGTTCAAGCCTCAACACACTAAATACCTGTGGGTTTAGTATTTGATTTATTCATTATGCTGGGTCGGCCTTATCCAGGTATCACTACATGTTCTCCTGCTGAGTCTGTCTATTATGGCGTACCCTCCTGCAATTGATGAGGTTATGTTCCAAACTCCAGATTAAAAAGAGATTTAATGTTTTCAAACTGAAAAACTAAGCAAAAGTATTTTCTAAGCGTCTTGAAATGAGTATAGCGCAGTGATTTAATGAGGTTTTATGAGGTTTATGAGAACGAGAAATAAACGAGAAATAAACAAGGCATCATGATGCATGACGCTCTGATGACTGCTGCTACCTCTGAATTGTTGCGCCGTATATCTAACATCGACGCTGTGGAATGAACTGTGACCAAACACCTGAGGTTATCTTTCAGGGCTATTTTTAGACGCCCAATGCCGCTTGTTACAGGCCTCCCGGTAAACAGTGGATGAAACCAGAGCGATTATCTGGTTATGACTCTCAGCGCCGTGGAGCTCTGGCCCCCGGGTGTCGGCGGCTCCAACCCCCCCCCCCCCCCCGCCCCGCCAACCCCCCCGCCCGCCCCTCGAGATAGAGCAGCTCTCACTGGCTCCACCCTGTCATCAACCAGGCCCTCTAATCATCTCCCTAAGCCGACGGCCGGCCCGACGTCTGATCGATGGCCGACTTGTTTTTTTGCCAATTGATTGGCACGGCTTGGTCCCCAGCGATCACAGGAACAGAGGAAGGAAGGAATAAAAAAAAAAAGACATGGTCCCCCCCGAGGTGTGATGACTGAGGGAGATCATGAAACAGTAAAGGCACCCTGAAACTACCCTTAACTCGGGTGGCCACAGCCAGGCCATCTCAGAGATTATCTACTAATCTAGAGTAGACTAAACAAGCAATAATGATATCTTGGCCAAACAAACATGGCAATTTGGTTGGGCTATTGAGGAAGGGACGTGTTTCCGGGCCGCTACATTACACAGGCCATGATAACAAATGGTATTCCTTCGCGTAAATCTCCCTGGTGCTTTCGGCTGCCAAGCAGTTTGCTTCAAATACTTTTTGGTAAAGGGTGTATGCCCAATACCTAGTCCTACCAGACTCTCGTAATTCATTTCATTTGCACAGAGAGTCTGGACCCACTCAATTGACAAACGTTAACTCACTTGAAGGCGGGTGTCTGTTGAAGTTTAAAACTATTGGATCTGCCCAGTGCCACTCTGGATCTGCCATAACCAATCGCTAACGTTTGGCCGGGAATCACGTTGCGCGCAGGCTGTAAACAAACCAAACACCGTGCGTGAAGATTTCCGTCAACGAGAGTTGACTTTAACGTCATTGATCTCAGCCACTCCCTCTGTTCGCTGATTGGACGCAGAAAGTTTGGACGGAGAAAACCCACTAACATACCGCAGACCCAGACCTAGTACTGAAGGGAAATCAAAATTGAGCGAAAGTACTTAGGCGGGCGGAGCCAGGCTACCCAATACCCGCCGCCCTGTTCCATAATGACCATAATTATATTCCATTTTTTTTCTGGAGCAAGTGTTAATATTGTCATATCGAGTCGATGGACGGCTTGAAACGCCCCATGCCCTGGTGAGGGCTCATGACCAACGGTCCTCCAACATGGTGGTGTTATTGACATTTGAAACATGCACATGCTTGCCATTTCTGGAACGTGAGAATGATGTCTTTCACCCTGCCCATCTGGGGCAGCTTATTGCTGTGAAAGAGGAAAAACTGATAAAAGCAAAAGGGGTCTGTAATCTCTTGAGTGAATGTTACCATGTTAATGGATGTCCCTCTCTAGAGGGGTGTCAACCAATGCACCAGCAAGCTTTCTAAAACCAACCTCAACAAGTGAGACTTTGTTGACCTCTTGTCTTTACAAGTCCCCTGCTTCCTGCTCTTTAACCGCACGCAACACAGACAGACAGAGGTCTCTTTTAAGAGCCTAAGAAACAGGTGGGTACTCATTGTTATTCAGCATACACACACCCAACTCAACATGGCCGCTTCTAACTCCATGTGTTTTCTGTTCAGGAATGCTGCATTTGCTGTAAATGCCTGCGCAGGTTTTTTGGGAGGGACAGCTCAGCCAGCGTCGGATATTTCTGGTCAAGTCGACCAAAGCAGCCCCCCCAAACACCTCCACCCACAGCTTCTCAGCTGTTTCAGGTCATACCACAGCCTGGGCCATGTGCTGCTTCTGCTTTGTATCAGCAAGACTGTCATGGAACTGAGACTCAAATAGATAGAAGCGTGCTGCTCACTAAAATGACAACCCCCAACCCCAAAAGTTGCTTTCCTAAGACGATCATGTCATGTCAGGTCATGATATCAGTTGGCTTGCAAAAGGGCAGCAATCCTGATATCTAACCGCAATAATGAACTGGTGAGGAAAATTTGGCCTCCCAGTCCTTGTTGATAACCAGCCCAACTACCAGGCCATTCTGTAACAGGCCTTTGTGATGTATACACAAAGTGACAAAAACCTTCCCAACGCTTTGGCTCTCGCAGAAGCCAACAATGGTTTATGTCGTGGTGGAAGAAATGTCGCGCGTCGAAGGGACTCCTGAAGGTGTCTTATTGGCTTCAACCCAGTGTTGACTTGTCTCTTTAGCTAACACATCAGTCCTGCTTGTGTGCAGGACTCGCCCACTGGGGGCCAAGCATACCTTCTGGGGAGCACCCACTGAACATTTGCTCACCGATTCTGGGGCTGGGTAGGGAATCATCCGACAACTGGCAGCCTTGGCACGGAGGGAGGGAGGGAGGGAGGGAGGGGAGGGAGGGAGGGAGGAGGGAGGGAGGGAGGGAGGGAGGGAGGCGATATCAGTCAGTGCCTATCCCCCCTGGAGGAACACCAACCTCCTGCCATGCCAACTACACCGCACCATACGGCTATGTGCTAAACCGTGAGAGCGAGCGGGAGATAGACAGCGAGAGAGAGGAGTTGCCCCTCGCTGCCTGGCTTCCCTTTGGAGCAGATAAACGTTTTGAAGCACCACATTTTTCAGATCCACTTAGCAGTTGAGAAATGTTGCCGAAGAAGTGCCGTGGGTATCTCTGGAGGAGTAGAGGATTAGAAACTCTATCGCTCTCTATGTCCCACTCTCTCTATCTCCTCCTGTCTCTATCTCTCACTCTCTCTACCTTCAGTCACTCTACAACACTGTGCAATGTCGTGTGCTCTTCGTGGCGTTTACAAAGATATCCCTTATCAAATCTTTTAGGATAAGATAAGCAGACTTCATTCCGGGGCCCAAATGAGCCCAAACAGAATTATCATAAGTGCCAATTTAGCGAAACTAAAGAGAAATACTTGTCTTAAATATGTTGATGGGACAGTCCATGGGAATGTTCAATATCCAGAATCAAATAAATATGTTTGAAGTTATTTTGGTTTACGAAACTTATTTAAATGGCGGCCAACAAAAAAATGGAAGAAGATTGCTGTAGAGCCCCCTAAATATCCACCTACATGTCTTCCTTAAAAGACTCTCAGCAGTGCTCGCAAAGGTTTATATTAGCACATAAGCTAATCCCCTTTGAGCATCTTCCAAAAGCACACATATTTTGGCAAGGGATTCCTGGCAGACATACTGCAGAGAGAGCGTACCACTTTTCTTGGAATTCTTTTCAAAGTGTAAAGATCCAGGTGAGCCCCCAAAACAATGGAAAATGTTCAAGTGATCCATTACATCAGAATGGAAAGTTTGCAGACTCACACATCCCTCCCTTTGTTATGTGTGTGTGTGTGTGTGTGTGTGTGTGTGTGTGTGTGTGTGTGTGTGTGTGTGTGTGTGTGTGTGTGTGTGTGTGTGTGTGTGGTGTGTGTGTGTGTGTGTGTGTGTGTGTGTGTGTGTGTGTGTGTGTGTGTGTGTGTGGTTGTGTGGTTGTTTGTGTGTGTCTGTTGTGCATGAATATTGATTTGAGCAACTAGTGAGGAGCTATGTCAGGCTATGTTTAGCCATGCCATGATGGGGAAGGGCTGCATGCTTACTAATGACGCAGCAGCTAGCTAAACATGGGAAAGAAAAATTAGAAGCACTCTCACACACAGACACACACATATATATATACATACATAGACATAAGTCGAGAATGTGCACGTCACTTGAGTGAAGTGTCAAAAAATAACCCACAGCGAATTAGCGGTTTTATTTTTACACATCATTACCACATTTGTGAAACATGCAAGTAAAAAAATTACGATCAAAGCTTTGCTAGAGGAGATATGTGGAATGCCACATGAAAATCAGTACAGAAGTAACTATGAGAACCAATTAGTAATTCACTGCTTGGTTGTTGGCCAGCTTTGGCCAGTTTCAGAGCAGGTTGTAAAGCATGTCTAGCTCAGCAGCACTGTGGCCAGATTAAGCCTGGCTCTAAAGACAGTGGTACTGGCCATGGGCCAGCCGACGACATGACTAAGCCCTGGCCAGAAGAGACAAAAGAAATTCCTAAATCTTAGTCGACCCGATTCATCCCCCTGAAAATGTCAATTGTGCTGTCACCGTGACTTTTTTTCTCTCTCCTTTTTTTTTTTACAGATTTATCACGGGTAACGGTACGTTAACCGGCTACCAAAATGTATCGGTTGAAAAGGAATGTGGTGTACTATGTCTAGTGAGACACCAGCAACAGGTTTTAAATGTCTTCCACCGCCAGCCTTAATTAAAATCAGATACTTAAGCCTGTCCACACACACACTTTCTGAAGTCAATGCCTAACTGCTTTTCTTTTTGTCTGTCTTTTAAACCGTTCTTATTATAGACCAGTCAAAAGAGAGACGCCACCACCACGTGTGGTGCTATCCCCTAATGGTCATTATTAATGCAGTAACCACACAGTCAAACATAGGTGGTAACATTGGATGAACCGAAACAAATATGCAGTTTTGTACTGATGTTTTCAAAAATCAGGCTTATATAGCCTAAGTGACAATGCAAACTCTTAAAATTGGAAATGTATGCAAAACTTAGAATATAATGATATGATAATTCAAAGAGATGAGCAAATGTATAAAAATGAACCCTTATATAAAAACCTTGTTCAATTCGGAATACTGAGTCCACTATTATTTTTGCAATTGCGAGACAGAATCAAAGCACAGCCAGGCCTTCCCCTCGCACTCGATAAAACCAGCCACTTCAGACCCAGAAAACCAGGATTTATTGTTTGTTCTGAAAGGGTTGAGGCCGGGTAGAGGGGCTTAGGGTTAGTTAGTTAGTTAGTTAGACTGCATGCTGTGGCCACATTAGCTCCTCCCGCAGACGCTCGTTATTCCCCGTTAGGAAAAACTGTTATTTCGCGTCACTTATTTCAACACAGCTCATCCTCATCATCATCATCCTCATCCTCATCCTCATCATCCTCATCACACTCGTCCTCATCTTCATCACAATCTACCACACTTGATGTAAACAACACTGCGAATATTTATAGCTGAATTCTAACCGTACGCTCGCTCACTCGTTCAAACTTTACAAGCCGTAAAGGAAACTTTTCTTTACAGCGCACATCAAAAGCGTGGAAGTCGTCCAGACTCCAAACGAACCCGAAAGAACGAACATGAAACAGGGAAACAGCGAGCGAGCAAACCGTAAGGACGCACGAAGCATTTCAAACACACCGTCAAACCAAAGTCACCGAACTAGTGGGGACGAGCTGTCGGACTGGAAGGGATTCACGGAACAACGGGGTTACCAAACCAAGGTCTGGATGCGCGCACTTTACAATATACAGGCAGCCCCCCAAGAACCCCACACTAGTATCAGTCAGATAAATGAACTGGTTGTTAAATTACATTATAAAGTAGATTTAGTTCCAGTCCAAAGGATTGAGTGATGCCCGATAGTTACTAGTTGAATGAGACCGTTAGCTTCTGTCGCTGAATCTAGTTTTGTGAGTTCGGTATTGACAGAACGAGTATTCGTAGGGACCGCCAGAAAGAGATGAGGACGTACACCTTTACTTTACGACAAATGTTACTTACAGTTAGTTGAGAGCAGAATAAGGGCGCAAATCAGACTTCTTATCGCCATCTTCGTGTCGATGTGTTCTGTTTAGCTGTACATGCGCAAAGTAGCCTAAAGAGCTTTGGAGTGGATGCAGCGAGGGCTGGTCGGATAGAGGCAGAGGGAGGGATAGAGCGAGAGAGGGGAGGGGAAGAGGGGGTTGGGGGATGGAGGGAGGGAGGAGGAGGAGGGGGGTGGGTCTATTATATTAGGTTTCCATAGCTACCGAAAGCATCACTCACGGAGACAAGAATTTATAGTTGACAAGATGTGGGAGGTTTTACAACGGTAGCCTTAGGTGGAAGAGCTGCAAAGCTCAGATAGGAAACCAAAAGCACAGTTGTATTTGCACCTTATTAAATAAATCAACAAAGTCACCCGATGTGTAGAGGAAAAGTCCACATGTAGTCGGCACTGTTCATATTTGAAAATCCCCTAAAGCTATATTTCACTGGAATTATGTTTATAGTTAAAACAAAAATGGAATCCTGTCAAATATATTTTGCAGTTGTCAATCTAAATTTTGCATAATGATAAGAATAAAGCTTATGGACAATGAAATTGAATTACAGTCACAAAATCTGTCATAAATAGCTTTAAATATTCCATGTTTCATACTAATTTACATGCATGCTTGTTCTGTTTCTTTTGATGTTGATCCCATTTTCTAAATTAATATATTAATAGGCCTCGAATTAGGAATGCTACTTCTGCAAATCCTTTAAGTAACATCATCAATTCATCTTGATCAAATATTTAATTAAAAAGACTCAAATAACATTAAGAGTGTGGAACACGGGGAAACCATTTGGACACCAAAGGGCAAAACAACATGTCAATGGCACTACAAATTCAACACAACATTGTTGCGTTGAACATGTTGAGTTAAACCATTATGTCTTTTTGAGCTTCAGCAACGCAAAATGAACACAGGTCCTACATTCAAACACACACAGGCATGAGAAAAATATTTATGAGTCATACACTTCCATGCAATTTCTTAAGTTATTAGCCCCTCTAAATATAGAACAATGATTATGTGAGCATGCCTTGTATTGCATAACAGATGTAAATCAGTAATTCAAACAAACAATCTGCAATAGATTTATCAGGCAAAGTTAATGTTGTTGTATTAATTATATCTACCTAATAATAATGTATTGCTTTACGTCCCTGCGATGTGTTGAAAACCATGCACGGAACAATATGTAAACAGTGTTTATAGTGGCATCAACCTTTGCTACTATTGAGCTGCAATCTATAATCCCTGCTGTCCAACAAATTGCTGTTTTATTGGCTGGAGGCCTGAGGGCCCATCACATGTGATAAAACAAATGAACACAACAACCAGAGCAAAAAGCACATGTAAAAGTAACCTAACTGTCACTTATTATACAAACAATTACAGTTTTTCTTAGAGAATTTCCTTACATATCACTTACTAGGATAATGTCTTAGAAACATGAACTTGATCGAGAACAGTCTTCAAACATTCAGAAGAAATCATTCAATCAAGAACAACAAATATATATTACAAACCACAGAAACAGGATTTCTGGTTCAACATGCGAGGCTTAACTGGGTTGCCACTGATCATAAGCCATGATAAACACAGCATAGCTATAGTGTAGTTGTATCTTTAGAGGCAGCATTTTTAACCCATTAATTACTCTTAAGGTTGATAAGACCCCAGTTTGTTTGGCAGGATGAAGACACATTGGGCACGCTCCCCCAAAACAAATAAATACAACAATTAATTTATTAATGTGAGTATACATTTGTTTCTAAACGGATGGAGAACAGTCATATTTGAAGAATAAAGATTACCAATTCATTCAGCTCCATCTTTACTCTTTCTTTACGTGGTATAACATTTCAGTTGGCTAGAGTTTGGTTAATATGGCGTCTCGTCCTACATGTTTGCCTATGGAAAGGTCATCCTGTAATGACCAATGCTGGTTACTTGTGAAGCCTCGTCTTTGCTGAGGATGGTAGTCCTGTTAAGATTCAGCTTCTAGTCAGCTTGGGGCAGACGACGTTACAGCAGTTTACTCAATTCTGGGATTTACTTTTTATGGGAAGAAAAAACAATGTAAATTAGGATTTATTCGAGGCTGCAAAATTAGAATGCTCTTTGCAAAATGACTGAAGAAGGGTAATTACCACAACAAAATAATTAAAATGAAATAAAATAGATAAAGTAATAAGCATGTTGCGTCTATGCACATAGATGCAACCCACATCATAATGAGTTGTAAACCACACGCTAATTATAAGTAACATCCAATCAACCCTCCTCCCTCCAATTACTGTGTAAATGAGACGCTAGAGAAACTATACTAGACACAACGGTGGCTATCATTGCTACCAGATTGCCACAGCACTTTAGACATAGAAGGGAGAACATTTCTTTGCACAAATTTCAAAATTTGTATAATGGTAATGTTATGTAAGTAAAACGATAACGCTTTTCTTTATTGATGTCTCATACATATATATATTCTTGGGCCAAACTTGCCAAGTAGACTGACTGAGCTGAGGTTGGTATTACGTAGAGAGGACATAGCTTCGCTTGAGCACATCCAGTCCAATTAAACCTCAGTTTGTGTGTAGGTGTTCCACCTGGTGATCACACCTACAGACCATTCCTGTGGTCAGGATGGCAGAAAAATACACATTGTTTGATGTTTCCTCTTTCTTCGCTAGATTTCCCACAGCCTTGTTACGGATGAAACAAAAAGCCTTTTGGTGACCCCCTTTATTTCTGTTATCATTCATTTTTTATGTGTTTTTTATGTTTTGAAAGCCCTACTCACCTTAAAATCCTGTCTTCATATCTTTCGCTCTGCTTTGTCAACTTCAAACAGATTGGCCAATAGAGTTGAGAGAGGACACCATGGTACATTATAATAATGATAACGTCCGGCCCTGATAGTCATCCATTAGACTAGGTAGCCCCGCCCGTTCTGCCGGCGATTTGAGTTCGCCTTACACAAGGGTCTGGAGAAGAGCAATACATTTCTTTCTGCTTCCGAAACATTTATGCAGGAGCCAATCACTGAGTTGGCTTTTCCCCTTGGCACGCTATTGGCTGATTTAACACAATGACGACAGGGAAGCGACGGGAAGCAGCCAATTGCGTATACAGGAGTCAGTTGATACTGAAACTGGCCCGTCGATCATGCGCTCTTGTGCAGGAAAAAAATGACAAGCAGCTTTTTCCAGACCAGAAGTAAGCTAATCTAACAATTGAGCTTGGTCTGGTAATAGCCAGACTAGTCATACATGGCAACAGTCAAACTTCTCCAGAAGTTGAGGTGAAGCATACATTAGACGAAGTTGAATGAAATAATCACTTTTTATGCTTACTCAGGACAGTAGAATAGTGTCTAGAATAGAAAATAGTCTAAACATTACTTGCTTCATTTCTCAAGTCATAGTAGCACAAGAGTCATAGTCTTTTCAAACAAACACTTTTGTAAGATTATTGAGTAAAGTTAAGCCTCATGAACTGAGAGCTATTGTTGCTTTCCAGTGAGGGAACAACACTGCTGTTTTCTCCTTATTTCTTTCTACTTCTCCGTTTCTATAGAATACGTCTCTTGGGTCAAGTTCTAGTGAGAAACACCACAGCTGAAATATGTAAGGGACACATTATGTAATCTACAATGATATTTGACGATTATAAAATACGACTAAACCATACGGATGGGCACACACACACACACACACACACAACACACACACACACACACCACACACACACACACATACATACACACACAAACACACACACACAAACACACACAAACAAACAAAACACACACAAACACACACACACACACACACACACACACACACACACACACACACACACACACACACACACACCACACACACACACACCACAACAACACACACACACCACACACACGGATTCATTTATGTATTCACATGCATATCCTCCTGCCTGAACATATACTCTTTTGTTTTCACCATGTTCCTATTGAATAATAGAAGTGTCTGGAGTTGTACTTGTAATACTCAGGTTCACAATCCAGCACTTAGAACAACCCTTTCTCCATGCAGTCCCAAACTCTTATCTTCTGCTCTTAAACCTATTGTTTTGTATACACAACTTCATGGAACAAGAATTGAACGCGGATATTGCCTGTTTTGTTTAGTCCTGCATCTCTGGGGTCTAAATACGTGCTGCGCAGTCATTTGTTCTTTGAAACAAATGTCGAATTCAGGACATCATGACTCATTCATTTGTTATGTAATAGTGTAGGATTATAATATTCTCCACAATTATACAATTTCATATTATATTAAATTGTATCATATGGACTTATTTTAATAATACAACATACAATAGCTTCTCTACTACTACTACTTCTCTACTACTATAACCT
Organism: Melanogrammus aeglefinus; assembly: GCA_900291075.1. Classification (NCBI taxonomy): domain Eukaryota; kingdom Metazoa; phylum Chordata; class Actinopteri; order Gadiformes; family Gadidae; genus Melanogrammus; species Melanogrammus aeglefinus. Next base: position 817,607 of record OLKM01000007.1, read on the forward strand.
TGCCAACAAACTGAAACTTGACATTTTATAGAATATATTTGATATAGTTTTGTACATAGTAATGCTGTACTTACAACAGTATAATACAGTCTGATAAACTGTTAATATCTAATGAATAAAGCCTTTGATGTTTCTGTTGAAGATGATTGTTAGCCTGAATAGCAATTGTTTAATATTAACTGTTGACAATATGGACATTACTGCTTTATGTGGTGGGTATGTGGTAGTACATTCTTCCTATACAATATGAATTTCTGTGACCTTAATAATTCAACCATTATTGTCACTTTGTTTCACAGTTAAAAGTTTCATTTGACGTAGCCCACGGCATTGAGACGTAAGCGTTACCCATTATCAACAAATCAATCGCATCTAATCAGAAACCATTTAAACACAGCGATTGCAGACTTTCTTGCTACATTTTTCTGTAACCCATCGACATGCATTGTCACCTCCCCCCCCCCCCCCACAAACACTCCCCTTCCCCCTCTGACACTGTGATACACTGAGTGACTAGCATGACCCTCCTCTAAGCTAACACCTTTACATCTCCCTAGCACCCCGTCGCTGGAACACTTGTAACCTTGAGCTGTATCCAAAGCGCCACACTCTCCGGTGTCTCACACACGTGTTATGCCAGGCTGTGGCACCAGGCAACCAGGCCTTCTGGGGTGACTTCCAGCGAAAAGGCAAGGCCCTTTGTTTCCCTTCACACATTAGCCTACATTCACTGCTGGGAAATGTCCCCGAAGTAGTAATGGAAGACATAGTGATTGAGCTTTTTTTTGGATTGGATCTGTGTGTGCATATTGGATGCATAGTTCTGCTTTGAAAATGACAGATGGAAGTTTAGGCGGCTTAATAATTCCCTATTGGCTTCCTTGCGTTGGACTGGAGCCAACAGCGTTTTGTTACTAATCTTTTCACAAAACAAAATCTGTGTTCATTTGAAGTTCTGTATCTCTATGCACAAATCTTCGGGATCGGCATACTTTGCTTCTCTTATAAACTTTCATCCTTTAATCTTAAAAATACTAACTTTGACCACATGTGAGTGAAACGGTCAAGTCAGAGTGCAGTCATTGGAGCAACACAACCTTCTAGGCCGGGCAGCGTTCCGGGTATCACAGAAACATTTTTATTTAGGAATTACTGAACTGTACATGACTCCTCTCAGCTCAGCCTTTCTTAAAAAATGCGGGCATCCCTTTGTATTTGAATGTGTATTTGACACCAAGAATCATCTCGTGCACCAGAACTACAAACAGCTAACCCAGAGACACAAGGATAGATTCCCAAAATTACAACATGCAAAGCCAGCATCCAAGCACCAGGCATCAAACAGAAGAGCAGGAGCATGTCAGGCTTCTGAAAATCGTTCTATCACGGTTTTTTTTCTTTCTTTGTGTGCTCCACCCACACACACTGCGCCGACTGATTCCACTCATTAGATGAACCTCACACGTGGGTTCATCAGCATGGCTCCAGATGGCTTGCTGGAGACCAAACATGAAACACTGTTTCCAATATGGAACTCTACGAAGCTGGAATCTCTACCTCTGGACTGGTACGCCCCACACTGCACGGACACGTGCACGTGCATGGAAAACACCAGGTTTTCATGATCCTCATCTGGGTCAGCAGTGCAGCTGGTCGAAGGCAGATAAGTCGCTCCATAGAGATGCTTCCCTGTCTGCCACCCCCACCACACAGATGCCCACATAGAGACCGCCAGATGTAGATACGAAACACATAGACAGACGGAGCCACACACACACACACACACACACACACACACACACACACACACACACACACACACACACACACACACACACACACACACACACACACACACACACACACACACACACACACACACACACACACACACAGATTGATAAGCATGCACACACAAACCCAAACATTGATGTGCAAATGCACTATGCTGTTACACACGGGTGCAGAGATAAACACACACATTGACGCTCACATGCACTTTGCACTTACGCATGGTTGCAGAGATACTAACACACACACACACACACACACACACACACACACACACACACACACACACACACACACACACACACACACACACACACACACACACACACACACACACACACACACACACACACACACACACATTTACTGACACACTAACACACATATAAACACAGTAGAAGGTTCAGAGACACACACATATACACATCGATAGACAGAGACCCAAACCCTCATACATTGACACACATACTGGCACACTAACACATATACACACCTAGCTGTCATGGGATGACCGTGAGAGGTGAGAGGCTCTGCGGGCAGGAGCGGTGTGGTGTTCTGGGGGAATCAAACGACAGCAGCAGTCAGTCAGCCCTGGGTGCTAAGAGGCTGCGGTGGTGTTCCTACTTAGCATCAGTATTTTATGCTGGGGCTGGCAAGATGTGATGCTACACACGTGCCAGGGGCGGGGGGGGGGGGGGGGGGGGGCAGGGCGTCGGGCCGAGGTTCACATCGTTTCTCTAAAGCAGCAGACTGAGACGTCATCGGCACCCCCTGGACCTGATGACCCCCCCCCCCCCCCTGCGGACACCCAGGTTGTGGCCCACAGTGCCTGCAGCTGTGTGACTCAGTCAGGTCTGTAAATACCCCCTGGGTGGGAGGGGGGGGCAGACTTCTCCTCTTCCTAGGCACGGGTCCCAGATTTCGGAGGGGGGACACCTGAAGACCAGCCCCCCCCCCCCCCCCCCCCCCCTGTTAGAACCAAACTAGGCCAGACACCTAATAACCATACACTTCAACATGATCAATGCCTCCTTACTTATGTAACATGCTTCAAAAGAGCATCGGTTGCGTCATAGAAAAACATAAATCACAACCAGGAGTTGGCTATAGGAGTGAGTTGACCGCCTATAGTCAAGACGTGTTGCATGGGCTTACATCTCTAGTTCCAATGCCCGGGTTTTGAGTCCTGTGATGGTGAACCCCGGGGGAAGAACTTGGCCAGAACCAGGGCCTATCCACTGTCAGTTACACATACAATGTTGGATTAGATGAGAACAAATGATCGGGATGTGAAGGGTTCTTCTTGCTTTGGGATTTGGTGAAGGTCTGGCTCTGTCAGGTGTCTCCCACGGTTTCTCTTGAGGGTCCCCTTATCTCAATGCCCCACTGGGCCCGGAGCCCACCGGCTCACCGAGGGAGTGTCATAACACAAAAACAATCTATTTATAAAATGTTTTTTTCTTCACTTTTAAGACTTTTATTCCCCCCCACAACAAGAAATTCTTTTTTAGGAATATGTTTGAATGCCTTTGGGGACGCAGGAGGTGTGGTGTTTTCGATCTTCTGTGTCACTGTGTCCTGAATTTTAAACAAGCCAATTTTTATCAATAGTGTTTGGTTTGATTTTGTAAAACAGAACCTTGGACGTTTTATTTAGGAAATACACCAGAAGACAGCTGGATGAGAGGAACATTCCTGACAACCACAGAAAGTGAAACTAAAATAAAACAGGTACTGCCCTGGTGTTATGTGCTGGAACTAGGATAAAGGTAAACTATTAAGATAATTAATATTCATAAAACATTTGTATTGAATAATTTTCTATCTATATCTATATCTATATCTATATCTATATCAGAGCTCCCAGAAAGTAACGCACCGCCATGAAGAAGATGGATTAAAGATGATTTTATTCTTCTGTAAAGGTAAGTTCATGGCTGTGGACCTGTGGATATGAAACACTCATGTATGTAACCAGTGCACATAGTCAGCAGCTCAGCTTAGCAACTACTAAAGGCCAAGCATTGCACATCCAAGCGTGCCACACAAATCAGAATTTCATCTCCCGGAGTTCCCATGGGGACACCTTAAAAATATGACTTGATGAACCCCATCAATGTATCGGGGTACTGCACCCTTCCCCCTGTTTGACTAATTAGTGGGTGAGCAGAGGCAGGTTGAGGTTGGGGGTGTAGTGGTCACCCAAAAGTTCTGAAGATAAAGTGAGGAATGCCATCACTAATTGGATACAAAGTACTGCATGGTATTTGATCCATCGCCGGTAAGACCGGCCTCTTCGATGGGTCATTACATTATGCGGCTTTCCACCGATTTCAGAAGGGTTAAACGGTTGTCTTTCAGAGTGTGTGTGTGTGTGTGTGGGTGTGGGGGGGGGGGGGGGGCGGGGGGGGGTGAGAGCACTCACTCGTAGGCTGCTCTCAGGTCGCCATTAGAGAGCTGGTCAGGGGGAGGGAGTGAGGGGGGTGTGGGGGGGGGGGGGGGCAGTAGAGAGATGGGCGTGAAAGATGATTGGTTGAAGGATGGATACAAGGGTATTGAGGCTGTGTATTTTTATCCCCCCCCGTGTCTCACGTCTCAACGAGGTGACAGACAGGCCGACGGAAAGCTTATGGCAGTGTGTCTCGCCCCCCCTCCCGCCCGTGTCCCTGCGCCCCCGCCCCCTCTCAACAACACCACCCCACTTCCCTCCTCGTCAAGGAACGAAGAAAATAGAACTTTGTTAGCACTACCGACACCCCCACGCCCTGGCCTCAACCCCCTTCACCCTCGTCACGTGCTCCTTCTCAACTCTCAACTCCCCGTCCGATCCATGTCAAGCTTAAAGCGACTCCAGGGCTTTCAGACGGATCCGTAAATAGCGTAAGTATCAGAGGAAGTAAATTCGGATCAAATAAAGAGGTTTTTTTCCCTTCCCTCCCCAAAGGGGACACAGGGTGTCTCCAGTAATCAGGCTCTTGCGTCTCGGCAGATGAAGCGACGCGGGCGGGAGGCGGGAGCGCTGTTATCAGTACCAGTTTAACTCAGTGGTGCAAACTAGTCCACCCGGGCACAGGCGTAATCCCGATAGCAAGCGCAGGGCCCTTGGGCAAGGCCTATGACACCAAGGCCTGAGATAAGACTGGTAAAGAGCGTGGGAAGGAACAACAGTTCAATTCAAAAACATCAACAACATCGTCATCCACCTAAACCAGCCCCTACACCGCAACGTTTTTAATATAATTACTTCGAAGTGAACCCAGCGTTTTTGATACGTTAACCCTAAAAAATATTTCATGCATAAGGATATCCATGCCAAGACAGAAACAACTTGGGTTTAATAGTGATGGCAATAAAAAAAGTTGCATAGACATTGACAAATTGAATAATAGCATACATTATCGACTTGGCTTGCTGTGCACGCAGCCTGAGCCAAGCACTTTGAACAAACTCAAGCAGACAGAGAGACCGTTAGAAAGAGAGACAGGCATATAGTCAGGGAGACAGACCGATAATGAGTGAGACATCTATATTGAAAGACAAGAGGAGCGAGAGTCAGACAGGTGTGTAGAGAGTTGTACAGACATATAGAGAACCAGACAGGCAGATAGATATGTTAACAGGGAAATAGAGAGGCATATTGACTGATAGATAGACACATAGTCAGACAGTAAGACAGGCAGACAGAGACAGAGACAGAGACAGGCGTATGCAGGCAGTGATACAGGCAGATAGAGTTTAATATTTTGTCAGATAGAGGGTTAAACAGGCAGGCATACATTTTTAAAAGCAGAAAGACGGTTGCATGGTCTGTGCATCTACCATGAGAAATGGAAGCCAGATGGTGGGAGGTGGCTGGTCAGGCCAGCCCAGGAGAGGATAAAAGGTCCAAAACCCCTTCCCTGAGCTAAGGTGAGATCATCTGTGCAAACATTTTCCCTCGCACACAAGAAAGTCATTAGCAGCCAATGTTGACCCACTGAGGAGCAGGTTAAGGATGGCTCTTTTAGGGGCTTGTTTTTCAACTACATTTCAAACATCTCCTGGAAATGTTTATGGATTTCTCAGAGCACATCCTTCAGCAATTGTTTAAACAAGTTTATTTTTTTGGCCATTTTATTTATACTAGGGGCCACTGGTGATTGGCTGGTTTACACACTTGTATTTCTCTTCTTGTAAAAGTTGTGACATCACAACTGCCACTGTTTACCCAATGGATCATTTAACCGCTGACGATGTTGCGTGTTGGCAAACCCCAAAGCTGTTTAAATGAGGTGTTTTCACATTTAAATCCTCCCAGGCATCAGAATCCGGGCCAGAACTAGGAAAAAAAAAGTTTTCTATCGAGAAGATGAGATCTTTAAAGTATGGCATCTTCCCCCTCTCAGGGACTATATGCGGCTCCACATATTGAATAATTCAGCTTATCAGCAAGTCAGTTAGTTGTACTGATGTGGGACATAGCCTGCCACCAGACCGATTTATGAGGTAATCTTAGCTGGGAAAGAAGCACTTTGACAAAGCCTTTGACATAGTTCACACTTTCCTCTTCAACACTTCGAATATTATGTTCACACGGACGCATGCACAGACAAACAGGCCACACACACTTATACACACCGCAACCGACACACACACACACACACACACACACACACACACACACACACACACACACACACACACACACACACACACACACACACACACACACACACACACACACACACACACACACACACACACACACACACATGCAGCGCGGTCGGATTGTAGTTTGAATTCCTAAATCCATTTTGTTTGACCTTAGTTTTTAGTCATCGACTGCTGTTATTTATATATTTGATTATGGAATTATGTAGGAGAAACTTTAATAGCATTCCTTTCCCAACGGAACACATCTCTGTTCCTCTCCAACAGACACGTGTCAGGCTACCGGGGACTGAGGACAAATCGTTGATAGGGATAATAATTTATAGATTGGCTAATCATTACGAAAGGCATTCAATTATTTCTGCTGTGGCTGGGAGCCACCCGCTTGCATAATCAGCTGGAGCCTACCATCGGATGTTTTTATTGCCCTGCTCAGGGCGCTGGGATGTCTGTGATTCCCAGCTGTAGCTTGGCTGGGGTCAGGAAACTAAAGCCTACTCCTAACTACATGTACTTATCCACTTCGCTCATCGGCTGAGTCCCTGGTTAATAAGGCTGCAAGCTTATTGGAGAAGCATGGGTCGAAGGATGGACGGGTGGTTTCGTGGACAATGGAAGACGCTGTTCTTTGAGGGGACACCAACTTTCTCTGTGTTACGCATCCGTCCTTCTGTTTCACTGGCGGATCACCTTGAAGCAGAACAATTCGACAAGAGCCGGTTCAGCCCTTCCCTAAACATCCAACGTTATCCAACGTTCATGTGAATAGCTATTCCGGGCTTCTTTGTCTTAGATGAAATCCTCTAATCCTCTGATTAAAAACTTTCGGACCACATAGCTACGTTCCGCTAATACTGTGTGACTGTAGCGCTTTCCCTCTGTGTCTGGAATGACCAGATCCTCCTGCTTAGCGGAGTCAGCGTGTTAATGATGAGAAATGGCCGATGCAGTCCCCGTAATCTATCATCGAAACGTCCTCCATTATTTCCTAAAGCTGCTTGGACGTTTGAGCACAAAATTAGCTTTGCCGGAATGTGTATTTTTGTGCGCTGCTTTGTTAATGACTTCTGTATCGTTAATGACTCTCTTTCAGATACGCCATTGTTAAGATTTTTGTCGTAGAACTGAATGTGCGAGGCAGTCTCAGGAGTGACGTTTTTTTGTGTCATCCTTTCCAATTAAAAGTCCTTCTCTTTGGTGCCAGAGGCCTCATTTTCCTCACAAAGGCTGTCCTCAAAAACACTTTGATATCGAGGTCACAGAGCTTTCATTTTTTCACTTTATAGTATTGTTCAAGTTAATGAGCATTGACGAGCCATAAATCCTCCAGATACATCTCAATCTGTACCTGTCCGTCCCCTGAATCGCCTGAAAAAAATAAAGGCCTCCAAAAATATTGACAATATTACAACAGGTTTACGTGCTTACTGCTGTTCCACCACCTGCTTTGAAGTTGCGGTCACATATGCAACATATCACCATTTTTTTTTTACTTAGCAACAAATATTTCTCACTAAACATAAAAGAAAAGGTTGCGTATGTAGGTATGAGGAGCTCATGAAAAACCTACAGCAGACACATGGTGAGCGAGGAGGGTGAAAGCCACCGTGCCACCGCCACAGCTGATGAATTAAACAGTGCATGTATTAACTGAAGCAAACTTCGACACCCAGCCACCCTCAGTCAATCCTCCCCGTCCCAGTGACCTGGACCGCGACAGGCCACAACAGGGAGAATGGGGGGATAAAGAGAGAGAGAGAGAGAGAGAGAGAGAGAGAGAGAGAGAGAGAGAGAGAGAGAGAGAGAGAGAGAGAGAGAGAGAGGAGAGAGAGAGAGAGAGAGAGAGAGAGAGAGAGAGAGAGAGAATGGGAGGCAAGAGGGAGAGAGAGAGAGAGAGAGAGAGAGAGAGAGAGAGAGAGAGAGAGAGAGAGAGAGAGAGAGAGAGAGGAGAGAGAGAGAGATGAGAGGCAGAGAGGGAGAGGAGGGGGAGAGAGAGAAGAGAGAGAGAAGAGAGAGAGAGAGAGAGAGAGAGAGAGAGAGAGAGAGAGAGAGAGAGAGAGAGAGAGAGAGAGAGAGAGAGAGAGAGAGAGAGAGAGAGAGAGGGGAGATAGCGAGAGGGAGCTCAATTTAGAGTGTTGAATAAAACTAAAGTGTAATCTAAAGTGGGGTTTGATGTAAGGGTCATGGGGGGGGGGGGGGTTAAAAGTGTATGTATATATATGCATGCTTGCATGTATGTGTGTGTGTGTGTGTGTGTGTGTGTGTGTGTGTGTGTGTGTGTGTGTGTGTGTGTGTGTGTGTGTGTGTGTGTGTGTGTGTGTGTGTGTGTGTGTGATTGTGGCTGGCTGGGTGGAGAGGGGGGGTCCGAAACCTCCACGAGGAGTGCAGTGCAGGCAGAAAGTCAGAGCTCGGAGCCAGCTGCATCTCCATTCCAATTAGGTAATGGGAGCTGACAGCGGGCATGAGAACCGCCACACACCCACGGAGAGACTGATCCAGAAAATAAGAGGAGAGAGAGGGAGAAGAGCGGATGGATGGATGGACAGATGGATGGCTATTTCAAAGAAGAACCACCCCCCCCCCCCCCCCAACCCTTCACAGGGATAAGGCTAGCGTAGAGGACGGTAGACACGTGAATACTGGTTAGAGTGTTAATAGTTTATGTCCAGGAAGGGGTGGAGGTGGAAGGACAATGACATCTCGACAATAAAATGGGATAGCAAAGATACATCGAGGGGGGGGGGTTGCGTTTGGGAGCTTGCTGAGAATTAATAGGCAATGTTGAAAAAACATCATTATCACCATCATCTCTTCTTCTATGTGTCCGCCAGAGAGATGGAGTGGAAGTCTACAATGAAATACACAATCTACAATTCTGCTTTTCTACCAATCCAAACCACTGAAGGATGGAGTCATATCACATTTGTGTGGAAACATTGTTGACTGTAGTTTAATGAGTATGATGTAAAACCATGTAACAGTGAGCAGCTTGCTCCAATAAAGCGGATGCAAGGCAACCCTTAGTTTACATTCCCAAGTATGCCGTAAAAACGGGTGCACATGCACGCATGCATGCATGGACCCACACCCACATGCACACACACACACACACACACACACACACACACACACACACACACACACACACACACACACACACACACACACACACACACACACACACACACACACACACACACACACACACACACACACACACACACACACACACACACACACTAATGCACAGACAAACGCACACACACGATCACACAAACACACACACTCAGAATGCAAGCACACACACAAACACACTGGGATTGACAGTAGGGCTAAACCCTGTTAATCTGCACATGGACACTAATATGAGCTATTCAGGAAAAGTATCTACTTATATGTAGCACATCTGTCACTGTTTCTACACATAACTAACAGCGAGGATTACCTGTGCATGTATATGCAGTATATATATATACATATACATAGCCTATATATACTGTACATATAACCCAAAGCGGTGCTTTAGGTCATTCTTGAATTATCTCAAGATTCTGCATCATTACGTATGTAATATATCTGCATAAAATATATTAACTATTTCAATATGGAGGATACGAGGGGCTGAGATGATCCTGATTTCTCGATTCTTCTCCCTCCTCCTTTCAGATATTGGCCCCCCCCTCCCTGTGTCCCCTTTTGCATGAATCATCATCATCATCACCTTCGCAAGTATCATACTTCCCACAGGAGGGGATTAGATGGACACAGATTTGGTTAAGGAAAGCGGTGCTTTGGGTCATTCTGGAATTATCTCAAGATTCTGCAACGGCCGAGATAAGTCTACACAAAAGCGCGTTAGCGTCTTAACTCGGAGACACGCTTCTGGCGGAAAGATCCGCTGTTCAGATCTGCATGCTTCAGAGACAGGCTCTTTCTCCAACTTAATTAAATTAGGGCTAGTGTGAGGACTTTGTATACTGCTGTCATGAACCGCTATACCAAATGGGTGGTTCTGTCGATGATTGGGTTACAATGAATTCGATTCATTCATTCGTCGAGCTCCTTCTATACCTCCTTGAGGATGGTATTAACACCGCCAGGGTGTGGGGTTCGAGTCCCGCTGATACTTCCCCCCCCACGCTAAGAAATTGGAATGTGTGCAGTCTTGGCCTATTATTGAAACTAGAGTTTTCGCACGTGCGTTGCGCGCGCTCAACCTCTAGTTGTAATAAACGGGGTAGTATTAAGTATTCAGGAGAATATCAGGACTTACACATGTGTCTGAAGGCAGCTTGTGTGTGAGCATTTGATTACATTATGAAATTAGTCAATTCATGGTAACAGGGGTAATTGTTCAATGGAAAGTGTAGCATACTATGCATAAAAATCAATTATTATTGAAAGCTATATATTATATATATAGCTTTTACTGTTATTAAGGGCAACTACTACAGGTTGGTTGAAATAATAATCATCATTGAGATTAAACATCTCTTCCAGTGTCCTGGCCAAGACAGGCAGCAGTTGCTTACAGTCACTCATAGCGTACACACAAAAAATAAGAACAATAAAACAACTAAAACAGTCCATAGGGGGGAGGGGGGATATCAATATTGCAAGACATTTGGGGAGGCTCAAGGAGTATACAAACTATAACGGTTAACTGCTGCAATAGTAGTAAGATGATCCATTAAACAATACTAAAAAGTTTGTAACACTACACACAAAAAATAAGAAAAATAAAACAACTAAAACAGTCCATAGGGCAAGGGGGGGATATCAATATCGCAAGACATTTGGGGAGGCTGAAGAAGGCGAGTAGGCCCTAATATTAAGTTTGAGCAACAAAGTGTAAAGACATTTCAGGAGGCTCAAGGAGGAGGGTAATATTAAATTTGAGCAACAAAGTATAGTCTTGTGGTGGACTCTATAGACATAATTCACCATACTGTGTTATTGACATGTTTTCGTTCTGTGTTATAGAGACAATGTCTCTTTAAGATTCCGTGACATACTGTATGTGTTGATATGCCGGTCAGTACGATGTTTGAATTTAACGGTTTTTATATGACAAAATGAACGACCTGCCATTGCTTGTAGAGGTGAGAAATTGTCTCTTCCCTTCTTTAACGCAATTTCTACAGTCTATAACAAGCTACCTGGGAGAGTTTGTCGATGGTGGAGCCGTTATGTTTAAAAACATAACGTCTTAGCTTGGCGAGTGTATCGCTGCCTTTGTTTTGACGTACGACTGCGCATGTGTGCGTGTGCGTGTGCGTGCTCGCATGCGTGCGTGTGTGTGTGTGTGTGTGTGTGTGTGTGTGTGTGTGTGTGTGTGTGTGTGTGTGTGTGTGTGTGTGTGTGTGTGTGTGTGTGTGTGTGTGTGTGTGTGTGTGTGTGTGTGTGTGTGTTTCCCTGTATGTTTGTGCGCATGTGCGTGTGTGCGGTGTGAGTATGCGTGTATCTTCGTGCTTGCATGTATGTATGCGTTTGCGCGTGCTGTGTGTGTGTGTGTGTGAGCTGCAGGCTGCTTGGCACATGCGCACATGAGTAACTTGAGTAACTGCTGCAACAGGCCTGCTATTATAGTAGTAAGATGATCCATTAAACAATACTAAAAAGATTGTAACACTACTTTGTTGGAGCAGCCCGTGGTGGAGTGTTACATAGTTCCTCCGTCGATCATCTTTTCCTCGCCTTAAATACTGTATATTATATCCTAGGATTTAAAAAATATCCCAAAAATGTCCACCCTTTTAGAAGATATTTCCGACACATTGGGACTACGATAACACACCTGATGGTCATAAGTTAGACAATGCAAACAGTGATTCCCAAAGCCGTTTCTAATACCATATCTTTTCGGTGAACCGTGTTTCAATGTCTTTATGGTGCGTTAGAGGGGATGCGAGAGAAACATTACAGACGTAATTGTTTAAAAAAAACTTCTAATGATAATAGCTGACATCCCAAGGGATAGTGGGCTGGAAATGGGTTAATTAAATACTTGTGAAGCACTGGCCCAAGGTCAGGGTTACATAGTGTAGGATTGAAAACAAATATATTTTCCCATGCTTCGCCTGTTGTGGGAAGAACAGCATGTGTTTTTTGATTGCAGTTAAGTGATATTTATTTTGAAACTGTCAGGGTCTAATTGCCTTCCAACAACCACAGTGATTGAAGGGATTCTGAATTACTGTAATTGCTTTTGGTGACATTAAACAATTCCCAAAGAGAAATTCAGAAGGTCACCAAATTGACTGTATCTTATTTCAGTGCACATTTTTTCACACCTGCCGCTTTGATTTCTCTTGGTAGTGTCTCTTCTTAGAACATGGTACAGCCGGGACAATTGCCAAATTTCTCATTAAAGAACAAATTAAAAAATCAAAAACAAATCAAAAACACTCATCGAAATCTGTTGTTTGAAAAGTGACCAGATTTGATCACTTATTTTGCCTTTCTTCCTCTTTAGTCATTAGTAATCTTAAGTAAATTCTGCTCCGTGCTGGCGATGTCCAGCTACGACGACAAACCCATGGGTGTGCTCAGGGGAGGGAGAGGTGCGGGGAACTGACCAACATTGAGAGTTGATAGGATTTGACAGTTTGAATAAGGGACTGGCAGCATCTTGGCCAACAAACAATCCTCAGTATTTGTTGTTCATTCAGACCACCATTCTCCACACTGCTCGGCAAAAGGTACAGCTCCCTCGGCCCCACCCCGACTAAATTAGTCAGGCCTTAACCCCCCCATGCTGCTTGGTACACATGCAGGGCTCAGCAAAATGCACTCCTCCATCCCTCCACAGTCAACGCCTCTGCCACCACCACCTCCATCCCCACCATCAACACCACCACCATCGCCACCAGCACCACCCCAACCACGACCTATTATTTTGCCAAATTATAGGGCTCATTTTTTATTGCAGTGGGTCGAGGTTCAGTAATCACAGTGGACTTAAAGGCCTACGTGCAGGTTAACCAGAAGTTTTGATTAATGGTTACATAAAACACTCAAAATATGTGTATCATTTATAAAATGTCTCCAAAATAGTGTTAAAGCCCAGTTTTTGTCGTTTTTGTCAGTAACGAGTGTTTTCTAACTTCCCTTCGGCGATGTCGTCACGTTGGGGAGACGTGGTGGAAGGTAGCCTGAGTCTAGTACTAGAACTATGGCGTCTAAGAGGTGGCAAGAACCACAAATAACATGTATGATGGCCCACAGCAGTATATTTTCGAACCTGTCAGACGTGAGAGGGCGAATGAGGAATTGCCGAGAACTGATGGCGGTCAAAGCCAATTAAATGCATGGTCAGAGGAGAATGAGTGGAGAGTTGCTATCATTTAGCAATCCAGCAACGAGCGCTGGAGCTAGTCAATGAACAGCAGTGCATACAATAACAAAACTTTTATTTATTTTTACTGTCAGTGAATAGCACAGAGTGAAAGTCATATTTCTCTTTATATCTAGTGACAGCGATTTAAGTACCGGTAAACTTAGTCAGAAGATCTAGAAATAGAAGGCATAATGCTAGCTATGGGCTAACTTAGCCTATCGGACACGCAATCAGTGCACTTGCAAATGAGTGCCTGCAAGTATAACCGATCGTGGTGTGACATTATTTAACCATCAATCTACCGCAAATACGACCAGACAGATGTACATTGAACACATACACAAAGCACATCGTCCAACCCAGCGGATGCTGACAAACAGCCCACAACAAGCCAAACATCACCACATCGGGTGTGCTCTCTCTCACTCTCTCGCACGCCCGTACACAATCACTCCAACTTATCCAACTCCAAGGCTAGGCTGCTTCACTAAGACAACAACTAACCACAAGGCCTTTATAACCATGCAGTATGCTGTTGCCGGAAAGGACACATGCACAGTTGCACACACTCATCTTATGCAAAACAATCCGTTTTATCATCAACATTCAGTCACTGCAAAGATTTAAAGACTAGCCTCTTACCATAAGTTAGAATGGACCCAAAGTATGTGATTGATACAGTCTGGTTTAGCTTTCGCTTGCTATCCGTTTTTAGTATGACTTCTCAACATTAGTCTTTCTTGTGTTAGGCACACAATTTGCATACGTTCACAGGATTGGCTGGCTCCGCAAGGCAAATAATATAACATATTTAATTATCTTTCTATCTGTCTATCTTCTATCAATGCTTGTGTCTAGTTTGTGATGCATTTTGTGTTTGTCCATTCAGACTTGTTGTCTCCCTTGTTCTGTGTAGTCTTGTAGGCTATACTGTGTGAGCCGAATCGCCTAAATGAATTCCCGACGATTTGTGTAGTTTGGTATTAACAAAGACTTGACTAGGCTATCTATCTATCTAGGCTATTAATCAACAATTATTAGCCGAAGGCGAAGTGCATAGTGGGGAATAGCCCCCGAGACCGAAGGTTTATTTGTCGCTATTAGCAGACATTTTGCGATGAAAACAATATCAAGTTTGAGATGTCAATCATGGGATATTGCCCAATATCCCGAGATAGAGAACCAATCAAATTGCGCCATTTTAGGAGGTTCACGTGTAGTAGCATATGCTAACTATATATAATATCTATGTATTTATCTATGTATCTGTTTAATCTGCTGAACACTCTCTTACTAGTCTCTACTCAAGGGTCTCAACGCGGCTTTGGTCCATGTCTCCCCAACGCGACGTCATGCAATGCATTCTGGGGGAAATGAGAATCAATAGCAAACCGCTAAAATAGTACCTACTTTTTCTTATTAACTTCCGTTTTGTGATAGCTATCCACATTAAATACAATAAATAACAGTTTAAATCTTTATTACCAACAATCAAATTACACAAATTTGTTGGAAAATAAACCCTGCAACACGGCCTTTAAACCCCAATTTGGGCTATATTTTTATTAGCAATAATTATTATTATCATCATTCTCCCCCTCACCCTCCCCCTCCCCCTCTGCTTCTTTCTCCTTCTCTCTCTCTCTCTCTCTCTCTCTCTCTCTCTCTCTCTCTCTCTCTCTCTCTCTCTCTCTCTCTCTCTCTCTCATTCATCCCTCTCCTCCCTCTCTTCTCTCTTCTTCTCTCTCTCTCTCTCTCTCTCTCTCTCTCTCTCTCTCTCTCTCTCTCTCTCACTCTCGCCCTTTCTCTCTCATGCATCCCTTTAGCAGCAGCAGAGGCAGCAGTGCCATGAGCTGTTGATATGCATCTGTGACTCGCACAATTCACTTGACCTCACTTACTTGACATGCATGCATTGTGCATCGCAGAAAATTCACAAAAACACAAGTCAGTGTTTGAGACCCAAGATTGAAACCGAGAAGGGGGGGAGGTGTGGTGATGGGCCATGGCTTGGTGCCAGATACCCAGATGCTCTGATAAACTATGCTAGCCTCTTCATCTTCTGAGCCTGCTAGCATACTTTTACTGCTACGACTGTCGCTCTCTCTCTCTCTCTCTCTCTCTCTCTCTCTCTCTCTCTCTCCTCTCTCTCTCTCTCTCTCTCTCTCTCTCTCTCTCTCTCTCTCTCTCTCTCTCTCTCTCTCTCTCTCTCTCTCTCTCTCTCTCTCTCTCTCTCTCTGTGTTTACACATGACTAGGCGAGTGGCTCACTCAGCTCAGGGTTAATTAACACAAACTGGGATTTGCCTGCATCTGTCGCACAAGCTTCGCACTTGAATTTAATCACGCAAAGTTAGCTTCTCTGTCAAAATCGATGACGGATTTCGCTCGAGTTTGCATGATCCCTCACTAGCTACCCTCAAGGCTTGACAATGCTATTGGCTGCACTTGCAGGTATACAGATGTTATAGAAAAGGCTCCTGTGGTCCGTGGATTTCCTGTTGGCTGTTGCTCTTGGTGATTTAAGTAACTCTGGTCCTTATATAAACTACAGCTCAGAGAACCAAGACCAGTATACAATGAACACAATGCCACTCAAGATATGGCTTTTTCATGACTTAATTGCATTTCTAACAGAATTTTCTGTGTATTTACTCTGTAACTCTCTCTCTCTCTCTCTCTCTCTCTCTCTCTCTCTCTCTCTCTCTCTCTCTCTCTCTCTCTCTCTCTCTCTCTCTCTCTCTCTCTCTCTCTCTCTCTCTCTCTCTCTCTCTCTCTCTCTCTCTCTCTCTCTCTCTCTCTCTCTCTCTCTCTCTCTCTCTCTCTCTCTCTCTCTCTCTCTCTCTCTCTCTCTCTCTCTCCTGCCCGAATATCGAATATAACTACCATAATTAGATTTATCGCTACTAATATTATTTTTACGAGAGTGGCCATTTACCCATAAGAAAATATGCATAATCAATCTGCCTTGAAATTGATCTCCATCAGGCAAATCATCGATATGACATTGAGGTTACAGATGAAAAATAATAAGCTCTTTGGCGATGGAGCATATCCGTCTAAAAAAAGAAATAAATATATTTCAGGTGAACACAATACACACACAAATACACACACAAACACACACACATAACACACACACACACACACACACGCACACGCACATGCGCACACAGTAATACACACGCACACACACATATGTGCACATATGCACATGTGCACACTAACACACACACATACACAGACGCACACACACAATCATACACACATACAGACTTGGATTGATTGACCGGTCAAAAGCACACCATTGATCACTTTTTATGACATTTAAAGGCCTGTGCGCATTTTGAACCGTCAGTAAAATAAATTTTGTTCGGAACTGCAAGCCCTACTTTGAACTTAATCCTGTTTGTGTGCAAGGGATTAAATAGAGATCCGTTGAGTACAAAATAACAATCCTTCATTTATTGTACGCAAAAATAGCACAACTCCATCCACCATCCACATGAAATCAGATTATTTTATGTAATCACAAATGTACAATACAGGACTTTAGTTTCTAATCACAATTCACCCATATATCTGAAGTATTCTTCAGCTTGTGCTTCGGAACCTCAGGACATAGATAGGGCGTCTTTAAATAGAGTTGTTTGTTTTCGCTTCCAATGACATGTACAATAATAAACTCAGTAGCCAGTCACATGCCTGGTTCCCCCAATGCACTTTTTGCCAGAAGGATCATGTTTGAAGAATACAACAAAACAGGTAGAAACTTTGAAGCAGATTTGTCAAATTTGCTAAATTGGAGGGCATATTCATATTTAGATATATTTTTTAACAAGGTCATACCGACTCTGTTTTTATCGAAGACACACAGCCTAATTGGGGGAGTGAGAACGTTTATTTATTATGAATTAGATTTTTATGTTTGACCTTGACTGAAATACTTTATAAAAATTTCCAAAATTCATATTAGATGGCTTCATGTTGTTAGCAGTGTGATGCAGTGTTGTTTCCTTTGGATGTAATATTATATATAAAGTCATGACGTTACATCAGGAATATGGCAGTCACTGTGATGTGTGATTCTTAAATATCATTAGATTCATCCGAAGAGTGCTAGCACTGCATTGTCATATTAATTTGCATATAATAGGTAGTAACATGTTAGGAAATAATATATTCTTCCCTTTTGTACATTGATAATGTGCAAACCAGCATTCATTAAAAAAAACAAAACAGTATTAAGTAAAAACAACCCCCCCTTCTGGTCCACAACCAAAATGTCGAGAATCACCCCATCGGGAAGGTCGTGACCTTTTACATAATTCATCGCTTCTGACCGCTTGCCGGCCAGAAAAGCATCCCTCCCCCTCTCGCCCTCTCTCCATTCAGCCCACAGCAGAAACTGGAAGCAGCACACCTCCACTTTGTTAAACACTCGGATGACAGACCAAGCCCACAGATGTTTTACCCCCGGCCCGTCGGAAATTATTTAAATGCAGTGTCGGGTCGGTAAATCCTCACGCCTCATGTACCTGTCTGTGCACAACGAAACCAGAAGTGGTGATACGGGGGGCGTGACCTGTGCATGCAAGGCGATGATACAGGGCATTTGAGAATATTTTGTGTAAATTGGCCTTGACAGCGAGAAGGAATACTCGACCAACCGTGCTTGGGGTGCAATCTACTGACTGGGCCACTTCGGATGGTAACTTAGATTTAGAGCTGTACTCATCCTCTTCTTTTATTGGTTACTGATGTTTTTCCCCTGGTCATCCTTTAGAGCTGTGATGCAGCAGAAAATGTTTGTGGCCAGTATTTATGAGAGTTGGAACATAGCCTATATGCTTTGTGATGTAATGTATACCCAATGTTGTACACAACTCTGCACTCCAAGCTCATAGAGACAGAAGCACAGAGGAGAGAAGGGGGAGGGAGAGGGGAACAGTGGCCCAAGCTGCTGCCCATTCATCCACGCCTTGTCTTAGATGCCCTTTTGGATCAAATTAATTAAAGTCATTTTGCCGCATATTATGTCATAAGTGCAGTCTGGATTTTAGCCGGGGTTACACCCCTAATTTACATTCACCAGATGGGAAAGGTGGTAATTTAACCAACTTTTTCTAAAGGCACCAAACGCCACAGAACATTTTGTGATGATATTCAATTTTGTTTTTATTCAATTGCTGAGGTCGCCAGTCGGTAACCAAGATATATTGTCAATGGTTTTATTCATTATACACATTTTTGAATGGATTTTGGGGATTTTTACTAGCTTTAGGTTGTCTTCTATGTCTTCGGCTCTGGGATTATTGGTAAACCCATTCATTACCTTTGTATTACACCGTTTTTTATTAAGATACTGCCCCCTTGTGGCCGATGAACGATGAGCATCTTTTTCCTCCTGCATCTTTTCCGGAATTTTGTTCCATTTGTTATTTTAAACAACCTTCCTTTTTTAAAAGAATGTGCCCCCTTTACTACCAGGTATTATGATGATATAATTACAGCTACTGTGTGTCATAAGACATTTTAGATATATAATCATAGCAATATCATTGAACTCTATCCGGAAATAGAGCTGTGTAGGCTGTATTTAAGTGAGAAAACGGCAATTGTATGGCTCATTGTTAAAATCATAAAGGCTATTTTAATATAAAAAATGGAGAAATACATACTAAGCATTGAAATTATTGTAATGAAGTAACAATTACATAATTGTTCATCCATTGTAATGGGGGAACAAAATATAGCGTTCCAGCCATACCATGGATGAGTAGATCAATTATTATGGAATAAGCATAGTAATAGTGGGTCAGAAAGTGAATTCATGAATACAGTTGATTTTTAAGAATACTCATAGGGCTTTGAAACGGCATCAGCATTGACAATGCCTGGTTTACATTTCAATTTATATAGGCCTCCGCAGGTTCATGGGCATGTCAAATATTACTTCCCCAGAAATAGCGTTATGAGATACACGTGTGTTTACTCACGTATACACACTTGTCCCATGGTAAGGGTCAAGTGTGTGTGCATTCCCTTTCAGCCCGAGTTAAAATACTAGCCATGAGTGCCTTCTTGAGGGTGTATGCGGTACTACAGCCACACCATTTATAAAACAGTCTAAGTTCAGATAGTTAAAGGCATGGTGGTGGTGACCTACGATTTTAAACACATAAAATGGCGATAAACTTTATATGCATACACATCCCTTGGTTACATACACTTTCACTGATGTGTGAATATGGGTGCTGTAATATCAGGCGCAATGCTGTATGGTAGCCTTGTGCCTTAATTAATACCCTTTAGTGGTGATTGCACGTACGACACAGGCACTAACTTTTCACGAACATTTCTTACAACTAACAAAAATCAACTTATATTTTCTATATTTGCACATGCACACATTTAACGTATTCGGCTTAAAATCCACTTATTATAGTGGAAGTCGACGAGAAAATGCAGTATTTCGAAGAACGTGGAATGGAAGGCATCCATCCCAAGGTCCTGTAGGATCAAGGCTCAACAACTGACCTTATTGATCGAACATCGTGTGTGTTTCTATTTTATTCATTCCAGTTCCTTCTTAATCATGCCTTTGAAGCCTGTTACACAAAAACGGCATAGACTACCATGTCCACTCAAACT
This sequence comes from Melanogrammus aeglefinus, assembly GCA_900291075.1. Lineage (NCBI taxonomy): Eukaryota > Metazoa > Chordata > Actinopteri > Gadiformes > Gadidae > Melanogrammus > Melanogrammus aeglefinus. Next base: position 838,040 of record OLKM01000007.1, read on the forward strand.
TAGTTTTGAATATTCACTTCAATAACACTATGTCTAATTATCATTACAATAATTAGACAAAGTGTGTCTTGTGTGCATCGTTTTGTCAACACAGAGTGAGTTTTGTCGGTCCAGAGCATTGGATTAAGAGGGGATGAGCATCACGAATGTGTCAAAGCAAGGAGCCGATGCCTTTGTTAACCTGAAGACCATCTGTTGAGATCCAAGCCTCACAGATCCTCACAGACATGTAGCTCTGTGCCCGGCTGCTACTACAGCACTGTATGTGTTTGTGTTTATGCGCGCACAGCCTTGTATGTGCATGCGGGTAATGCTTGTGTGTGTGTGTGTGTGTGTGTGTGTGTGTGTGTGTGTGTGTGTGTGTGTGTGTGTGTGTGTGTGTGTGTGTGTGTGTGTGTGTGTGTGTGTGTGTGTGTGTGTGTGTGCGTACGTGCATGCGTGCGTGCGTGCGTGTGTGTGTGTGTTGCCTTTATGTCACTGCAGCTTGCAGATTGGTAACATTTTGAAGTTTCACCGCCCAGAGCAGAAAGTTCCTTCACATCTCCAACCAGAGAGCCTATGAAGAGAGGGAATGATGACATGAATACAGATGTAGGTGACGCCACAATAACCGAGCACGAATATGAATTTTCATTCAAATGCTTCAATTGAAAAAGTAGTAACAATTATATCAACCAAGTCAAAAATCGCAGCTATATAAACTGTTACAAATGTGTTCAGTCACTTGGCACAGTTTTTCATAGATCCCTAAATGGATTATTCCAAAGTAATTTGGTTGAGTCAGCATGTTGTCTTCCCATCCCCCAAAGAACCCCACCCTCCCCGAACGTAATCCATTTAAGAAGACCAACATCTGCATGGAGCGATATGAGCGGTGTGATTGATGATGCACTTCTAGGTCGATGTGTATGCAACTTCTGTAAATGTAATTTTTCAGGACGTCGCCAAGCATTCTGCGGTGTGTTTCGCAACCTTGAAAGTTGGGCCGAGTGTGTGGTAAGGCGGAGGAGTTTTGTGTTTCACGTCAGGTGCCGGTGGGCGTGAGTGGCTGACAGATGATCAAGTCAGAAGGGAATTTCCCCGACAACAACAACAACAACAACAACAACAGCAACAGCATGTGGTCAGCCGAGCGCGCATCATTGGCCGCACCGGAAAGGTTATGGGTGTTCATCATGTTTATTCACTGTCAAAGCCCACACATGGAAACATCATCATATTGAGTCATGGCGGCTTGAAGTTTTTACAGTATCTATTGCTTGCACTGGCAGCTCTCGCACGGAGAGGGTCGAGGCTGTACATCGGCAGGGTCTTCTGCCATCCTGCTCCAAATGTAAATAAATAAACACTTTGTGCTGTGAATTACAAAGTTAATTTGAAATTTTTTAAGGCGTCATTTATTCTTAAATGAACACTAAATTCACATTCAAGATTCCCCACATTGCCTCCCCTTATTTAAAGATAAAAAAATAAAAAATATAACTCAAAATGAAAGGGAGTGATTGGTCTTCCTCAGCCAGCAAATGTCAAAGCCCGGGCAGGGCTTCCTCCCACCTCGCCCACCTTGCATGACCCGTGTGTGTGTGTGTGGTCAGGTTCTGCGAGTTGGTGACAAGCGTGGGCAGGGACAGCCCCCATCGCTCAGAGCACAGACGGAAGGGTAGCCCGGGCTGAATGGACCATGATGGGAGGGGCTGCTCTCATCGAGATGACTCACAGCGACAGCCCCTGTTAACGACCGGTGTGTCAGACCGATGTACGTGGCTCTGCCACCCGTTGGTTTACTCATCGACGGGCTTCGGGATCTCGTCTAGTGCCGCCCGAACCCTTTGTGTGTGTGTGTGTGTGTGTGTGTGTGTGTGTGTGTGTGTGTGTGTGTGTGTGTGTGTGTGTGTGTGTGTGTGTGTGTGTGTGTGTGTGTGTGTGTGTGTGTGTGTGTGAGTGTGTGTGAGTGTGTGTGTGTGTGAGTGTGTGTGAGTGTGTGTGTGTGTTCCAGTGCTTGTCTGAGTGAGTCTATTTGTTTGTGTGTGGGCGACTACTTGAGTGGAAATGTGTCACAAGACATAGAATAGGGGACTCACTTGGAGCAATGTGTTGAATAGTGAATACTTGTTAGCAAACATTAACATAGACAGCACTTATCTGTTGTACTTAATTAGGTATATTAATATTTGCATTCTAGGCTAGCTAATGAATGAAAAAAAAAACATTTTGTGAAGTTTATCTTGTAAGTTAACTTGTGTACTAAAAACAAACAGTGACCACATAATGAATGCCAATTACACGGCCCCAATCAACCAGTAACGACATATTTCTTTAATATTTCTATTATAATGACGTGATTGCGAATTAATAGATATTGTTGCAATTCATCACTACCAACGACATTAACTGCTTATGTCATCTTCCTTCAGTCTAATGAGATTCGCTTCTGGCGCCCTGGCACAGCTCATTCCCTCTCTCCTTCTCTCCTTCTCTCCCTCTCTCTCTCTCTCTCTCTCTCTCTCTCTCTCTCTCTCTCTCTCTCTCTCTCTCCTCTCTCTCTCTCTCTCTCTCTCTCTCTCTCTCTCTCTCTCTCTCTCTCTCTCTCTCTCTCTCTCTCTCTCTCTCTCCTCTCTCTCCTCTCTTCTCTCTCTCTCTCTCTCCTCTCTCTCTCTCTCTCTCTCTCTCTCTCTCTCTCTCTCTCTCTCTCTCTGTCTCTGCCAGCAGCGCCTTGTTTCCTGGACAGTGACTCTGCACTTCCTCAGTCTTGTTGATATGCACAGTTGTGCTTCCCGAAGAGGGAGTCTGACAGCGTACTGATGCAGAACAGTACAGCAGCACGTTCAAAGCACACACACACACACACACACACACACACACACACACACACACACACACACACACACCACACACAACACACACACACACACACACACACTAGTGATGTCACACACACACACACACACACACACACTCACACACACACACACACACACACACACACACACACACACACACACACACACACACACACACACACACACTAGTGATGGCACACACACACACACACACACACACACCACACACACACACACACACACACACACAACACACACACACACACACACACACACACACACACACACACACACACACACACACACACACACACACACACACACACACACACACACACACACACACACACACACACACACACCACACACACACACACACACACACACACACACACACACACACACACACACACACACACACACACACACACACACACACACACACACACATGTACATAAACAAATGGATGGCTAAATTCTGACTGTGTGTGTGGGCCCTGTCGAGTGATTCAGATCTATTAGCCAGATTTGTGTGAGGTAAATACCCTTGCTATTTGTAGCTATTCGTGTGTCATTAGTGAATAAATAGAAAACCATAATCACATGTCATTACTCTGTGTGAGCATTGAATCATGCCCATATGTTCATAATATACGTAGCGTGACTCACACAAAGGTCTTGGTTGCTATGTTTTCTCCCTGATTTAGATGGTTCAAAAAACATGACGCTGTGTGAAATGCTGTTAGTGGGCTATCAAATCAACCTGTTTTCATCATGAAGCCAACACTGTCTAGTTCTGCCATATTACTCAACACAGAGTGGTAGTCTTCATCGTCATGAATATTGTGTTAAGGAAATCTACATGGATAAAAAATGTCAAACTTCCAAATTAATTCACACTTATTAATGCCCCCATTAGGCGAATATATAAACATTATGTTGAAAGTCGCAATGTGTAAGATTGAGCCCCTCCCAGTTAGTAGGCAGGAGGAGTCATTCAGAACTCAATAAACAAACAGGTTTCGGTCCACTCTAACTGGCTGTGTTACGTGAACGGGTAGCTTGACTGGCTGGATGACATGAGTGGGAGGGGTTCAGGGAGGGTTGATAGTACGATTCTTGGAAACAAAGGTACAGGCTGGGCTGGCCAGTATTTTATATATATAGGTCTATACAGTATATAAGGGCTGTCAAACTATTACATTTGTTTACATTAGTTTTGGTGGGTTAACAGATGAATCACATTTTTTCAATTCTTTTTTTAATTCCATTCCAATTTGAAGTTAAGTGAGAATGTACGTCAGTGATCTTGAGGGAGTTTTATTGACTCACTCAGTGTGGGTTGATTATGAAACTTACGGAACACCACAGATTTGGGAATGTAAACAGGCGTGCCCGTTTTAACAGCCCTAATATATATCATATAGATCACATCATAACATTATTTAAATCACTATCAATCAGCATTGACTACGGATAACTCCATGTCATTTTAAGCCAGGAGCTGGATGAAATGTCACACATTGCGACTTTAACTGTTTTTCAAATAAATAACTAAAGGAGTTGTTTCTCTGTCTGGTACAATCACACACAATGGCTGCTGAATGAGGTGCTGGTCCCTCCCTGCCCCCAGTCCCCTGCTCCACACACACACACACACACACACACACACACACACACACACACACACACACACACACACACACACACACACACACACACACACACACACACACACACACACACACACACACACACACACACACACACACACACACACTACATTAGCTCCCACAAGGGGCCCCCTGGAACCCAGCCTGTGAGCAGCGTTGTCACAGTAATATACACAGGCAACAGATGAAAGAACTGTTCCCCAATCCACAGAGCATATTACTTTATGTAATTATTGCATTAGTCGGAGAGGCTCTGAAAAGACATTCATTTTTCAGGTTAACTTTAATGAAAAGAGCTGTATTACTGCTGTTGCACTTCCTTCTACGTTCTTAATCTACATTTTGATTGCCCTGCAATTAGGGGGCCATAGTTGTATACGGTTGAGTGGATTGCTGAGGGAAATGGAAGGTGTCAAACTACAAATAACTAGGGGTATTCTTTTCTTTAATTTTGCTCTTCCTTTTTTGCTGGAGGGCCTGAAATAATATTTTAGAATGTTATTGTTACCTATGTGTTGGGGGAGACACCATAGATCCACAACCAATTCATCTGCATGAACACATAGGAGGGTGCAACAAGAAGCTGGGTTTAGTTTAGTAAATGAGAGTTTAAGCAGACAGACCCTGCATCAATGGATCCCTTTCATATCACCCGTGACACTGTGTTGCTAGCTACAGTATATGTGTGTGTTGACCTGGATATCTATGTGTTTGTAGTCTCTATTCAGTATGTGTGTGCATGTATGCTTGTCTGTGTGTGTGTGTGTGTGTGTGTGTGTGTGTGTGTGTGTGTGTGTGTGTGTGTGTGTGTGTGTGTGTGTGTGTGTGTGTGTGTGTGTGTGTGGCTGGCTCGAAGTGTGTGTGTGTGTGTGGGGGGGGGTGGGGGGGGGTGGGGGGTGCATGCCTACTGTGTCTGGACAGGACAGACAGGGCAGGCCTGGGCTGGGCTCCATGCCAGCTGGACCTACATCCCTCCTGGGGATGGGGTAAAGGTTGGGGGAAAGAGAGAGAGAGAGAGAGAGAGAGAGAGAGAGAGAGAGAGAGAGAGAGAGAGAGAGAGAGAGAGAGAGAGAGAGAGAGAGAGAGAGAGAGAGAGAGAGAGAGAGAGAGAGAGAGAGAGAGAGAGAGAGAGAGAGAGAGAGAGAGAGGGACATTTAAGAGAGTGGTGGCAGCATACAGATATTTTTGCCTGAAGGGGACATCACAGGACATATGAATGGAGAATACAATTCCCCTCACTTGGGACCAAAGAGGTGCGGCCATCGCAACCCAAAAGGTCGCTCAAAATGTAGAGCAGACCTGAATCAGATTAGCAAGGCTAATACGACCAACCGTAACCTGGTCCGTGCTTAAATCTTTCCCGATTCTGATTTGTTTCCCAAATGTAATCAGCATGAACCAAATTTGACAAAACTTGGAGACAGAAGAGGAGGGATGGGGGATGCTGGTGATATGAGGTGGCACTGCGTTGTGCTCCCCCCTTGGGAAGCATATTGACAAACTGCCATGGGGTGCGCTGGAGGTGATGGTGGGGGGGTGGGTGGGGGGGGTGGAGGGTTTGTTGGTGGGTGGGGGAAGGCATGGGGAGGGCATTGATCCTTTCCCTGTTCCAGACTGGGGTTCGTCCAAGTGCGGTACCTCGAACCCCTCAAACCATGACTGAGACACAGAGCTGGTCCAAATGTCTGTGTTGGTGTTCTGCTGTTGTGTGTGTGTGTATGTGTATGATTTTCTGTTGTTTAAAATTGGATTTGAACTTAGTTTTTAGACGGTTGGTGCAGAATCTCCTGAGTTCGGGAGATGATTTGGATGAATTATCCTCTGTGTAAAATATTGTATTAGTATTGAGCTTCAATCATAGGTCAGACTGTAGAAAATGGCTTCGATTCAGAGAAAATAGCAAAAATCAGCTAAATCTCCCAGAAGATTGATATTGCCATGAAAGTGTGGACTTGGAGGATTTCTTTGCATCTCAACGCATCTGAAACCTCCAACTTTTCATATAGCGTATACCGTGTTTTTCTACTTTCTACTCTATTAAGTACTGGTTGCATTTAAATGGGCCTGTTTCCCTGGGTTCTTCTGCCAGCTTGTTATCACTGTAAGTGCTGACAAGCACTTGAGGTGTTTGCAGGGTTGGTATTGATTTGTTCCTTCTGATTTGTTGAGTTTTTATTTTGTTGCTATTTTCACAGTCACAGTCAGAGACATGATGTTAACATGTTGCATTGCTGCATATGCAAGTTCTAGAGGAGTTAGTGGAAATCAATTCACACCAATCATCAGGATCCATCTGAATTTATTTGTGTCTCCTCTAAATCAAGTAGGAACTGATTATTGCATTTGACTGAATATTTTGATGAGGTTATTTTTTTGAGAACAGGGTTATCATACACTTTCTGCAGTTTCCCATCTTGCTACATTTTAATTGAAAATTGTAAGCATTAAAGAATGTTCGAAAATGACCAACAAAACTATTCATAGAGTTAGGGTTCATTTGGGATCAGGTCATTTTACAGATAATTATAACTATCTGTATAAATTATATACAGATAGTAATAATTTACAAATGTTCATCCCATATATTCCTACTGGGGCCATCTACTGTAAGAAATTACGTAAAACCCGATAAGACGTAAGACGTTAGTTTGTGTTGGTCAAATCCAATGCGATATTAAACATAGGTTCGGCCTTTGACTAAATGTATATTCATCACAATGATAAATGTTCTTTGCCTCTAAAAGTGGGCACACATAACTCCAAATATACTGGCACGCGAGACTTGCTACTAATCAAACACTCCATATACATGACAAGCCCCTTAACTAAGACCACATCAGAACCCAAACGTGCATTAACTGAATCTGCTGGAATGCAACGCTTGATCACCTGACTGGCAGTTAGGCATTGAATCAATGTCTGGAGCAGGAGTAAAAACACACAGTCGTGCTAATGGCTGGTAAACACAGAGGACAGGAAGAGGATACTCAGCTGCCTCTGTATAGCAACCATGTCTCTGTCAGAGATGCTGACATGCGTCTCGCTTAGGGAGGGCAAACTGCCAGAAAAAAAATACCGGATGCCTTTCAGGGCAATGGAGATGGGGCAGGGGGAGACACAGCAGAGGTCATAGCTGTAGAGCAGGGGAGAGAGCGATTTACAGAGAGAGAGCAAGATAATACTTGTGTGTAAGAGAGAGGAAGGGTTAGAGAGAGAGGACGTACATTTTTGAGAGTAGTAAGGAGAGAGGGGGGGGGGGGAAGAAGGGAGAGAGTGGTGAGACAGGGAGAGCGAAAGGAAGAGGGAAACAAGAGACAGAAAGTGAGTGACAGTGCACCTTTCAGCAGGGACTGTGTTTGTACACTATATGACAGGGAAGTGAGGTTGTGTCTTTGGATCAGACAGCAGCAATTAGCCCTCCATAGACATCCGGCCCAAACTATGGGCTCACCAAGGAAAAGTCCAGCCTTATAAAGCCCTCTCTCTCCTATCTAGGACCCAGGAGGGTCATAGAGCCTCATAGATCAAAGGGCCGTGCCAACTCAAAGTAAAGCCCAATAGAGAATTACGTCTCACCCTTCTTGTAATTGCCGTTGTGGTTCGTGGAAGGTGGTGCCGGTGATTAACTGTGGTTTGTCCGGTGGGCTTGGTTTATGTTGGTGGAGGTGCAAACAAAAATTATGTCATGTCCATCACATATTCAGAATAAATTCTAAGAGTATTGGAGATTAGAGCACTCATAGGGCTACGGCCACACTCATCAGAAACCAATCGTTAAAAGCCATGCCATGCCAGAATCAATATTAATAAGCCCTGTCTAAAGGAAATCCAACTTACTTCAACATGAATATGGCAGAACCCCTCTAAACTGAAGAGGCATTTTTAATACTAAATCATTGAGAATTGGCAAACCATTCCAAGTTTCATGATATTAGTTTAACTCGTTTCATGGATTGTCTGCACATATAGGCCTATATGATGTTTTATGTTTTATAGCTTCATTGTCTGCTTCAACGTATCGGACCTAATTCTATAACCGCGCAGAGGCTTTGGCAAATACATCAATCGTAAAACGTATCGTATTGTAGTAGAAAGGACTATTTGATAATAGTATAAAAGAATAAGAGCAGGGCGCAATGTCCTCTCCAGTAAATGAGAGGAGATGTAGGAGGTGGATGACGTATTGACGCAAGCTAGGGTGCCCTATGAGCAAGGTGGTGAATCAGTTGAATCACAGCTGTATCGGGCGGTGCTGCTGTCCCGGTTATTACCAGATATGTGTAAAGAATTGGCTTGGCTCAGCACATGGACGTTTTTTATAATACGCCATTTAGTACATCGTTTAAAATAAATGAATTAATAAACGAATTAAAATAGGCTACGTTTTGTTGAATAGGCTTTAAGATAAATGCGCAGTTCGCCCAACCCAAAAAGACCTGTTACATGGAACTCCGGTTGACAAAATAGTAAGATGATGGAAAGAAGACGTAAATTCTTATCCGTCATTCAGGCAGCACAAAACGAAGAAGTAAAATACTGTATTGCTCTAATCCAGGGGATCGCCCGCTATAAGTGCGTCGCTAGGCTATCATCAAATGCACCTCGGACGGCTGTGGCATGAAACACCGTGGCCATTTCGGACCTTTTCAAACGGTGGTGGTGGGGGAAAGGGGGCGAATGACATTTCCAAAGTTTACCACGCTCGGCATGTCATCGTGGTGCTCCGTTTTATTTATTGCGCATGATGATACTGCAGCTTCGATACGGCTTCACGCTCCAACTCACCTTGAAGAAGCGGCTCGACGAGGAGTTTGGGATGAGGAGCGACGGGGAGGCGCCACCAATCCGCTTCCCCTTCCCTCCCACGCGCACCAATGAAACGCACGCGGAGGCGGAGCCCGTGTCTAAATTGTCAGGGTTGGTTTCACGGCGACTTCACGAGCTGCCGTCGTCCGCCGCCGTCCCATTGGTGCAGGTGATCTGTCTCCACGAGAGAGAATGCGAAAGGAGAGAGGAGGAGAGGGGAAGAGAGAGGGGACCGCGCCGTTGAAAAGTGTTCAGGGCACGATTAATAAAAGGATACCGGCAGCTTGAATCGTCCGCGGCACTCGGGCAAAAGACAGATTGATTGAAAAGGGGCACTTTGAGATATGATGAGGTTTATTTTTGGTTGGCAATAGTACTATGATTTGGTATGTGGCCACTTTGATAGCAAGTGTTTTCAGCACCCGAGCAACGGCAGCTCAAGGTGAGTTGAAGTGCAATATTTGTTTGCAACAACGCTTTTGCTCAAGTTTTAAATGTTTCCACTTTGCTGTGCGTGTTTATCATGTTCTTAAGACGGTTGTGATGTAAGATGTACACTTTCACGAATAAGTTTATGCGAAATACCACGCCTGTCATGCGAAGAGGAAATGGGCTGTTTGAATATGCGCTGATAGGCTAACAGATACATGGGATAAAAGTATTTCAAGTAAAACATTGCTTACCTGAATAGCATCAATGTTGGTATACCTAGAAAGATACAATCCCAGGTATTCCAAGCAAGATAGAGCAGTACCGCTACGTTGAAATAACGGTAATGGTTTATAATAATTCTTCAATATCAGAGGTGTTGGAATTGATATGGCCGTAAAGTAGGCCTACACAAGTTTTTTAGTCTCTTATAGCATTGAACTATTCCGCTCTGTTGTTCGATGGATGTATACTGACTACTATATACATGGTAAAAATGCGAATAGTGCTAAGAAGGATGTCATCAAAACGCTGAGTGTTTTAACCTGTTCCTTGGGACCTGTTCCCAAGGCTGCGCTGCACTACCTACTTTGTCCACAGGGAGGCGTGCTTTCTGTACGAGTACTGCATTATGGTAAATTGCAAAAATAAAAAAAAACGCACTGGAACTGATAATTAGGTATCTCGACACATTGCTTATAGAGCATGACTTTGTTAGTCAAAGCCAAACCTTCCAAAATAATATATTTTTATTCATGCTTCAGTTATTTCACTAATAATGTGAAAACATTTAAAAACAATTGATGTATTTTTAATTGATGTAGCAATCGATGGGTCTCCTCTCCTTTGGCTTACATCTCAGATGGGCTTTCAGTTTCACCTTTCACATTATTCTTATTCTAGTCAGTGAATTTAAATCAGACAGTTCTTCCTCGAGAAGGCAGATCAATATAGAGCTTGGCACCTTTATCGTTGTATGTGTGTGTATGTGTGTGTGCGTGGATGCGTGCACACATTCAAATGTGTGTCTACACCTTTGCCATTTTTTTCCAAGCACGTGAAATAAATTGCATGGCTGAATGCAGGGAAGTGGTCAGTGAGAATGAGATAGAGAGAGGGAGCGAGATAGAGAGAGTGAACAAGAGAGAAAAGAAAGAGAGAGATGGAGAGAGCAATGGCTAGAGAGATGGATTGAGCGGTCAACTAATTGAATAATTGAGCGAGTGATTGACACCACAGTGTGCCGCCCATAGTGTGCCCCCTCCCCCAGCCCCCCTCCGCTCTCTTCTTTGCTATGCAGTCATACCAATAGCACATTCCACAAACTTTTTCGTCCCTTTCCTCATCCCATCCACCTCTAGGTGGATGGTGTGGGTGGTGTGGGTGGGGGGGGGGGGGGGGTATGGTGGAGTCGGCCGGGGTGGGGGTGTGTGCGTGTCGGGGGGTGATGTAAGGGGGGGCAAAGAGAAGAGGACAGGAGAGAGGATAGGGCAGGGAGGGGAGCTGAAGGCATGGAGGGAGAGGAGGAGAGAGTAGGAAACGAGAGAATAGTAGAGAAGAGGACAAAGGAAAGAAGGGATTAGGAAATGTTGAAAAGTAGAGAGAAGAGAACAGAGGAGGGTATGGAGTAGGGAACGAGAGAGTTAAGAGTAGAGGACAGAGGAAAGAAGGGAGTAGGAAATGAGAAAGAGGAGAGGGAAGAGGACGGAGGAGAGAAGGGAGTAGGCCACGAGGAAGAATAGAGAGGGGAGTAGAGAAGAAGACAGCAGAGCGGTGGGGAGAGGAGGGAGGAGAAGAAGAAGGGATGATAGAGGGAGGAGAGAAGAGAAAATAGTTGAAGATGACACATCCCTCACCTTCATTCAGGGGATGAATGGAGATAAAAGAGGAGCAGGGGACGGAGAGACGAGGTGATGGAAGAGGGGAGGACCGGGGAGATGGGGGGATGATAGAGGGAGAGAGGGCAGGAGAGGAAGGGAGGAGAGGAGGGAGGATGGAAAGTGGGACAGCATCTGTGCTGCAGCGACAGCGATAAGATGCCGATTGATGTTGACTTCACGCTGGGTAGCAGTAGAGCTTTTTAACGACTAGATACAGCAAAATACATGGAGGATCTCAACAGTTTATTTAGTCATTATTCATTTCTTTCATCTTTAGTTCAAGTGAATCAACCAAGCCTTGTTCCCATATTATTCAGTTCTGTATTTTTTAAAAAGCAACAGAAAAACCCTTGTTGATTCCATCAACGTGTCACTGAACAGACAGATTCCAACCAGTCGTAGCACCATTTGGGCCTCCACCAATAAGCAGGAGCCTCCTGTGCTTCGGACCTCACCAACATACTGTTTTACTTGGAAACCCGGACGTTACGGAAACAAATTTGGCCTCAGAGCGCCATCAATGTGTCTGTAACACTACCGCAGGCTGGCATGCCGACTTACACTTTGCCAAACTCTTGTCTAACAATTATGTAATGCTTCATCTTGGAAGGAGAGCACGCGTTGGGATTTTCCCTGCCAAATAAGACTTTTGAGTGGCTTTTCCATGTCTCGCCTGCTACCAGATAAGAGAGGCCTTCCCTGGCGGTTTGAGCCCCTGCTTCCAAATCACTCAGGAAGGTGAAGAGTAGAGGAGTGGTCTGTTTAGTTTTGGGATTTGGGATTTGGGAGACTGTATTCTTAAAATCCCTTTTAAACTTGACCCCTTACCCTACACCACCCACATACTCAGATACACATACACATACACACACGCGCGCGCACACGCACGCACACACACACTAACACACACACACACTAACACACAAACACTAACACACTAACATACACACACACACATAACACACACACACTACACACACACACACACACACACACACACTAACACACACACACACTAACACACAAACACTAACACACTAACATACACACACACACAAATACTCGCTCACTGCCTCATTTACTCACACATCAGCACTACACACAAAGACACACTCACATCCACACACTGCTGGATTTGGTAGTGCTGTTTTCTGAAACTGGCAGCTGGAAATACCCTGCGTTACCAGTGATAGCTGTGATATGTGCCACCAGGGTGCTGTTCCCCCCCCTCTCTCTTTCTTGCTCCATCCCTTTCCCTTTCCCCTTTCTCTTGCACAATTTCATCCTATCATTCTTGCTAATCTTTCAAATCACGCCTTCTTTCTTTCTTTCTTTCTTTTGTCTTTCATTTGTCTTTCTTTTGTCTTTCTTTTGTCTTTCTTTTGTCTTTCTTTTGTCTTTCTTTTGTCTTTCTTTTGTCTTTCTTCTGTCTTTCTTCTGTCTTAATTCTGTCTGTCTGTCTGTCTGTCTGTCTGTCTGTCTGTCTGTCTGTCTGTCTGTCTGTCTGTCTGTCTGTCTGTCTGTCTGTCTGTCTGTCTGTCTGTCTGTCTGTCTTCCTCCAGCTCTGTGGGGACGTGTGTCTCCCAGCAGTGCTTGGTAACATGGGGGGCGTCGTTAATCGAGGCTCAGGGTGCGCGGCGTGTGCCCGATGCGCACCGTCTGCCACCATAGCACACACACACACACACACACACACACACACACACACACACACACACACACACACACACACACACACACACACACACACACACACACACACACACACACACACACACACACACACACACGCACACACATGCACACACACAGACAGAAATCACACAAATCTGTGCAAAAAAAGCATGCACACACATACACACATACACACACACAGTTACAGACAGACTCCCCTCAGGGAACCAGCGAGTCTTTAACCGGACGTGAACATATGCCCGCTAACCGGCTGTCTGCCTCTGACTAAGTTGAAGTAATTATGACTAAGCTGTGAGGTAAATGCCACTCGATGCACAACTTAATACACATGTCTTCTGGTGCCATGAGGCATGGCCACCAGCCGGCCACGTTTCACTTAAGTGTGTCTGTATTTGTGTGTGCGTGTGTGTGTGTGTGTGTGTGTGTGTGTGTGTGTGTGTGTGTGTGTGTGTGTGTGTGTGTGTGTGTGTGTGTGTGTGTGTGTGTGTGTGTGTGTGTGTGTGTGTGTGTGTGTGTGTGTGTGTGTGTGTGCAGTGAGATTGAAACATATTGGATTTGAAAGGAAATACTGTTGTATTTGAAGGTCTTCAAAACATTTTCTAGTCAGAAAGTCAAAGTTGTTGGTAACACAGACGTTTGTGATTGTGAGAGAATAGAGTTGTCCGGCAGTAGTTACTATCTGCTTGCGGTTTCCTTGCAACTTGGTGTTTATTCTTTCATAGATGTCCTCAACAACAGCCATTGTTTTACCTATTTATTTTGCAGCTAGGGTTGTGGGCGACTGGTTCTCTATCGGAGCCCGGCAGAGGACAATGCTGGCGATGACCCCAATCCATTGCGGGGTCACGCACACAAGACAGGAATGGAGCACCAGTCTCCAGAGCACTGTAACAATGTGTTCTTTAATGCAGTCAAGCCATCATTTGGTAGTACATAATTTACAAAGACTAATTTGTCCTTGTCCTGATAAATGCTGGCTCAAACATGCTGCAAAGTATTACACATAGTGGGAGAAAGAGAATATCAACTTTTGAACATAATAGTTATAAAAATGCCTCAAAAATGTAATGATCAAAAAAAAGTATATGTCATAACTGCATTTAAACCAATCCCTTCGTCACCTTTTAAACGTTTGATGATGAACAAATTCACCCCAAGCTCAATCATCTAAGTCATAACGTAAGGTAACAGTAAGCCGTGGTTTGAAGCAGTAGATGGTAATAATATTAATATACATACATACATTCAAATAAGCTTGTACAAACCTGATGCCTACAGTGTAAGAGTTACTGTATTGCAGCTTCAATCTCAGAACTCAAATGCCTAGTTCTGTTCCATCTTGTAGATGTAGTCATAGTAACAGGTGCAACACACTATATCAGGAATTCAAGATCAACCAGTTGTGACTGACCGATTGTGCTGAAATGACACCGGCCTAGTACAGCGATATAAACTCACCCACTGAAACGATATTCAACAATGTCAAAATAACCTCAAGTTTTGAGTCGCTTAGCTATTTATTCTGCCCCTTTTCACGGCTACCTTTCCAGTAATGATCCATAGAGGTGCTTTGGACAGCATATACACCATATCTCTATCCCTCTCTGCAATATGAGTCAATTTCAACGCTCTTAGACTTTGATAAAAGCTCACTTCCTGTCTGCATTGTGCCTGTGTGTGTGTGTGTGTGTGTGTGTGTGTGTGTGTGTGTGTGTGTGTGTGTGTGTGTGTGTGTGTGTGTGTGTGTGTGTGTGTGTGTGTGTGTGTGTGTGTGTGTGTGTGTGTGTGGTTAAGTGTCCGTTTGAGATGTGCGTTTCCCCCTGTGATCCACAAAGCTCGATCAGCGCCAGTCCTCCCTATACTGTAAAATTATCTTCCAAATTCCTGGATCACATTGGCAAACCCTGCTAACCCGGTTACAGAGGCTTCAAATCCTATCGCAAACACCGGTTCAACATTCTCCCAGCATCCGTAACATTTCACAGTTGGCAGTCGCTGGTTGTTATTTTTAGAAATGTAATTATCCAACTGTTATCTGCACTCTATTGTACGCCCAACAAAACCAGAGGTTGTATTTTTTTTTTTCACGTTTCGGTTGCATTGACGCACCTTGAGTGTGATGAAGGATAACATTGATTGTATCTCTATAAGATTGCCTAATCTATATCATAAGGGGAGGCCTAAAGGATGCTTGAGTGTCGAAACACTACTGACACAGCTCAATGCCAATAGGTTTATTTCATCCGAAATGACAGCTAACTAGAGTGACAGCTTACCAGCAGAGGTTTCAGTTGCTATTTCGAGAAGAAGAAAAACACCTGTGTTCAAACGTCAATGTTAATTAATGCTCCAGATCATTTTACACAAAATCCTTAATAGTCAAATAGCAATCGGTTAATATTTAATCAGTTGTTTAAGTTTACGGGTGGCTGTTTGTGACAGTATGTTTATTAGCCTTGGACTGTATATGATTCATTAAGAGGCGGGGGGGGAGGGGGGGGGTGGTCTCTTCACTTTGATTGAGCTTGATGAAAAGCAGCACCCCCGTTGCCATGGGCGAATGGCGCTCCATAAAAGTCACCAACCTTCATCTGTCAATCAATTGACTAAGCATTGACTGAGGGCTGCTGTCATTCCCCCAAGGCCACAGCATCCTCCATTTTATATCAGTGAACCAGTCCGTTAAGGTGAGGGAGGGGCGGGGGCGGGGTGATGTGTGGGTCTGCATTGGCTAGTGTGTGATCGTAGGCAAGAGATGTGCTGGGTTGTAGGTCTTTGCTGAACCTTCCCCCTGAATTATGAATGAGGATGGTCCACAGAACTTGGGTGATACTAAGGTCAGTGTGTTACTAGTTTCGACCTGTGAATGAAGGGCAAACAATCACAAGAGCAGGGCTTTTACCATTGGCACGGAAGAAGGCAATATTTAATTCAGTGGTTTTCAAGTGGGTCGCGAGAACCTTTTTAATAGGTCGCAGAGCATATGCCAAACCCTAATCTTAAAAGAAGCCCATGCATATACTAATGTTATTTCATGTTTCAATGGCCTACCATTTCATTGAGTTTAGCCTCAATAGTTGCAGCTTTTTGTTCACACGCACCGTTGATCACTGAACTATTTTTACATTACATCAGTTGCATTTTAGTCATGACTTAATGACTGATGGTAATTGTGGGTCCTGAGGCTAGACCAGTTGAAAACAACTGGTTTAATTAACACAGCAAGACCATACATGCACTGCTTTTGCTTAATGCACTTTGCTTGTCCTGAAGAAGTTAGATTGCATTCTGTGCAGTACGTATAAATCATCGATAAGATGCTCTTGAGTGGGTGCTTTACTGCTTAATAGGAACATTGTGTCTTTGACCACTTCAAGAGTATTGACATAGCGCTTGGAGCGTAGGCATGGTCTGGTCAAAAATGTTAGTTTTGGTGTTATCTAATATTGCAGGGTGTCCGCGCATCCTTAAAAAGTCTTAAATTCATGTTTCTAAATTTAAGGCCATGAAAAGTCTTAAATTTGTTACAAATGTCATATGCTGGTCTTAAATACTGTAACAAAAGGTCTTAAATTTGTCGGGGCAGGACTATTTATTATTTTATTTTTCTCATGGGACTTTTCAGGAAGGACATGTAGAGAGGCTTCTTTCTCACTAGCTGCATATATAAACGATTACCTGCGTGCTTGCTAGCTAGTCTGCGACAATGGGTAGGTGAACGAGTCTCATTGAGGGACACGCATGCTATGCTTGGGTTATAATACAGCGGGATCCCCCCCACCATCGTGTGTTTTAGGTCTTAAATTTCATTCAAGGTGGTATTAAAAAGGTCTTAAAAAGTCTTAAATTGGACTTGCTGAAACCTGCAGATACCCTGTTTGTATACTTGTGCAACATTCCTGAGGAGTTCATTTATATTTGTCAATCAGTCAAAGCAGGATAGTGTGTTGGGGCTGGGACGCTTGACTCCCAGCCAAATTATACCATCTTCAATTCTCAATCTCTGTGTGGTCCACCTCTGGGTATATCCTTGAGCAAGATGCCTATTAGCCCTACCTGTTCTCAACGACCACAATCACTGGATGTCACAGTGGATAAAAGCGACTGTGAAAGGATCTGCTAAATAGTAAACAGTTGGAACGCAATGCATTACATGATCCATATAGCCCCCGGCTCTGCACTATGGCGTCATTAAACATGTACACGGTGTGTATTGTGGGCAGTTGCCCGCCATCACTCTCTTTATTCCAATTGCATTGTCATTATGTGATGAGCCTATCAGCAGCGCCGTTGGGAGGAGGGATGTGTGTACGTGTGTGTGTGTGTGTGTGTGTGTGTGTGTGTGTGTGTGTGTGTGTGTGTGTGTGTGTGTGTGTGTGTGTGTGTGTGTGTGTGGTGTGTGTGTGTGGTGTGTGGGGGGGGGGGGGGGGGGGGGGGGGGTGAAGCCTCCCTTATCTGGTATTGTCTTCCTGTATATGATAAATTATGTATCAACCCTGCAAGGAGCAACTAGGGAACAATGTTGTGTATGCCCATGGAGGGGTAATAGGTTCTAGTAATATTTAGTATGCTTTCTAAGTCTAGACTATTGTGTTCCATGACACGCTTTAATTCTAATGCTAATATCTGAATGTGCATCACATTGTGTTGTTCTTCTTATATAAAATGTGAACATGTACGATCTTTTGTTCGATTGGATCATGTGGACGGTTCCACCACAACCTGCCAATGATCAAAAGTCACTATTGTTAATGTACTTTTTGAGGGGAGATATATTTCAGCTGAGTCACTTGAAGAGTTTGGATGGCGGTCGGGAGATTCGCTCAACTGTCACTCCCAACCGATATTCGGTATACAATTGCAACGCAGCTTTGAGTAGCTTTTGAAATATCTTTTGAACTTATATAATGAATCTTTGTTTGAAAGATACGTTTTATGCTGGGGTACCAGGTGCAACGGCTCATTCGTGTGATAGGACAACCTCTGGCCTTTGACTTGAATGGCTGTTTTAAGGCTCCTGTGTACACCTGACAGTCGCACACAGGTTGTGTTCCGCCAAGCGTTGTTGTCATGGCGGTGATTCACCCATTAGATCGGAATTTGTTCCGCACAATGACTCTGTGTGTGTGTGTGTGTGTGTGTGTGTGTGTGCGTGGGTGTGGGTGTGATGTATCACTGTGGATCTATCTGGGGGTTCACAAAGACATCCGAGAGCTCAACATCCTGCTATACGTGCCCCCAAGGAAGGCCTGCATATAGCCAGGCAGTAGTAGCTCTCATCCCCTTAGGCATGATAGCTAATTGCAAGGGCAGGCTTTGGATGTGTAGTTCAAGCCACTATCACCTCATGAGTAATGTTTGCTTGCTTCATACAGCCTGACGTTGGATCCTTATTTACCACGGTCGCTTTCTATAGTATGGAGCAAAGCCTGAAAAGCAATTACTGAAGTCAAAGGGGTTGACGGCTAGCATTATGTTGTGACACAATTAAACATGCTTCATAAAATGTTTCCCTATTTGACCCACAGAGCACATTAACTAGCGGTTTAAAAGTATGCAACCGTCTCTTATGACCAAAAGTTGTAACAAATGGCCAACAAGCAGGATCTTAGTGTTTCTTGGGCTTTTCATTTTTGTTGGCCTTGTGCCGGTTTGTAATACGCTCTCAGACAACGAGGCATGGCAGTCCTATTGGGCCTCAAGTAGATACCCGCCCTTATACCGAGTGCCCAAAGCTCGATCTTTACTTGTTTTTACATGGCTTTCGGCTTATGATTACTCCCTTTGAGATTGCCCAGAATGAAAATGTCACATAGATTCTTGCTTATGATAGCCAAGCTAGATTATTATAATTTTGATGTAGAAACATCCTCCGCTAACCTTTGAGTTAATAGTGTATATTCAGAGCAGTGTGCTGTTTATACCCTGTCACAAAAAATGTATACTTTGTCTTTATGACCTTTTTCTTTTTGTAAATGTGTCAATATGTCAAACTGTACGCCATCCGCACCCCCCAACACACACACACACACGTGCATACACACACACACACACACGTGCACACACACACACACACACACACACACACACACACACACACACACACACACACACACACACACACACACACCAACACACACCACACACACACACACACACACACACACACACACACACACACACACACACACACACACGCACGCCACTCGTGCCAGCCTCAGCTTCCTCCTGCTCCGTCTCATCTTACAGAGAGCTGTCCATTGCAGTGTAGTCAGCTCCTCCAGAGCCATTAAACATTCATTGGCTAAAGGCTATGAGATATCTCACTGTAGCCCCGGCGTTTGCTACTCAAAATTCAGCCCACATCCTCCTCCTAACAGCAGAGGAGGAGGAGAAGCAGGAAGGGACGGGGAGGTTTCTTCTCCTCGGCGTCATGGCGACATAGTACAGTAGATGGGATTGATGGCGGGCGGATGTCTGGCTGAACACTGGCAGACTGTTCAGGACGGAGCCGGACACTTGATATGATGTTCACCACATGGCGGCGGTGGGGGTGGTGGAGGTGGTTTTGGAGGTGGAGGTATTGGTGGGTTTGGTGGTGGAGGTGGTGGGGGTGGGGATGGGGGTGGTGGTGGGGGTTAGTGGGGGATGGTGGGGTGGTGGAGGTGGTGGTGGGGGTGGTGCTTGAGGTGCTGGTAGTGGTGGTGGTGGGGGTGGTGATGGTGGTGGTGGGGGCGGTTGAGGTACGGAAACTCATGCACTGCAGGGAATGCTAGCTACAGATATATCGGACATGTTGCGGTCTAGATAATTGAATCCAAATTAGAGTAAATTAAAATATTCATCGACTTCCATTAGGCCTGCAAGGGCTTTTGTTGTGATCTTTGCAAAGTGACTTTGATGACTTTCATTAAAAGGATAGGAAATCCGAGCTTTCAAGTCTTCGGATAACGCAACTTCCTGCTTCATGTAGAGAACGGAGATTCAAACACTAATCCCCATACTTAAACTTGATATTTACTATTTAGTGTTTGCTGATTCAAAGAGACTTACACTGAATTATTTGCCAGATATATGTATTCAAAAGAAAAGTTACAGGTTTAACATATTGCTCAAGCATGCTGCTAGACATCTTGGCTAGGAGTCAAACTCTCTTATGCACAAAATTGATGGTTTCTGGCTGTTGTTTTCTCTAGATTTTAAAAAATGCATTAACTAAACCCCCGCCTGATACCTGTGTATCATTTCATAACATTTACATTTGACCTCCCCCTGTCATCCATTCTTGACTGGAAACCTTGTTTATCCTGATAATTCTCCTGCCAACGCACAACACAATGCACTCCAAGACCAGCTTCCAAACAAATTACCTTTGACTTTCTAGTTTCTGAACCCTAGTTATGAGGTTTTTCCGCTTGCCTCTGTTCCAACAAATGTCTGTAGTGTTCCACAGATTGGCTGGTAATGAGCTACCCACCGCAATACTCTGATGTGACTTGCAAAAACCGAGTACAAATGGAGCTCGCCAAAAACCACACACTCCATGTTTAGTTTGCAGCCTAAAGATGGAGGTAAAGGAACATGTGGGGGATCCAAGCTGGTTGGATGTGATAGCTTAGCATAAAAGAGCAGCACTAGCCCAACACGTTTAATAAGCACTTGTGAAAAATCTAAGGCTCCCAGAACATGAATTCCCCATAGAGGTTGAACCACTTATATAGCTTGTGCTTCTTATGCTCAAACAAAGTGGTACAGTAGAATTCCGATGACTTCTCACTATTTCTTTCATTTAGTTAATGATCTGGCAGATAAGCATGCACACACACACACACACACACACACACACACACACACACACACACACACACACACACACACACACACACACACACACACACACACACACACACACACACACACACACACACACACACACACACACACACACACACACACACACACACACACACACACACACACACGCCAATTGTTACGTGACAGATTGACAGACAAGCGTGGCAAGTAGGACCACCCAGCTATCAAGAGCGCTATTAAAACAAGATGTCAGATGCTCATAGTGAAGGCATGCCGCCATGAATTGCACAAATGTTTCAAAGTCAATTGCTGTTAAATGGTAGGTTATATGCAAGAATCATTGGCATGGCAACAGCAGTTGCCAGTGTCTTGTGTCTTTGTTGACAAGTGTTTTGGTTGTTGAGTGAGGTTCGACATCCAAGCACCGTTGAGTACACACTAATGTGTGTGTAGTTCTCCCAAATTCTTCTTCTGCATAAACTGTGAAATGTACAGACGAATGCTGCTCCATCATTCGATCAAGAGCAGAAGCAGGACTACCAGCTATGACAAAAGAAGAACTGTTGTGGGTGGAAGGGCATCTGTTACCCTCGCTGTCAAGTGAGAGTCCAGCTGACTCTAAGAAACACATCTGTCCCTGCCTTCTGTAACACAAACACAACTCTAGCATTTTCCCAATTTAGATTTGCAGTGATAGTAAAAAAAAAAAGAAAGGCCAATGGTATTCTTCCACGTTCCTCTACGTCCCTTCTTCTAATGCCCTTGTCCAGTAGAATGTGTTGTGGGTTTTCTCTCTCTCAAAGCCCTGTGTGTATCGCATGTGATTGTGTGTGTTACAGAAATATAAACCGGTAATTAGGTTTTGACAGCAGCAGTAATACACCTGCCTTTAACATCTGGAACATCCTGTGATGTATAATTAGTTATCAATATCAGGTACTAATGGATAATAAGTCATTATGTTTCTCGGATGTGTTGAATTATGGACGTTGAATGCAGCTGACTCATTCTCAAGCATTGAGACGGAGCGGTAAAAATGCGACCGCTGTTTAGGGCACCTAGGGGCATGGGCCCGTACACGAATTTCATTTTCTAGGACATCCCATCTCTGTGCAGTGATTAGTAACGCAAACAGCCCTCCTCAAAAGCCTAGGAAGGCACACTGGCAGGGCTCCAATTCAAACCTAAGCAGCAGCGTCATAGAACATTAGCTTGGTAGACCATGTATTTAAAGAAGATTCGCTCAGTTCTCACATAAGTGTACTTTTTATTAGGCTCAAATTGACAGCAGTTGAAAAAAAGCTTGCATATTTTATTGTATCTAAAAGAGAAGCTTTCGATTTTTTCAAATCCGGGTTTAAACCTAGATTGAATCCTTTTCGCCTGCGGTTCCTAGTTTCAGCAGGACATAGTTCATCATGACCACACTGATATGTTAATGGAATGGCTTTTGCATATTGTATATTGTAGTTGTAATTTTGGGAAGGCCTCTCCTCGCTCTTTAAGAAAAGATGGAAGAGTCTCCCAATTGGAAAGGACAGATTAACATAATGTGTGTATATGCATATGCCTGCTTTTTCTGTCTGGGTTCGTCTGTTCATTTCATGTCTGTGTGCGTGTATGCATGCGTGTGTTTGTGTGTGTATGTGTTTCTGTGCGTGGGTGTGACTGTGTGTGTGAATCTGTGTGTGTAATGCTTAGCCAGAGCACTCAGTCCAATTATGGAAGCAATGCAGAAAGTCTCTGGGACGCTTTCTCCCACAGCCTATGCTTTGGCCACCAGTAAGTCCGGCTAGGATCAGACCAGGGCTTGGCAATCGCAGACGGATTCAGGCTGGCGGAATACGGGGCCATAATCAGCAATGGTCACCAACAGCCAAGGACATGTCCTGTATTACTGGCGAGAGAGAGGGAGAGAGGGGAGAGGAGAGGAGAGAGGGAGAGAGGGGAGAGGAGAGGAGAGTCGAGAGAGAGAGAGAGACACACAAGGGGCAAACAAGGACGACAACGATTGCATACTGAGCTATCGTGCATCGCAGGGCTGGGGCCGGAGGTTGGAAAGCCAAAGTCTGCCTCGTGGAAGTATGGAGTTCGGAGTGGGTTTCTGGTTATATTCCCCAGCAAATCGCGCAGGGATTTGCTGTTAAGGAAGGCCATGCAAGTAATCTTTACAAACATGGCATTGCCATCCTTGGTTTGGGGTTCTGTGTTCATTTTACAATCAGGGATAGTGGTAAGTTTAGCTTTAACCGAATCGATTATGAAATAATTTCTAGTTAAAAAGCAACGAGAGGGCGCTAGTCTGTACAACGCTTAGGACGATAATGGTATCATCAGATCACAACGTCAATAGAAGCAATCAGATACGTTGTGTGCACTCGCTCAACCTGCCTCCCGGTTTCTCTGTATTTCACCCCCATCGGAGGCTGGTTCTCCGGGCTGGGCCGGGCTGTGTTCTGAATTCCCAGCGACATGGCAGGGCCTCACATTAACACTTGGCTGTCTGCTCGTTTCCCCTGTGTCAGCAGCCACCTGATGGATAGGGGGCGCACACCGCACCGCAGGCCTCCAGTCAGCCACATTGGTATTCACTGCAATGTTGCAGTGTTTATGCCTTGTGAGAGATTCATTATGTGATTTATTATTTATTATATTGTACTTATGTATTATTTAGTCATAAACTAGACATTAATTGGAATGTGTTAACAGGCCTCAGCTTCCATACGCAGCCCAATGTGTTGCTTATTATTCCGTTGTTTTTGAGGTAAAGTCGTAAACCTGTTATATTGGTTGTTAATTAAAAGAAAATGTGAGTGTTTCTTGAGTAAGTTTGCCATAATTGTGGCGCTGGTGCTACCGTTGACATCCATAAGTATCCATTTTATGTTGATGCCAAACATTTCATAAATTTATTATTCAATGTAGTCTCGTGCCATGCCTATGTGTTTACGCTGAATGTGCATGCTGTTTATTGTGTTTTCATTCGGCACAGTTATTAACATTTATATTGTCTTATAATTATCTTATATCTTATAATTGAACTCCAGGAAGCTAATTAGCTAATTAATACAGGGGGATACTGAACTTCAAAAAACAACTAAGCTACTAACACGGTGAGATGGTTGTAGGGCTATATTTTCTTATATAATTACCGTTATACTTTAATTTAAGTGGTAGAACCCTTAAATCCTAGCCAGATGGATAAACATCCCATTTTCTGAACCACTGGCTACGTCGGCCCCATCGTTCAGCACATTCCATCAGCCCCCCACTCCCTGTAATTGTAAAGATCAAGCTGAAAGGCTTTAATTGCCCAGTAAGGGTGGACTTGTAGGTCTACACAGCCTGGAAAAACCCTCAAAAAACCCAATTATCTAACAGACAATATCCATCCAGCCGTCCATCCATCATCATCGTCATCATCGTCATCACATTTCTATTATTAATATTTTCATGAATCTTTTAATTACCACAATGTGATGATACTTACGGCTGAAGCTCTTCTGGTAAGATATCCAGTGAGGTTTGTCCTATTACATCTGAAGGGGTGACAGGCTGAATGGTGTGGCCCTCTGGGCCGCCAGAGGAGCCTGATCGCATCCCATGATCCCGAGAAACCATCTCACCATAGCTCCACACAGTCCCCAGGAGCTCAACATCCAGTTCTCTGTCCTCTTCAGTACTCCCACCAGCAAAGACTTCTGAATTACTCTGCAACAGGTTAGATTAATGGGTTTAGTTTTTGTTTCATGATTTTTTAGAATATCATAGATATCAAACAGCGGAACATGATTTATGTTTATGTTTTATTTGATGCTGTCGAAAAGGGGCAGGATGCTCTTTCCACTTGTGTTAATCATATTCTGCTTCCCTGTAGAGGCCTGGAGGGAGACAACTGGGATTTGTTTGAACCTTTCGATCAACTGATCTAATTTGGCCAAATGTGTCACTTCATGCTTTACCACGCTGTGTGGCTTTTATTAGATCCAAATAAAAGCCTGCAGCGTAACATGAGCCACTCGTGGTCAACTGATTAAATTGGATTGTAGTCCTGCTCCTAGTCCCACCATTCTAAAGAAATCTAAGTCCTACCCTTCATCTCACGGCACCTCCTTCCCTGATTGGTTGAATCATACCCCTCCCCTATATAGAACCTGGGTATTAAGTGACAAGAGCAGCCAGAGGTGATAGGTCACTGAATAATTATGTAAAGTGAGACCTCAATGCAAATATCCTCATAATTCCTCCGATCAGTATGCATCTCGTGGTAGCTGGCTGCTAGCTAACTGATGCCACTTCAACGCCTGAAACCTGTCCCTTTAGTCGTCTTTTATTTGGACTGATAAGAATGACCCAACACCTTGAGGTTTAAACCACAGTGAGCCTCAGAAGAACACTGCAGTCCCTGCCGGTCTCGCCGGAGGGCCAGGGGCCGCTGGGATACCGCTGGACAGACTTTCAGTAGCAGTCAGCAGACATTCCCAGAGAGGTCAACCATGTGACGGCGAAGGAACCCTGGTCTCTTCAAAAAATGCATCTCAGTTATTGGGTGAAATGCTCATTTTTGGGGATTCCAGTTTGGCGTTACAACTTTGTTCAGATACTCAGAGTATTGAGCACTTGCTCATTGCATAGGCTGTTATCTCTATGATGATAGCAACCATTCACCTAAGCATAGGGTCTACTATCAGGTTGAAGTATCTGGGAAGATGATAAAATAATTATAGTTTAGTATATTAATTGATAGTAAGTGATTAATTACAGTCATTATAGTACAGAATTATTTTCCATGATATTTATCATCATCCTTAACCCTAACAGAAGAATAGAGCAGGTTTCACAACGAGGGGACATAGCTAGGGTATGTAAACGCACATCCAGTGAAAACAAAATCACAAAACACAAATGTGATTAAAGAAACAAACACATGCAACGAGCGCCATGTCCGAACCTAATTCATTAGGAACACAGCATTCCTCTGTGTGGGTTATCGAGATGTTGTGGGTTCTTCTGGGTTAATCAAGATGTGACTAACCCTTGAACCAAGCCTGTCAGTGTAACAGCATCCTGCAGAGTTGTGGAGTTATATTTTAGGCGATGCAGGAGTCAGATGCAGCATTCTCATAGGAATGGTCTGCTTTGAATTTCAAATGATGAAGGATGTTCGTTTGGGGCTCTGTGAGCAGAACTAGGTCAAGTCCATCCTACCCTGTTTGAGTTTCTCAACCCACTGTGATCTATTTCCGGCGGTATCGACTCTCCAGCCGGACAGTTGTCGAAGGACAGAAGTGTCAGCCTTTGCTCTGGCATTGCGATTCATTTTAGGAAAAAAATATTCTTAAACACTAGTTCTTACAATCCCCTCATACAGCTCATTCTACTTGGATTCCCACTGTCTCTAAGGGGTTTTTGAACAGTGAATACTTTATTTTTCGCACTCTTTGCTCTATTGATCTCAAATTGTATTGTACTGGCTTTTTATGTCTAGTTAAGAGAATTTGAGCGCTAAGCTGATTCGCTTAAGCAATCCTTTCTGTATTCTGGGGCTATTTTAAAGCTATCTTTCCCCTTGGGGTAACCTGTGAATACAGGGATAATTTTGGTTGGGTTTCTCAAGTCATGTTTTAAGGTATCTGCCCTCGGTACCTGGACACACATGGTTCAACATTATTGGTTTTCCTGGCTCTACGGGAAAAAAAGAATAACCAAACTCTATGACTTGGCCTTTCTGTGATTTACAAATTATTTATTTTGCTCTAGTGATATTTGGTGTATTTTTATTTAATTGCTATATTTTTAGGGCTGGCCCGATTCCATAATTTCAAGCTTCAAATATTTGTTATGGTTTCTGAATTTATATTTGAATATAGCATGCCATACATGCTATCTGACTATTCGGACTCAGCGCAATTTCTTTCTTAGTCATATGTTCGATCAATGCATCCATTGACATCAAAAACATAATTTCATTGGGCAACAATGCCTTTGGAACATGGTTGATTATTTTCCAAGTGATTCTTTGCTTAAATTGTGGCTAGTGATGTTGATATCAAGCTCTGAGCATGCATAGCTAGCTGACACACTATAGCTGACAGTTTTTAAGAACTTCCAAAGCCAAGATTAGTTTTGGGTTCATTATTTCTCTGAAATTCAACTCACACAAATACACATACGAGCACGCACACACACACACACACACACACACACACACACACACACACACACACACACACACACACACACACACACACACACACACACACACACACACACACACACACACACACACACACACACACACACACACACACACACACACACTTGACTAGAAGTCAGCCCCAGCCCCTCATGCTTACACTTAAGGTTTAACCGTCCCCCACAGTGCTGCCTCTTCGACTGCCAGTATAATGGGCTGTGCGATAGTGCACAACCTTGTAAATGTGTCAATGTTTCATGCTGTTTTGTGTGAAAGTCTCATGTTCCATTGTGGGAGTCACTTTCACAGATTGCTCCACTTGTCCCAGCTTAAGCAGGGCCAAGCATCTAGCAGGAGACTATCTGAGAGCGTGTATAGAAGCCAGGGATGTTGGGACAACGTTCAGCGCAACAAAAGAAAGGTCTGCGTAGTGTGTAAGGAGCAAACACACCGACAGTGTGTCCAACAATGCAGTAAAATACTGTTGGTTTTACTCTGCTACTCTCTGAGTCTCTGTGCTAGTATGCGTGGGAAGACTTCTTCAAAGTTTTTTTATCTAGAGAAGTTGTATTTGGATACATGCCATTAAGGAGCAGATAGAGGTTGGACTTCTTGCTCCAGGATATCTTCAGGTTCACAGCCGGCCGGCATTGACTTTGGCTGCTAGGCACACACTGTACGAACCATTTATACCAGTCGGAAATATGAAAGCATTAACACACCTAGACAATTCAGTGACAATAACTCTGCTAAAGAGCAAGACAAAAACTACAAACTTTTTCTCTTTTGCTTTTTGGGAGGAAATTCCAATTTCCTTTATGTATACCATACCATTGAGATTTGCCTTCAAGTCATTTGTATTAATTATTCTTGTTATATATTTATGAACCTGGAAAAAGCAGTTTCCAATCTATTATGATTGGGTACAGAGATCCAGCCATATAAAGGCAACTCAGATGGTACTGAAATGAACACGAGATTTCGTCCATGCAAACCCTGACAGCAAGGTCTTGTACACCACTGGGTTGGTGCTTTAGTCGGTGCACCTCTGTAGTTACACCATGTGACAACCCTTCCCCCCTCCATCCCATTCTCAAGGGCCTTTCTTTGTAAATGAGCCCAATCCTTATGGGGAAGAGGATAAGCATATAACCTATCCTTCCATCCCCAATCTCTCTCTCTCTCTCTCTCTCTCTCTCTCTCTCTCTCTCTCTCTCTCTCTCTCTCTCTCTCTCTCTCTCTCTCTCTCTCTCTCTCTCTCTCTCTCTCTCTCTCTCTCTCTCTCTCTCTCTCTCTCTCTCTCTCTCTCTCTCTCTCTCTCTCTCTCTCTCTCCTCTCTCCTCTCCTCTCTCTCTCTCTCTCTCTCTCTCTCTCTCTCTCTCTCTCTCTCTCTCTCTCTCTCTCTCTCTCTCTCTCTGTCGCTCCCGTATAAACAGTGAAGTCATACCTTCCAAGGGGGCTGTTTTTGCGCCTTCTGCGGTGATGTCACCAGCAGCCAATCAACACATGGTGCCGCTTGAGGGAGTGTGTGTGTGTGTGTGTGTGGGGGGGGGTGTGTGTGGGGTGTGTGTGTGTGTGTGTGTGTGTGTGTCTCTATTGCTCTTCGGTGTTGGTATCAGTGTGAGGGAGAGAAAGAGAGATGGAGTGCGAGGGAGAGAGGGAACCAGGGAAAAGCACTTGTGTTCATGCTCAGACCCCATTATTACAACGCTCTCCCAGAAAGCATGAGAGCGCACAAGCACATTACATCATCAATATGCCGCTTTCGGTAGCGAGAGAGAAACATACTCGCCACGTATGAAGCAATTATGGTCTGAAAATTATCTCCTCGCTCTAGACATGGATTTAGATGTGCCACAGCAGTGAGCCACCATAGCCTACGTGCATCCTTGTTGCAAGGTGACTGTAGATCTAAATAGAAATGTGCCTCTTAATCTCACTTATAGTTTTTATTAATAACTTGCATGATTTATGCACAATGGTAGGGCATAAATCATTGAAGTTGCAAATCACCGTTTGATAAGGTCTCTCCATCTTGTATTGGATTGCAGGAACCAATTTTGCAGAATGAATCTCAATCTACCATACTTTAGTATTACATATTTAAACCTTTAGCTCACCTTTTCTTGCTCCTCCAGCGAAAAACCTTTTGTTGCAGGTGTTGATGAGACACAGATACTGTTGGGTAGTCAAGTATAACTGAATAAAGCAGTTGGAAATGTGTAAATCAACAGTTTTTCAAGATCTCCCACACCTCAAATACATTACAGATAAGCAAAAAACAAGGAAGTTTTTAGGCTTGTGATTAACATTCACATGACCCATATAGTTTACGATATCGTTTGAAGCAACACATATGGGGGCGTGCATATTTTGTTCTTTACTTAGTAACATTTCTAGATCCCTTAATGGATCTCGATGTAAATGAATGTCATCAATATTAATATTGGCTTTTATCCTAGTGTGCGGAATGCAATAATATAATTCCTGATGTAGCGTTTAAAGATTCTGGCCCCCTTGATCTTCACCCTGCTCCTCTCTCAGCCAAGCCTCTTGCAGGCGTTGGCATGCAACGCTTTCATCATCCCCTTTTATACCAAACGGACTTGAGAAAGCCAGTAGGGAGGAGAGGCAGGGCCCCATTCATGTGGATTCATCCAGAGCCGATCCCATGGAGGCTAAATAAGGAGCGCCCTAAAGTCACTACTTTAAAGTTGATTGGATAAATCAATCCAACTAATCACTGGGATTATAACATTTTATTATTAGATTTTTGGACACGATCATCAATGTTTCACCAAATAAGTATGCATCCAGGCACGCCTGATCACTGTTAACCAACATTTGATCCACACCCTTCTCAACGTTCCCGTCACAGGATGGCTGTGGCTGAAGGTCATTTTATGTACTCTCATCCATGCATGGCTGCCCTGTGTTTACATGAAAATTCTGACTGCACCGGGAAA
The DNA here is from genome assembly GCA_900291075.1 of Melanogrammus aeglefinus. NCBI lineage: Eukaryota > Metazoa > Chordata > Actinopteri > Gadiformes > Gadidae > Melanogrammus > Melanogrammus aeglefinus. The sequence continues at coordinate 868,340 of OLKM01000007.1, forward strand.
AGTAAATAACGTAATGCATTTCATTACAAAATCCCCTTCAAATGTTTGTGTTCAGGTGAATAGTTTGAAGTATCAACTTCCTCTGACAAGTATATTTGGGCGGTAGTCTGGAGTAGGCCATGTTTATTCGCCCACACCTGTCCACCAACGTTTTTTTGCCAAGACGAGGTCATTGGTACATGACACATCAGGTGGCTGAACCACTCTGTGATGTGCAGGATGTGTAATAAAAAACGCAGTAGTAATTCAAATTGTTGTAGGGAAGTGAGCACATAATGCCAAAGTATACCATTACCCTTCCGGACTTAACCTCGAGTCAAGAAGATTTGCTAGTTCTTTATTTGCCTTCAAGGCCGCCATGGCTTCTTGATCAGTTACTAGAAACCATAGGGCCTCACACAGCAGGCATATCAAATAAACCTGGAGTTTATTAGCCAAGCATTTATGGATGGCTTTAGAATGCTGGGACACGTGAGTGCATATGGGCCATATTGACTTGTAAATGCTACCACACCACATTTCCGGTCGTAAAGACAAGCTACACAGTAATTAGCCTGAGATCGATGTTTTCCCCCCACCCCCCCCCCCCCCCCCCCCAGACCGTGTGTTTCTATGGGGTTTGCTGATCGTTTAATTGACTAGATTCTGAAAAAGCTAAAGGTGTACAAGCAACGATAAAAAATATAATTCATCCCTGTTACCTTAAGTTGACTGCTTCAGGTGAATGAGCTGACAAAGTGTACCATTAAAGCAGATGCTGATGCCTGCATGAACCCCAAATGCACACATGAAAGCACACACGTTTGTCTGTTGTTTCGGTCCCATGTTGACTCATCCAAATGGCATAGGTATTTATATTCTAGGATTTTGTTGGCCAACACTCACAAAAATAATACCAAGCACAGCAGTGAAGAAATAGCATTGTTCTCCAAGATAACACAAGATGTGTTCATTCACCTCATAGACAGGATGAATCTGTGGAAAAAGCTTCTCAGATCTGTGAAATGTTTGGTACTCCTCGTAAAAAGCACTTGTCTCATTCGTTATAACAGTAATATTCAAGTAAATCCATATTCTTGCAATTCTTAAAATAAAAATAACCATAAAATATATGATAGCGCCAATTATATATGTAATGATGGCAGACGATGGTATTCAAATGGAGCAGGAGGTGGGCAGCTGGCTCAGAGATACCTGTAGGTAAGCTTGCATTGGAGGTGAAGAAACCCAGAACCCTTTCAGCTGTGAGTATGAGCAACAAACCCTAGCGATTTTGACCAAGAAACCCCAATGCCTTCACCCCAGGTGCCCCCCGCGGAGTACAGGACGAGCCCCAGTTTGTGACGGCGCGCGCGGGCGACATCGTCATCCTGGGATGCGACGTGCCCCACCCCCTCAACGGTCAGCCCTACGTGGTGGAGTGGTTCAAGTATGGAATGCCCATCCCCTTCTTTATCAACTTCCGCTTCTACCCCCCGCACGTGGACCCCGAGTATGCTGGTAAGCTCCGCCCTCTTATTCCTTTAACACCCCTGGGGAATGTCAGTGAGGTGTGCAGGGTCGTTCGCTGTTGAAGGGGCGTGTGGTGTTTCCTAGTGCTTGGACACGGTGTAAGGGACGGACATTGTGGTTCACTTTAAACTGGCACCACGGATACGTTCATCTCTGAATAAAACCCCAACAAGGTTATACTTGTAGCAGGATCTGAGTGCATCGTCGAACCATTAACACCTTTCATTTTCAGCTTGCCGTCATTGGGGACGTACTCTAACTCCACTTATATTCATCTTTTAGCCTTAAATGCTGTAGTTGGAAGTTGGAAGTGGTATCTCTACAGTTCAAGGACTAGTTTTTGAATGATAGATGTTTAGATTTATTTAACCAGTGGTTTGTTCAGTTTAGGTTTTAGTCAACCCCTTAAAGCAGCGGTCTGTATGATTTGGAAGCAGATAAGAGAGCAATATTTTCTAAATAATCCCCCAAAAACTCTGCCCTCCCTCATGCACCTGTGGTTTAGCAATGATGACACTGTGTGCATGCATGTGATTGACAGGCAAGATGGATTCCCCGTAATAATCAGGGAAGAGATGCCCTGATTGGTCAGAAGTTACCCGGGAGCGGCATTCAATTGTAATGTTTGCATGCAGAGGTAGACGCAATCAGATAGAATAGATATTCTTAAAGCATTGCTGTGAGCATTGCACACACTAATAGCTAAAGGATTGCTTTCGAACAAATTAACCTCAAATTATAGTGCACAAATCACACCTACAGGACCTTTAAACAAGCCAGTGCTCTTTTCAGGGCCGATAATATTACCTCTTCCAACACCACCACATTTACCCTGTGGTAACATCAATACCCCAGTGTCACTCTCTTTACCTATAATTGTTTATGGTTCATCCGGAACCCATTACTTTGATTTGTTTTCAAATTGTTTCCTTTCTTGAACCAATTCTCTCTCTGATGCGACCAAGAACAATGCATACAATTAGGGGCCCGATGTTGACTTTCAGGTAATGGAATTGACGGATGATGTTTCAGATAACTTCCTCTGACAATTTATAAGCAAGAAGTACGGTATCTCCTCCTGTTAGAACCTGACAATAGTTATCTACCCTTGGTATCTTTGTCAAATTTTTAGTTAGTGTTATTGTGTCAGTGGTTGTTAGTAATACTCATTATTGAGGCTAAAATACCTTTACACTTTATATATGTTTTTCATACATTTTGCATTCATTTATCTATGTAGCGATAGGTAAAAAACAGAAGATTGGTTTGTCGCTTATTTCATGGGTTTTGTGCATGACACCTTTAAGCTAGTTAAAAGCACAATACAATAATTAAAAGCCAAAGTGCCTTCCCTCCCTAACTTTTACTAAAGGGAAAAATGCCTTTTTATCCACGGAATTCCATTTCTAATCAATCACATTATTTTGCAATATAGAATTAGCATCCCATTTAAACATTGACATCAATCAATATATGCTTTAGAGCCAGTGTCTGCATCAGATAAAGGAGTATGTATCCAATTAAAGGTGCTCTTTTCACCTTTTAGGCCTCCTATAATTCACCATTTTGTCAAGCAAAACACATATTCGCTCTTGTAATGGTTTATCAAAGATGTTCACGTTTCCTGAGCAAACTGTTGAGGGCCAGAGCACAGGAAATGGCAGCGACAAGAAAAGCAAAGAACAGGTTATGTTAATTACAGATTTCCTAAAAGCTATATTTGCACATGTATTATCATAACATAAACAACCAGCATTAGCTGGTTGTTTATGTTATATCTATCATGGACCTCTGACGTTCATTGGGATTTAGCTCATTGTCGCATTTAAGTGTAATTCAGTTAAATCCTTGAAATATATTAATTTTCTTCTACAATAAAATCCAATCCAGTGTTCTCAGCTGGTAATACACAGGAAGGTGACAAGAATGATGTTTATGTTATAAGAGAAACGATAAATACAGTTCTTGTCCTTAAATCTATATGAACTAGCAACAATATAAGCCATTTCCTCACTTTATTATAGCTTTGAAAGCCATTCAATTCCCCCACACATGCATGTGCAATGGTTTTTGGACACCATTAAAAGCCACTTAATTTTCAATGCTACAAAGTACAGCTAACCTCAAAAATACTGTGCACACTAGAAAGAAGGTATTGTTTCACATGACCTTTTTAAAGCTGTACTGCAGATTGGCATCCAGCTTCTACGCAACAGTTCTACGTCATCATCATTGTAGCTTACACACAGAGGTCGAGATCCAGGGCAGCTTGGATGAACTCTCATAAAGACTTGCATTGTGATCCCTTTAGATTAGGAGGATATCTGGAACAAGTGATTTCCGGGGATGACCATTTCGGCAGTTGGCGTTCACAAAGCAAACTGTCAGACTCTGTAACATGTTTGCCCTTGGTCTCTGTAAGTCATTGTCCCTTTTGTGAGATCGCAACTTAAACAAAAACAGAGGGGCTCAGAGATACTGGAAAGAGTATTATGCAGGGTCAATGTGGAAGGGGCAGGTCTGTGGTGGGTTCAAGGGGTTAGCTTGGCCCTTCAAGGAAGCAACGCAAGGGGGTTTCCGGACCAATTTCGTCCTTGTGGAACCTACTTTCATCATCCACAAGGGCCTGACATGCGCCTCCCAAAAATTGTAACCTTGCGTCGAGGCGACGCAGCAGCAAGGGCTGTGATTGGTCCGCTCACTAAAACCCAACGCAGAAACAAAACAGGTCACGACTGTGTTGAATCAACTGTATGGTCATTGCGTTGCGTCAACGTGGAACTATTACTAAGCCATACTGTATATTGAAGTACTGGCTGCCCGGTTTGGTCCGGTCCTCCTATGGAAACTCCTTCCCAGAACTAAAGAATGGTGACATTTAAAAGAAGCGACCTCTCAGATATCTGCTACAGCTTATAAATCTGCAACGTCCCTTTTCTGTCTTAACCTTCAAGGATTATCATTTCATTATAAATTTGGTTCCAGGCATAGAGCCGAACCTAACCTGCCCCAAAAAGACGGTTCTTTATCCGAAGCGAAACATGATTGAGAACGCACTGCTTTTGTCTGACAAGCATTCAACAGCTCTTTTATCCGTCCGCCGTCACATTGAGCACAACCGTCTGGTTTGGTTCCATGAGCAACATCCACCTCAACCCCCCTCACAACAAGATCATCCGCATGAGTAGAAACTCATTGGACTGGAGCAAGAATCACTCAGCGGCGTTCACATTAGACGGAAAAGGGTTAAAGGGTCACACATTAGCCTCTCAAACACAACACACCCTGCACCACTATTACAGACACCTCCCTCTCAGGACTCGCATATCGGTCACTCCCTCTCAAAAAGTGTGCCATATCGAGTTTTGTCCTGCCACCCCGTCAGACTGCTGTAGTCAGTTATCTTCGAAATGTTTTAACCATTTAGTGGGCCCTTGTACTGCATTTCTCACTAGGTTTTACCGTGCGCTTGTGGTCCATGGAGTTGTATATTGTCTCACATGTCTTAATACATTTCAACCACGGATTTTGCAGTGCATTGTATTTGCTTGTAAATACTGTTGCACACAAATGACACAAAGAAGAATTGTTCTTGCTTTGGTGAAACATCATCACGAATAAATAGATACAGTGTCAGCACTCAAAGCACTTAAAGCACCTTGACACCCCTTTCAATCCTCCTGCATCCTGGGCCACTCTTGCCATGACATCTTCGTTTGTGTCAATCATGAAGAGTGGGCGTCTGTCAAAGCGCTGTAATTGGGGGACAACGGGGAGTTGATGGAAGAGACGCGCAGACGTGAAAGCTGACTGAATAGATTTTTTTAGTGGACGAACAGCTGGACTTGTTCCTTAATTAGCTGAGTGAGGAACGTCCTGCTGGCTGCGGGTTATCTGCCTCCCTGGGCTGTCGCTACCCTCCACGTACGATTGAGTTGCTACTTCCTTTGACTCTGTTCAAACAGAGCAAAGTTAAACACTATCAGATGAGGCTAAGGGCTAGTTATATCCGACCTCTCGGAGAAGACAATGAACCCCAGAAAGAAAAGGCCATGCGTGAGCGGAGAGAAAATAAATCTTTCAACTGAATGGGCATTTGCCATCTAGAAAGATGAGCTGCGTCAAAGATTGGTTCGCGAATAAGAAATGAAAAAAACATAAATCTGCCCAAGCTTAATTTAGCAACCTTGCATCTGAATATGAAATATGCTGTTCATTAACTTTGTCCATGCAGGTTGTGTTGCATATTGTATCATCATTACCATCATTTTATTTGAGTCATTTCTCAGTAGTAAAAACTCCCAGTATTTCCTATTTGATAACATTCCTGTCCCCTTGGATATGGGTCAGAATATAGTGGACAGTGCTGGCAGATGACACTGTCCTTGTGCAGCAGATCCCCTGTGGGAGCCTTATTATGTGCATCCAGACTCACAACCTGCGTTCAGACTTCAAGTGTGGCCTATGCAGGTCCCTACACGGTCTAATCCAAGACTTTCCTCTTGGGCCAGTGAATACATTCTTGTTAATGTCTATGGGCCTTGCGGTGTGACAGTAGACAGTTTATCATCTAGTCCCCCCCCGAAAGAAAGTGTGTGTGGGTGTGTGTGTAGGGGGGAGGGAATCCCTGGAGCATTAAAATGTGTCTGAAAGTCAACGTTGCTGCTCCATTATGTGTATTTAAAAGTTGAAATGAGAAATTGCTCTTCCGGGCTTAATAGCAGTGTGGGATGTAGTCTCTGATCCACAGAGTGGGATGGTACACAAAACAAAAGGATCAAATTGGTCCTTTCATGATGAAATGGCATCTCCATGTGTTTATTTCTCCGGAACTCATTGAACAGTACGACTGAATACTTTGCCACACTATTTCACCCTGTCCTCATTTAGTTTGACACTTGCTGACAAACCATCCCCGGTGTCTGAAATTGTCTGTACCTCTGCGTTCTTTTTTAACTGAGAAAACTTTTCGTGGCTTTGCTATTCTATACTAGGAAACAGTTTTTTACCGACTAGTACTGACTTGTACTGAATACTTGGAGCGCATATAATGGTTGTGGTTTCCCTTTCTGCAGGTCCAATGTATACATCACATTGTGGTGCTTTATACACATGGCAGAATGAATTCCTAAACAACAGCATAATATATAAGTATAATGATAATAAGTAATATAAGTAGAATTTGGGTGGGACTCAATGCTCAAACATCAATAGAGGCTCCCAATGTAGATAATTAAAGAGCATAATTGTATTTTCATCTTTTTCTTTTTATCACAGCTACAATCTATTTGTTGTTATGCAACGCGCACAAACAGAAAAAGAAATTATAGCTTGAACGTGACAGTACTCAGCAAGTTGAATCGCAATGTCGAAAAAATGTTAATCCTTGAGATCTCATTTCCATGGCACACTGGACCCTCCACTTCTTGCTGTCCCTCGGACGTACAATGTTATAACAGATTGATAAGACGGAAGCCCGTCATTTCTTTGAGAGTAGGGTTTTCCACTACATCAGTCCAGGCACATTTTACATTGCGATTCTACTACAATCCACCAGCCACTGCATTTACCTATAGTGCACTCACCTTCAACTGGCACCTTCCACGGCACCCCTTATAATAACTATTGTTATAGTCCGACCCTGTAGGGTTCGAACCGGAAACCCCAGGAGTTCAGGAGGTAACCCATTAACCAATTAACCACCTGACAGCCAATCAAGATTTGTGTGTTATAAACAGTTATATTGTTCTCATGGGTTCTGGAGTGACATTTTATTGCATCAATGTTTACACATAACAGTTTTATTTACCTAAAGTAGCATGTAAGGGGTTTAGATAAATCAGGACTATTCCCTAAGTGGAGAGGATAGAAGGATTAATGAGGGATAGTCAGGCTTTGATAATGCCAACGTTTTATCGTTGAGCGGGTGTTTGTTGCCAGAAAGCCCTTTGTCTCGTCCATATTGCCAGATACCATCTGCTACAATCCGGGTGCCAGATTGCCCCGGGGGCAACAGCACCTTATGCTTTGGAAAATGCTACTCCTTAATTCCTGTAGTCCTAGTCAATTTCAAAATATTGATCCCTCTCGATGGAAGGTGACCCCGATGGGTTCTGTGATGTTGTTGTGTTGGTAACTGTTGTACCGCCTCACAGGAAGTAATGACCTTCCTTGGCACAGGTCTAAATAGAAAACATCACTCCCATCATGGTAGGGGACAGCAGGATGTGGCAGGCAGGGCTTGAGTGGCAGGTTTTGTTGTGGAGAGCTGTCATTTATAATTCTCTCCGAGCGATTTAAAGGGAAATCACCTTATTGCCTGACGAATGCAAACTTTTTGATGAAGAATCTTATCGAAAAACTAATTAAAATGTGTTGCCTTATTAATATCAGTCATGCTAATGTCAGCGAATATTTCATCTCATGTTAACTAACACCTGCTGTTCGCGAAACATCAGCAATCTATTGGTAGAAACATGCAATCCCCATTCTCCATGCCCCACAAAAAATAATCCAATTTTAGTGCAGAACTTTTGGGTGCAAATCCCTTACCCTTGCATTGTCAGCAATGTGTCGCCCAGAGTTTTGAACAAACTTCATCCTCAAGTATACAGCTCTGTTCGGGTTGAGGGGGAGTTAAACCTAAACCTCTTTGTCGTCGTCCAAGTTACACACAGTTTTTGCACTACATACCTTGTCCAGATGGTGAGAGTAATTTTACATTTGTGAATGTGTTCCAAAAATTATAGATTTATTGATTAATCGTTGTGCCTCTCTCTCTCTCTATCCCCCTCCTCTCCCTGTCTCTTATTTTTCTCACAATTTCTTTCTTCACATGATTTTTCGACTTCCTTATCCTTTCCTTTCCTCCCTTTGATTCTATTCTATCCATTCAACCTCCTTCTCCTCTCTCACCCCCCCCTCCCCTCTCTCTCACCCCCTCCCCCCCTCTCTCTCCCTCTCCCTCTCCCTCTCTCTCTCTCTCTCTCTCTCTCTCTCTCTCTCTCTCTCTCTCTCTCTCTCTCTCTCTCTCTCTCTACCCAATTCTCTCTCTCTACCCAACTCTCTCTCTCGCGACAGGCCGAGCCAGTCTGCAGGGCAAGTCTTCCCTGCGGATAGAGAATGTGCGCTCCGACGACCAGGGCTGGTACGAGTGCAAGGTGCTGATGCTCGAGCAGCATTATGACACCTTCAACAACGGCAGCTGGGTGCATCTGACCGTCAACGGTAAGTACTTGCACCCAGCATCCCGCCTTGTCATATGCAGTGTCTAAAACCATACGAGGTGTCTGGTGACTAATAAAAGGTGTGCAAGTAATCGTGGTGTGTTTTAAAAATGAAGACCAAATACACTCTGTCCTGACACGAGCCAATGCCTCCAAGATCTAACTTCCAGCAACGCTCAGAATCTTTGTGGAGCAAAACTGTTTCTATTTTAGAACTGCACCCCGAGCCGCTGATGTGCAGTCATGTTCGGTGTTCACTCAATGATGGGTAATTAGTAGTACGTTTTTGAACATTGCACACATTTTTCAATGTTTTGCTGTGCTTACCTGGCGTATTTCACAACAGCCACAGGACATTATGTTTCTAATAGTATTTACTGCATAGTAAATACTATATGCTTTGGAAGCCATTTGCTAACCTTCCCAAGGGCCACTGACATTCAAGTCCACAAGTAGTGGATAAATACTAATGGTGGCATTTTCTGTCAGAAATAACCCAGAAAACGGGGCTCTGAGATCCATATTAGTCATCCCTTATGGTATGTGCATAAGCTAACAGTCAGTGGGATGCAATGTTCTGTACACTCACAGAACTTAGCATCTCAAGGAACGCCTCCAGCCACATATGCGGCAGTATGCACTTTCACACGCACAGTCAACTCAGCCTGCTGTTGAGGCACACACACTGCACACATAGCCAAGCACTTCGAGGGAGTCTGGTTGTCCTGACACAGGTTGGTACACTGGTTGCCATGGTAAACTACACACTAGACTACGCCAACCCCCTTGTGGCCCCACAGCACGTGAGGTAATATCCATCAGTGGTGTTTGACTGGATAGCCTGCTCTCAGCTCCCAACTTTGGTCTGTACATGATGAGGCCTCAATATAGTGATGGGATTGTTTTGTTAGATATAGTGGTGTGGCCCGGTATGTAGTAATTCCTTTAGATGTGCTTAAGGGAAACATGTTAGGTAATATTACTCACTGTGAAGGTTTTATCCTGGGATAGACTTCTTTGACAGCAAGAAAACTTCTCAACATCGTGTGTCTGGCAACATTGTTTAATGTTGACATGCTCCTCTTTGTATTAAAAGCCAAAGATAGAGATGGTGACCTCTGTTCTTTTTGTAAAAGGGGATCCTGAAATGTTTTGTCGTGTTATGCTGCATATGACTCCATCTAATTGGATGGGCCAGAAGGGTTCAAACAAATCCAACAATAAGCAGATCAGGGTTATAATCCATTCATTAATGGGACGTGAAACAGCTTCCTACTCCTCCTAATTTTACAACAAACTCAGGGCTTGTTAAAAGATGACTTCTGTATTTCTCAACCTGGACCAAATATCCGTAATGATACAGGCCCTGCAATCTAATAATAGGATCCTCCAGTGGCGAAAACAAGCACTTTTAGAGGATGCAGTTTGAAGGGGCGGTGTCGCCCCAAAGGGTAACATTGTAGCCCGTTTCACGAGTGCATTGGCTGCAACGCTCTCACGCAATGCCGAACCCATTAAAAAAATTGTTGACCGCATTAGTCACTTAAACCATGGCAAAATCGGATCCAGGTTGAAAAAATCTGGATGTAATCGTTGAAACAGCTTGTGATGAATAAGTTGTGGGAGGGCTACGTGCTACGTTATGCTACATTATGCTGTGAACCAAACGAGTCATCGCTTCCTTGAGGGTGGGTTGACTTCTGTCGCTATAAAATAGCTATCAAAAATATAAAAAATGAAACAAAGTTTTGAGGCGCGTAGTTGGCGCTCAGGGAACACGACATGTTCTTTGCGACCGCCGAGTGTGTAACATTACCCGCCCCAACATGATGAACAAACGATCCACGAGTCTAGACGTTCCCACGGTTGCAGTGTGACCCGGCAACTTCTCCTTAAGCACCGCAACGGTACCACTTTTTTTTTCTCCTTTCCAAATATTTTAAGATGCTTTCAGAACTTTGTGTGCCGACCCAGTTCTCCCTCAGAGAGCAGGGCCCGCCTAGACAAGAGGAGATGTGAAGGAAGCAGGGTTCACAACTCACAGGGGGCTAAGTCTTTTTCCTGCACTTTAAAAATAGACCCAACCACCTCCGTGATCCCCATGCCGCTGGGTGATGCGCCAGAGCCACAGACCTGCTGTGAACAAAATACCCCAAAGAACTGCTGGTCTCTACTCGATTTTGCATTTGTTGTCCATTTTCATTCTGTGTGATTTTCTCTGTAATGCATTCCTTTCGTTAGTTCTCTCTTTTTACTGTGACTATCTGTCTATCTATCTTTAGATATAAATTAATGTATGTCTTTCTGTCTTTCTGTATCTATGTGTTTCTCTTTCTTGCTCTCTGTCTCTCTGTCTCTCTCCCTCTCTCTCTTTGTCTCTCTCTCTGTCTCTCTCTCATTATCTCTCGCTCCCTCACTCTCTTTGTCTGTCTGTCTGTCTCTCTCTCATTATCTCTCACTCCCTCTCTCTCTGGCAATCTGTTTGTCTGGCTCTCTCCCTCTCTCTCTGTCTGTCTGTCTCTCTCCCTCTCTCTCTCCGTCTGTCTCTCTCCCTCTCTTTCTCTGTCTGTCTCTCTCCCTCTCTCTCTCTCTCTGTCTGTCTCTCTCCCTCTCTCTCTCTGTCTGTCTCTCTCCCTCTCTCTCTCTCTGTCTCTCTCCCTCTCTCTCTCTGTCTGTCTCTCCCTCTCTCCCTCTCTCTCTGTCTCTCTGTCTCTCTCCCTGTCTCTCTGTCTTTCTGTCTGTCTGTCTCTGTCTGAGTGTGTCTCTTGGCTGCAGGTTAGGGTCTCTAAAGGGATAAAAAAGGACTCTGGCTCATTCTGCGTCACGGTCAGAAAACAGATTTATACATGACCACTGGCAACTGCTTATCCCACATAGGATTAGACAGCTCAAATGTCCTGTTATGCTGTGAAGGACATTATCATCACCTCTGAATACGACAAACAAGATTACATTTTTTCATGTCTTTATTATTGACTTATTTTCAAAGTCGATTTTTATTTGTCTCCTGCACTGAGCCAGCTAAAAGTAATTGTTTGGTTGTCTTTGTGCCGATCTAGTGCTAGTCTGTCCCCACCCAGTGCCTTGTGCAGAGCTCGATCGACTGGTTACATGGGCGCTCTAGTCTACTGGAGCCCTGCAGTTAGGCCCAAACTACTTCTACTTTTATTTAAAAATATAATATACAAATATCATCCAATTAACTGCTAACATCTTCATTCATAATTCTCTTGATGATTTCATTAAAAGCACTAGAAAGTCATAATTCATAGTATTCAAATTATTCTGATCGCCTTATACATCAGTAGGACAGGGATTTTGTTTAATTTAATGTGTTCTGGGACTTAAAAGCTTTTTCGTTCCCTTAATTACGGATGTACACTAGTGCCACTGTATACCCCACTGAGATAAAAAAAACAGAACTCATCCTTTTGGTGAGCTGGTGCATACTTCTTGTACGGGGTACTAGCTGTAGTGAAGAAAGAAAAGGACGCCTTTTTCCCACAGAAGATCAAACAGGATGCCGGATAAAAGAGAAGAAGATATTTCCATCCATGCTCTGACTTTACAATCTGCATGACGGTCCTCTTACTCACACGTTCACTCACTCATGGAGTGAGGTCACATTTAACAGCTGTGATCAAACTCGTAAATATGTAGGATAATGACACACATGCGGCACGATATTGGTAAAAGTAGCTATTGTTGGCATAAATAGGACTTAACCTATTGATGACCTGAGTACTGTAAAAACCCAAAACAATTGCCATTAAAATACGGATCATACAGGTTAATCAAACAACACCCTGCGTTAAAGATTATATTGAACATTGTCTTATGCGCTGCTTGTAGGGTCAAAGTTCAATCGAACTTAGATGTGCCTCCTTTAATTGATTCGACATGACAAGCATAGTTAGACACATGCTCAGGTGCGTTAACAGGAAACGGAAGAAAAGCACAAAAGCAAATGTAGCACAAAGCTTGTCTGCTGTATATAGATCTTTCTCACCAGCGTCTAAATGAGTATGTGACGACAAAAACGAAAGCTAACTTCGTCTCTCCATCCTCCCAGATCTCTATCTCATGCGTGGGAATCAAATGGATTTGACAGCTCAAAGGAGTGACAAAGAGATGAGTCGGAATAATAAAACGGAAAACAGAGGCGTGTTTATTTGATGTCATGGGTTGGCTCGGTGTAATTTTGAGGCCTTAGGAAGTAAGGCCCCATTCTTGATTTGAATGACTAAGACTTTGACATTTAATGAACCAGAAACAAAACAACATTGAAAATGATATGAATATTTGATGCAGGGACAAGCCACAATTTTTTACGTCCTCCAATTTATCAGAATGCTCCATGGCCGTCAAATTGGAATCATAACAAAAAACAAACAACACTCATTACAAATAAAAACCGAAAAAGCCTATTACGGTACTAACAACGATTTGCCATCCAGCATGCAGAAAGCTCTATGCTGAAGGGTTGGACTATGTTTGTGCAATTGCAATTGCGCTCGCTGTCAAACCTAAATAGACAGTTTTCCTTGTAAAGACAACACTGACTAACCGGAAAGACAAATGCATGCAACGATTCCATGAAAAGGGTAAAAAGATGTCTGGGTGTGTTGCCTCTAAAGATTATAGCGTGCATAATGGTGATTCGTTTTCATTTCAACGTTTTTCTGTATAAGATAAATCCTCAAGTCACGTTACAATTGCATTTTGATTTAATGATGAAAATGTGACTCTTTTGAGAGGGAGTCACTCACAATGAGATTAGGTCAGGGGAGAAACCGAGGGATTGCTTTCAAGAAGAATCACAAGGCTTGTGATTCGATGTGTAAACATACTGTATATCGACGTTGCCGAATGCACATGGAGATTTGAATGAATTGGGATGGTTCACAATGTGCTTCACCTCTATTTCCTGTTTAGCATCTGCAAATGTGGTCCACTGTTGACGATTATGATATGATGATTTCATATAGTGCTTTTCTAGGCAATTTCTAGGTTTATAACAGTGCTGTTAGTGAGTTAATGTGTGTGTGTGTGTGTGTGTGTGTGTGTGTGTGTGTGTGTGTGTGTGTGTGTGTGTGTGTGTGTGTGTGTGTGTGTGTGTGTGTGTGTGTGTGTGTGGGGTGGGTGGGTGGGTGGGTGGGTGGGTGGGTGGGGTGGGTGGGTGGGTGGGTGTGTGGGTGTGTGTGTGTGATGGGGGGGGTCATCTTCTTCCATCAGTGTGTAGCTCCCACCTGGGTGATGCCAGTTTGCACCAGAACGCTCGTCACACACTGGGATTATTTTCATCGGATTAAAAATCGGAATAAAAGCCTGGGGGTTTCTGTTTGTTCATTACTAACAACCACTGAAAGAGAAGTCGCATCAAACTGTGTTTTGTGGATTTTTCAACTTGTACTACACTAAGTGAACTCAGGGAGATGTGATGTCTTGCTTCCTGTTCGAACCTTAAATCATTCAGGTAACACATTCACTGGAAGGACTATTCACACAAAAGACGATCAAAGCTTCACTTCGTATAAATGGAATCATATCAGACTTGAATCTCTTCACAGACCTCATCTCTGTGGTCTGTGTGGCGCCCTGGCCCGTAATCAGTGTGAGTGTTGAATTAGCAATATGGTCTATGGCTTATGACTGTAGATAGAACGACACGATAGCATTTGAGAGGCTATGGGATTAGGCATGTAAGCAGATCAGGCATGGTCCTAAGGTGATTATACAGGGAATATATATCCCCCAAAAAAATAAATCTGGAATTATGCACGGAGGAAATCCGTTGAACTTCTGACAATCATAACCGTATGGGCTTGTCTGCTGTTGTGTCGACATGTTGGTTGGCATTGTGGCATGTTGGGCAGAAGCTAAAACGGATTGAGCACTTTGTAACTGTGTTTTGAAAAGTGCTATATGAATAAAGTTTATTATTATTATTATTATTATTTTTATTATTATTATTGACTAAAACGAACAGATCAATGTCGATATGGTTAGCAATATGTAGCAGCTCTGTATTATCATGGCTCATTATATTCTAAGGCACAAAATTATTCTTCTGTAAAAAATATGTTTTTACTTCTTCTCTTTCAAATTATTACAGTATAACAGAATTCAACACCAATGACTTGAATTCTGGCTTTTTTTGTGTAACATAAAAACTTACAAATTCATAGGAATAATGTAGGGTTTCTGCAGGGTTTATTATCTACTGGCACAATTTAAACCCATATTAGTGGACTAGTCAAACATGCATCAGTTAGATAAATAAAGACATCACCCAGACTCACAGAAAATATGCATTGCAACAAATCAATTCAGGAACGAAAATCATTATACACAATCTCTCGCTTCTGACTCTTGGAAGGAACATTTAATTACATATTCTACATCCAAGTTTTCTTTTCCGTTTAGCCTTAGCTTAATTAAAGAGTTAACTTCAGCTAAACAAAATCAATAATAGTCCTCTATTTGAAAAAACATGTATATTGCCTTATGTTCAACAGGCACTCTGAAACCTTTCCACTGAGTATTCTATATATAAATAAAAGAATATATATTGATATCAAAATAGAAATCGTTGACAACAGGCTGCTTGGAGTTTTTCTTCCACTTTGTCCAGTTGTACAAGTTAACGTATTTAACCAAATTCACCTTTTCTCATTCAGATGTGGGGGGTACACCTGCATACCTGAATGTTGATTTACACATGGATTTGAAATAATTTGTTGGAGCATTATTCCTAATGCTATAGAGCCGATCATATGAATCCCAAGAGGCAATAAATCCTACTCCTATCCGCATTTTATATCAAGTGTCAAACATCAACAACTTAGATAATCATGGGCTCTCGGAGATGGAGATTGTAGCTTTTTTTCTTGTCCACAATCCTGCTTCATGACACAAAACCCCAAAGCATACATTCGACACGTTGATTTCTTTGTCTTCTCTGCGTCCTCTCCGTCCCTCAGCTCCGCCCACCTTCACGGAGACGCCCCCGCAGTATGTGGAGGCCAAGGAAGGGGGCAGTATCACCCTGACCTGCACGGCCTTTGGGAACCCCAAGCCTTCCGTGGGCTGGCTGCGCGAGGGCAACCTGCTGGTCAACAGTGCCAAGTACAAGGTGGGACAGCTGCTGCTTTCCAATTACAACCGCCATCCTACGCTGACCCCTTTCACGGGCTATTGTGTTCTGAACTTGACCGTATTTTGTGACCTAAGACTTCAGATGGTATGGATTTGAGTGTGTGTGTGTGTGTGTGTGTGTGTGTGTGTGTGTGTGTGTGTGTGTGTGTGTGTGTGTGTGTGTGTGTGTGTGTGTGTGTGTGTGTGTGTGTGTGTGTTTTAAAGCTGCCACATTTACAGAGATTAGGTGATGTTAGCCGGATGCATTGTGTGCCGGTGAGTATTTTTGTGGGTTGAGGGTGAATATTTGTTTGTGTGTGTGTTTGTCTGTAGGGTGGGGGACGGGGACGGACGGACGGACATCTTAAAGAATTCAGTTTAGTTAATGACTTCATCAATTACCCATGTAGTCACTTATTACTGTTGGGTTTGTTTCCCCCTATAAAGTGTAGCCTTTCTACATGGAAAATATGGTTCAAAATGTTTTATACTGCATGACAAAATGCGACAAAATGGGTTATTTTTTAAATAGCTTTTAATAACAAAGATGTAGCTCCTAATCCCATAGTATAAATATCATGATAGTTTCGAATGTTAATGAGGGGGGGGGGGGGTACACATTAGACCCTTCTTTTTCACTCCTTACAAGTAGCTTTAAAAAAAAAAAAAACGTTGCCATCTTTCTTTCATAATTTTTCCTCACAGTACGTTCAAGTCAACTTTCAACTGTCCATTCCAACCTTTTCTCTTTTTAATGTCTCTCAAACCATTTGTTCCTCTTTCTCGCGTTATCTCAATCCACTACCCTACTTGAGGTTCCGTTACATGTACTGGCTGTATCGTTAAATATTAATTTAAAATATAGATCTGAATTGAACAAACATTTTCCCTCCTCTCCATCCCTCCCACTTCACTGTTCTAACATGTTGAAGTTTTCCCGTCATTTGAAACACAAGGGACCATGCTGAAAGCAAGCTCCTATGCGCTTTGCTCTTCCTCATTTTTAATTAAGGGGGTAGGGAAAATAACTAAACACAGAGGAGCGCATTGCAGTAGTAGAAAAAAAAAAGAATTACAGTTGAGATGCTTAGATCTACTGTCTCTTTTGCCTGCTCCATGCCTCAAAATATAAGCCATTCTCAGACCCTGGATTAATTATTCAAATGACTTTATTCCAAAAGAGTTATACATCTAAATTTGACTCGCCATTGTTTGAGACTATAGCGCTCTCTCTCTCTCTCTCTCTCTCTCTCTCTCTCTCTCTCTCTCTCTCTCTCTCTCTCTCTCTCTCTCTCTCTCTCTCTCTCTCTTCTCTCTCTCTCTCTCTCTCTCTCTCTCTCTCTCTCTCTCTCTCTCTCTCTCTCTCTCTCTCTCTCTCTCTCTCTCTCTCTCTCTCTCTCCTCATCGCCACCCATTGTCTGTCATCCTCATATTCTCCATTCTCATGCATAAATATCATTAAGCAGTAGTGTGTGGACAGTGCTATCAACACATTCACTCCCCACTGATGGAGTGACATCTGATGAGCTTGAGCTGATGTCACTGCAATCTGCCTAATGTGTGTGCCATGAACTTTGGTGCTTCCATGTGTATTCTTTTTTGGATCCATGAGGGTGACAGAGTTACAAGAACACCCTGGACTGGTGCTGTCTTATGGTATTGCTTTTTCATCCCAGTTGAACGGTAGGGATCTGCCACAATCACGGCCATTATTTCTCTCCCTGGTACACGATGTTCCTGTCTTTGATGAAGACGGATGAAAAGCTAAACTTGTATGCAAATGTAAATCTTCCGGGAGGTGATCTCTGTTTTGTACTTTGCAGAAGTTTTACCTCAACTCTTGGGAGCATTTGACAGATTTTGGCTCTCTTCAACAATTATTCTTGTGACAAAACACGATAGCATCACTTTTATTCTTGGTTGCCAAACTTGAACTCCATGATCCTTGCGTATCATAGAAATGTAAGACAAAAGCAATCAAGTAGAATGGAATACTAAAATCATTCAGATAAAAAAATAAAAAAATAAAATAAATTTTAGACCTGGAAATGTCTTGCTGTTCTTTGCTGTTCCGCCAGCTGTGATGGTAAAGTAATCCCTGCCTCCAGGGCTGACACACTCAGGGACACACTGTGCCTGGATAGATGGAAGGCAGTGGGGGAGGGGGAGTGGGGTGCTGGTTCAACTACTAGATCTCGCTTCGCATTGATCCGATGATTTCCCTTGGACCGACAATACATCGTGTTCCCCCAGAAGGAGATGGATTGTGCGGGTTGGCAAAGGTCAGAAAGTGTCTAACCAAATGCTGACTCTCTATTTTTTATTTATTTATTTATTCATCCCAGAATAATTATTGTACAATACTCTCACCTCTAGGGATATGAGCTTCGATGGCTGTGGAAGTGCCTTTTAGTTTCTTGATTTCATAATTTTATTAGGGAAGGTAGATGGAAATCAATTGACTGGACGCATTAAGTGGGAGTTAATAAATATAATTGTATTCTTTCTTTGTCTCTTTTCTTTTGTTCCTTTGTTCTCTATGTCCTTTTTACTTCTTCTTTTCCCTCTTGCTTTCCTTAAAACCATACATCCGTTCCTTCCAACTATCCATGTGTGTGTGGTGTGGTGACAAAGCAAGCAAGGCAGAGCAACACGGATGAAAGGAGTACGTGCTTTTTGCCGCGTCGGTCCTTTGAGGCGATAGTGTGCGCTGACAGTCTTTACAGTAGGTCCCAGACACACAGCCAGGCATGGCTTTCTGTCTTGTCACGGGGGCCCGATGGATACTAAACACTTGCTCTGTCATCTCCAGTGCCAGGTTTTGTTTCTGCCTGCTGCCTGGGCCTGAAGTAGATTTACCATGTTTGGCTGGATGTGACATCTATTTCTAATGGATGACTGCAGCCCACTCAGCCTGTGCTTACGCTGAGCTTTGATCTCGTAACGTGTCCCTCTTTTCAGTGTCTTTAGTTATGAGTACAGGTGGGCCAATTCTGCAGGATTATCCTACAATGTTTGAGGATGTTCCAACTCGTTTTTTTTTACAATGGCTAATTGTGCATCTAATAAGCAAACACCTAGGGTTATATGCTGTTAATCCTTTAATCATTGAAGTCTTCATCACAATATTATATATTCATTTCTACGCTTAAATAGTTAGCGTTTTTACTATATTACAATGATAAAAATACCAGATAATCCATAATTGCGTATCACAATATCGATGTGTGTGTGTGTGTGTGTGTGTGTGTGTGTGTGTGTGTGTGTGTGTGTGTGTGTGTGTGTGTGTGTGTGTGTGTGTGTGTGTGTGTGTGTGTGTGTGTGTGTGTGTGTGTGTCTTCCTAGGTGTCTGATGGCAGTCTCTCGGTGCTGAACATCCACAGGGATGACAGAGGGGCGTACACCTGCCGAGCTTTCAGCCCCCAAGGAGAGGTCATCCACACCACACGTCTGCTCGTACAAGGTAGGGCTCAAGGTCGTTCACACCGGGGTAGGGTCAAAGGCCCTTAACGTGACCCATCTCCTTGTTTGTACCAGGTGGGGTTAAAGGTCATTCATCCATCTCACCAATTTAGAGCCATACATCACCCCCAGAGTAAGGACATAGGTCGTTTACACCAGGGTAGAGTCATAAGTCTTTCACACCACCCATCGCCTAGATAGTACCTGGATGGGTCAACAGTCGTAGGGGGTTCACATCAGGCTAGGGTCATAGGTTGTTCACCCCCAGAGTTAGGTCATAATAAGGTGTCATCGTGTACAGGGTAGGATCATAGGTTGATCTCACCAGGGTAGGGTCATCATAGGCCATCCACATTAGGGTCGGGTTATTGGTCGTTCATGGCTGGTAAACTATGACTAAGTGTGTGTTGGGTAAGGATTATTTAATAGCTCAATTTCTAGTTTAGTCAGACATTTTGGATAAAAATGTCCACCAAATAGTTTCGGCATATGGATCGACTAATCTATTCAGCATACCATAGTATATTGTATACAGCACATTTGTAGTATGTTACAATCAGCAAATATTCCCTTTGCCATATGATTCAAAGATATTTTGGGCAAATTTGGTTAGCATATTATCTTTGTCATACACAACTCTGCACACAGAGATTATCTTCCATGTAAAACCCCCGTTACAAGGAGCCCTGTGGTTTTCAATCCCCTTCAGCCTTCAGAATGCATGACCAATCATGGGGTTTTAGCTATGGTATGACAACTCCAGGACTATACCTACACACAGCAAGACATTTTGGCGACTCATATTACCAACAGATGTTCTATTGAAGCCGGGAGAGACAGGTATGATGGTTTAATCGTGATTCACACAAACAGGTTAGGAAATAAACAAAGAGTGGAGCTCTGGGACCATTTACTGAAACATTTAGGGCTAAATATGTATTTCAAGCATTTTCTGATTTATATTCCATTCATAAGGACGATATTAACTTTTCTTGGCAGAGAGCCAAACAATCAACGAGCTATTAGTATCACATTTCCAACATCTGTTTCACTGTCAATGTGTGTGTTTTCGTGGAGTTTAAAATTTTTCCCCAAATAAATCAGCTTTAATCCCCGAAAAACTGCCTTCAAGGAAGTGATTTGAGTTGTGTTTGTTACTTAAAAAAGGCACAGATAAATAATGATAATAAGACTGAAACAAGGGTTTTCAGGTTGCTGCTTTTCTTGTCTCCAATGTTGAGCTTGTCCTGTGGCACCCGCCTTTCCTACTGTAAAGGAGCAGAGACATGTGGAAATAATTTGTGAACTTCAGTTTTTCGTTTGATTCTGGGAGGGGCTGTGTAAACAGGAAATCAGAGGGAATGAATAGATTGAGTAAACTTGACAGTCAGATTTGTCTGAGCTTTAGGACAGATGGACTTTGACAGAAAAGGGTCATTCCCCAAAGTAACAAAGATCAGGGCTAATCTTGCCCCGTCATTGATTATTTAAGTTGCTTTGGCATGCTAAATTCCCAACGGCAGTACAGTTCAGTGATGAATAATTCATTAAACAATTAATATTTCATGGCGATATTAGCCTGATATTAATAGTCAAGTTACTTTTATTCTATCATACTGACAATGCGGGTGCTTTAGCAACCAGAGTTTGTGTGCAATGAAGTTGTGTTGCCTGGCTTCATGTGTGGCTATTGACGACTGTGCTGCTCCATTTCAAACAGATTCAATGTCTTATTTCAGGCAGCAGAATAATTGTGAACAATGTTGAATTTCTTCTCTCTGTGAAAAATAAATGTTTTGTGACAGGCATATTTATTTTTCCGCTTTTTGACAGAGTTTGACACAAAAATCGTATAGTGCACACACACATACACACACGCAAACACATTTATCTCGAAACGTTGGATGTTCCTCCCATGACACCTCACGGGCAGCGTAAATAAATAAGAGCGTTCTGTTAGCGGGCCGATTAATATTTAATGACAAAAGGCTAATTGGTGGTTAACCATGGCTTTCAACTGATTACACCAATTTAAACGCTTTGGGGCTATTCAGAAGCCACATTGCTCTGTGTCACCCACTATCAGGGTTTGGGAGGGGCGGGGCTAAGGTGTGTCCTATGTCCTCCGATTATTAGAGGTGATCCTTGGAAGCTAACAGGCAGCCGATCCACAACGATACCATTATGCCAAGCTGGCCTGCTTCAAGCATAAGGAGCAAACAACTTAACTAAAATAGCAACAAATGTGCATACTTGTGTCTCTTAACTCACACACAAACACACAAACACACATGCACACATTTACATACTGTTCATGAGCATATGCACACTCACACTCACACACACAAAGCCACACAAAGCCACGCACACACACACACATACGCATATGCACAGACATAGAGATAAAAACAAACACAGACATTTGGCATTCACCAGAGTAAACATGCCCACAAACACACATTCATGCATGTTCTGGACAAACTCCCACACAGTTTGAGTTTGACACAAAGACACAAGCAGCCCCCCCCCCCACACACACACACACACACACACACAAACACACACACACGCACACAGAAACACACACATGTAGGCACATAGTCAGAGACACTTGTGCGTCTGGTGCTGGTAGTAGTCGGGCTGCTAATGGGGGTTGGCAGATGGAAGCGGCCTGCCTGTTAAAGGCTCAGGCCCTGGGCTCAGATCGCGACTAACATATGGGGCTTGCACTTTAAAGTGGCAACGCCAACTTGTCTTTCCCTGTGTGTGTGCATATGTTGGTGTATGGATGTGTTTGCTTGACTGTGGCTTTGCCTGTTTGGGTGTGTGTGTGTGTGTGTGTGTGTGTGTGTGTGTGTGTGTGTGTGTGTGTGTGTGTGTGTGTGTGTGTGTGTGTGTGTGTGTGTGTGTGTGTGGGTGTGTGGGTTTGTGTGAATGTGAGTCGTATACACAGACACTTGCTCTGTATTTAAAGATTAGAGATTACGTTGAGGGTTTGACCAGCTTGATGGTGGCGGTATGGTGGAGTTTATTAATGGTAAGCGATGCATAAGTGCTTATACTTCGACATCGGTTGTATAATAATATTTCTTATTTTATTTATTTTTTTTATTGACGTGTGAAAGCTATGTAACGATTTCTACACCATTTCGATATGCACCGTTTGATTACATTGAAAGGAATTATTTAATTTATTTTTTATTGTATTCTATTCGATATGTTTGAATGCAAGGTTTTGAGGAACTAGCCTTATGTGACAATCTGGATATCCATGGTTGTTTTTCTCAATGATAAACAGTCTGGCCTTGGCCGGGCTGATTGCCGAATATACGTCGTTCAAAGAAATCCAGCCAATCAGAGTAATGCTTTTCCTCTTCACTCTTGGACGAAAAGCGAAAACTGATTCTAATCTGAGTAAAGCCATTTATTTTTGATGCAAAACATGGATTGTTGTGTAGATTGCTACACTTTCCTAGGGCACTGAATTGTTTTTTAATTCTGCCGACTGCGGCACTCCTTGTTTGAAATGAACACCCTCTGCCGAGCAATGATTGGCACTCTACGTTTTTTGGAAAAGCTTTTAAAATTCCTTTAAACAGAATCGAGGCCACACAAATCTGCAGAGAGAATTGGGAGGGAGATTGGGAGGGTCACACGAACAAGGCTTATTGATGAACAGTAAAGACGGATGAACCCGTCCAATTCCGCCTGATTGTTCATTTAGTTAATCAAAATCTTTTTGTCAGAGTCTGCTGACCTAATGCTGTTTTATATCACATTAAACACATATTTAGAAAATAATTACAATTAGCATAATCGTAATTGTTGTCATGCTTACAGTATTCCTGTCGAAACTCAGATGCACAAAAATGCACGGAAAGTATACAAGAAGGGTAGGGCGACCACGGAGAAGGATACGGGAATGACTTTATCTGCAGCACAAGCTGCAAATAAAGGGAAAGTGTGAATAAACACACATGCTGACATTGCTTGGAATGTGATGGAGATTATAGTTCAACACAGAACCGTTGCAATGGGAATGAAAAATGTTCTGATCCACAGGGGATCCAATATGACCTAGGGGCGACATGGACAGAAGCATTCCTGAAACATATCCGACATGTTATCTTTTGCATGGCTAAGCAATAGTTTTGAGAATTTAATGACTATTATATTTCTGGTATATGTTATATTAATACATTATTTGAGTTACGTTTGATCATCTATCAAAATTATTTTGTTTTCCAAGTGCCTTGGGATTATTGAAAGGCGCATTAGCTCATTGAATAGCTCATTAGACAAAAATGAGACTACACACACACACACACACACACACACACACACACACACACACACACACACACACACACCACACACACACACACACACACACACACACACACACACACACACACACACACACCACACACACAGATAAGCATGGTAGTTTTTGCTGCCACACCAGACTAGTTAGCTTGAGTGTTAGCAGGTTAAGGGGCTTAACCGGCTAGGGGTCAAGCAGGGGTTATGGTGGGGCTATAAAAGAGGAAAGGGGGAAAAAAACACTGACATGAAATATGTGCTACGAGAGTTGAATAGGAACAAGCATCTGGCACAGCTGGGGGGAAACCGTGATGTCCCATCAACCTTTGATGGTGCCAAACTTAAACAGCGGGCAATATGTTGGAGCTACACAATTCCACACATCTCTCGGGTGGATATATGTTGTATGTTGTGTTTGTTAATCCCATTTCATTTCACTTAAGTCCCCTTGATCTCTGGTATGTAGTGTGTAACCTATCCCATGTGTTGTAATTGCCAACAGGAATCCCATAAGAATCAGTAGACATAGTTTGGTGAGACAGTGAAAGGAAGTTTTAGGCATTGTTTGAAAAATAGAGCATTGAGTGCTGAACATAGAGAACATTGTCTGTTCAAGAACATTTTCTGTTAATTTCAAAGATCGTGTGACAAAAGCATAAAAAGAGCTCCTTGCGTACATTCTAGCACAAAAGACCTTGCTTGTTTTGTCTTATTTAAGCGTCAACTCTCCTGTCTGAGCTGCCTGTGGCTAACACTATTGTTCCACCTTTAGCGCCGTGTGGCAACCCAGGCACGGTGAGCGAGCCCCCTCCTCCCAAACAGGACACCATTTTCCCGGGCAAAAGCCAAAAAGGCTTGTTTAATCCAAACCAAACAAAGTCTCTCAAAATACAAATAACATAAAACATGGGAGGAATCCACGGTCCCCTCCTTCGTGGGTGGAATCCCGTCACCCACGAGGACCGGTCTCTCTGTGCAGGATCCACATGGCTGGGAGAGCCCTGAATGAGTGGAGAAGCAGGCTCTTTAAGTCCTGCTTCTCCACCTGTTCCACAGGTGTTCTTCATGTCCTTAATTGGCCCAGGCCGGGTTGCCACTGCCGCCAAAGGTGCTATTTAAGTATTTTATTCAGCAGTCCTAGGATGCTATCGAATGCAATAGTGGATCGTTTAAATGCTCTTGGTATCTACTCTTCTTCTGGTCTATTGGCCTCAGGGTCCATAAATAAACGGATCTGCACCGATTCCCAAGTGTTGTCGTTGCGAATGTTGTAACGACATTGGCTCGCTGTCTACCGTTGAACATCCGCATAGCAAGCAAGAGACCTACTCCAGTCCGCTTCACATCGGCATTGGGTGCATGATAAATGCTAGGCAATCTTCGCAAATTTAAAAACAATAAATGTATGTTTTGAGACGTAGGTCTATGCATATGTGTGCTATACTCATTTGGTTTTTGTTTTAATGACAAATCGTGAGTGTCACCCTTGTCTGTCTCCGTTTCCTCAACCTTATGCAGTACAGATGATCAATTTCTAAGGAAACAAAGACGTGAATGTTGCATAAACATGCATCTCAATATGACTAGCCTGCAAGTATATTTAGATATACAACTCTGTTCTTTTGTTTGATACATTTATGTTTAGTCAAACAACAGATGGTGGACCTTTTTCTTTATTTTCAATGAATGATTCTATGGTTTGTTTAGCCTGAAACCCACACATACCTGCAACAACACACACACACACACACACACACACAGACACACAGACACACACACACACACACACACACACACACACACACACACACACACACACACACACACACACACACACACACACACACACACACACACACACACACACACACACACACACCTGGAACACATACACAAGAGGCAGCAATTCATTTGGGAGGACAATCAAGACGTCATGGGTCCATCATAGCCACACGTCTCCCACAGTTGGATATAGTTTTAGATTTCACTATCACACCTGACAACCATGAAATCAATATTTTCCCATGTCAACCTTTCCCTCAGGCCCTCCGTTCATCGTTTCGCCACCAGAGAACATCAAGGTAAACATTTCCCAGGACGCCTTCTTCACCTGCCAGGCCGAGGCCTACCCGGGCAACCTGACCTACACCTGGTTCTGGGAGGAGGACAACGTCTTCTTCAAGAAGTAAGGTCCCGCTGGTACCGACCGCAACCTGCCTTTTCATCCCGGTCACTCGCCGACCCCCTGCTGTTGGGTGGTTGCATGTCCAGTGTGTGTGTGTATGTATGTGTGTGTGTGTGCGTGCGTGTGTGTGTGTTTGTGTACAGTCAGGCTGAGGCAGTGTATGCTGTCCTCTTTAATAGATCATGCAGGATTGTTATTAGTGACATGTTTTACTGAAGTTGTTAGGTTTAATCAGACGCTTTTATCTAAAGTGACAGTTCATTTGAGAACAATCAAAGGAATGAATCAAAATGAACGACAAAAAGTGCAGTACTGCACACCGACTAAGGGAAACACCAACAGAACAGGGGTCAGAGCAGCTTAAGGAGAAGGAAAGTAAGAACATATATTCCACAAGCCAGAGTATACTGTATTTATTATTTGTTCCTACCAGCATCAGATTCAATTGAACAACCAAAGACACTTGTGCAAATAAACCAACCACAAATGCACAAGACAGTTTATGAGATGTTATAAAAGCAGGGTTTTTCTTGTGTGGCTATTCTTGTGGACGTTATTCACAATGTGTGTATAAAGTGGGCAAATGAAAACAGGAGCTAATAAACATAGCATCAGGCCCAAAAAATAGAGCTGTAGAGAATCATCCGACAGTGCCAACAAGGTGAGTGATGGAAGGTTAATCACCAGGAGTGGATTACTGTCACAGGTCACCGCAAACAGCAACCTGACAAGGCAGGCTGTGTAAAACCTGCTGAGGTCTTAAGATAAAAAAAATACCTATTTATGAGCTGGTAAAAGCTTCTGAAAGAGAATCTGGGCTCCTTAAATCCATCAAACCGGACGCCAAGCGTTGAGACGTGCGTGGGTTTATTTTTGGCTTTTTCTTTATGAATCCCAGTTTCATCTTGCACACTGTCTCCCATGTCTGGTCAAAAGGTATGTGTTTGCAGGTGTGTGTGTGCGTGTGTGCGTGCGTGTGTGTGCGTGTGTGTGTCTGTGCGCATGCAGGTGTGTGTGTGTGTGTGTCTGTGTGTTTGATGACGGACGTGTCCTGTATTGCGTATATGTCTTCCATACAAAGCCACGGGCAAAATACATTTTTCCTGCGTTTTCTCAGGACATTTGTGCAACACCTTGTCCTTTCTGCTCACTAGGAGCCACGCAGTGGACCATTACCGTCATGCTGTCCTGAAGGCTCACGTTTGACTCACTTGGCACTGCAATGTGTAGAT
>OLKM01000007.1:900416-947916 GCA_900291075.1 Melanogrammus aeglefinus
CTCCCCTCTTCTCTACTTCCACCCATTTAACTCTCCAATTTTCTCATTTCCATTACTCATCTCCTCTCTCCTCTCTATTCCGCTCTCATGGAGCACTGTGAACGGAAAACATCTTATCAATACGGATAACAAAGATGGTGGTCAAGACGATCACGAAGCATAGGCTTGTGCTTTGATATCCATTGCAGTTACGATTAGCATTGCATTGTCTAGGAAACGTTCAGACTTTTAATAATAGTTATACTCGGGGGTTAAGGGGCATTGTGGGGTCAACACAGCTAGGGCCCCAGCATCACACCCTAAGCAGAAAGTCCTTCCTTTCCCTGTGAGGGATGAATGACATCATGTGGTCACATGGCGGTGACGTTAGCTCCAGTTCGCTGGCGGGTACGACTGCAGCAGAAGAAAAGGGAAAAGAAAATAGAGGAAAAACCGAGCTTTGCTTTGTGTTAATAATATCTGTGTTAATGATATCCATGTCAATGTTATGTGAAGGTTGTCAGATGCCGGTGACTAATGTGTGCTTTTATGTGTTGTTCAATTTGAATCAGATATAAATAACATTTGTGATTAGATCAAAACATTTATTTGTTTATCAAGATTGGGAAAACACCAACACCAAAAAAACAAACATAAAAACCACAAAAACCAAGTACACAGTAATGGCTACACACATACACACGCACACACGCACGCACACACACACACACACACACACACACACACACACACACACACACACACACACACACACACACACACACACACACACACACACACACACACACACACACACACACACACACACACACACACACACACACACACACCAACAGAGCTCCAGCAGCTGATTGCCTTCATCATATAATGTGGAGCTCACTTCCCATTAAAATGATTCATTTCCTCCACCAGCGCCGCTGATTACTGCTGCGCTAATCAAACAGACAGAAACACCCCCAAACATGATCCGTATTCTAGACTAGCTTCACTTTCGCTTTCATTATCCCCTTATTTTCCCATTATGCCTCCCGCCTCAGACTCTGCCCGCGTTCTGAACATGCCCCCCGTCATTTACGTGGCCATCGGTCTACCCGGCTTCATCCGATGTCCCATCGACGCCAACCCGCCGGTCACCATGGTGAAGTGGAAGAAGGACGGCCTTCCTCTACGGATAGAAAAGGTGAAATCATTTGCTGCCGATGAGTAAGAGACTTCGGGGGCACAGAGTTGAAGATGGGTGGCTGTTGTGTTGGTTCCCTTGAAGGTGTCCCTATGTGTAGAGGAAGTCATCTGAGATTGAGGAACCTATTGAGAAGCTACTGGGTTATTCACAAGTAATCCTGTGCGTGCAGACCTGGAAACACTCTGAGACTTAAAGATATGTTTGGAGCTAATGTATGATTTGATTCAATGTGATTAATCAGGCGTTGACATAATTACTGTTCAATTGCACATACAAAACACAAGAGGTAGGTCCCCCGAGCTTTTGAAACCCATGGTAATGTTTGGAAGTTTTTCAAGAGGGTTTTCTACAAGACAATGTGACAAAGTACAGAGGTTGAGAGGAATCTTGAAGCAGTTAAAGTGATTCAAACAATAATCCTCACAAAAACATCACCCTTCCTTCCCCACCCTCCCCCCCTCCAACCAAATCACAGTACCCCGGCTGGAGCCAGATGGATGACGGGAGTATCCGCGTGGCGGAAGTGACGGAGGACTCTTTGGGCACCTACACCTGCATGCCTTACAACGCCCTGGGCTCCATGGGATGGTCCACCCCTGCCCCCCTGGTGCTAAAGGTTGGTCCTCGTGCTCTGTTGTCCTCTTTACCTCTTTGTTAGCATGGTGGTAGCCTGTCAGCCTTCTCCGTGGAGCTTTCGTTTTGACATTTTGGCGCGGACATTTTCATTGTCTCATTTTGGCGCGGGGGGGGTTGGGTTGACTTCGTCCTCAGGACCCTCCCAAGTTCTCGGTGGTTCCTGGAGGGGAGTACAGGCAGGAAGTGGGCAGAGAGCTGGTGATCCCCTGCGAGGCGGAGGGGGACCCCTTCCCCAACATCACCTGGAGGAAGGTGAGGCGTCCTGGTAGCCACTGCATTGATTGATTGCTGTTTTTTGGGCTGCATCGATTGGCGTTATCGGTCAGAGGCCTCTTTGACGTGTTAAGTTGAGGATGTGTAGGACTGTAATTGGAATCATTCAGTGAATACTTCCTTGCTAAATTAAATACTCGGATGCAGAGGATTGAGCTGGAGTTCAAACGACTAGGTTTGCTTTATCGGGTTTTATTGGGTTTTAATGATGTGCTCACGACGTATGTAGTTCTGAGTGTCAATTAAATATCTTAATAATCACAGAGTTAACTACACGCACACCGTTTCAATTACAAATAGAGACAAATGGTTCACTGTAAAAATTGTAGAGCTGGTGTCATATCTCATTGTTCCCAAAATATATAACCATGACAGCTCAACAGTCAATCTGTTGCTCCCACTGTTACTGAACATGAACTTTTCAAGGTGTTCATGGTCATGTTTTCACGATTATCTCCGACATTTGTCATGACATGAGCTCGTAAACGAAAAGTTGCTTGTTCGAACCCCAGCTCCTCCTAGAGTGTCAAGGTGTCTCTGAGCAAGACACTTAACCCTAACTGCTCCTGATGAGCTGGCTGTCGCCTTGCATGGCTGACATCGCCGTCGGCGTTAGATAGAATAGTTTGATTATACTGGTTAGAATAGCGCTGGTTAGAATTGACCGTTTACCATTTACATTCACATTGACCCATACTCATGTTTCCTCCATATGATTGTTGTATGTATTGTCCTTGTGTGGGTGTGATCCCTCCCCAGGTAGGGAAGCCCAGCAGAAGCAAGCACAACGTCCTGCCCCGGGGCAGCATCCAGTTCAAGTCGCTCACCAAGGAAGACCACGGCGAGTGGGAGTGTGTTGCCACCAACGTAGCTACTAGCATCACTGCCAGCACCCACCTCCTAGTCATAGGTACAGCGTTCACGCAAGCACACAAACACACGCACACACACACACACGCACACACACACACACACAAACCCACACACACACACACACACACACACACACACACACACACACACACACACACAACACACACCACACACACACACACACACACACACACACACATACATTCAGCATACATTTGAATGCACTAATGCACACACACGCACGCACGCACACACACACACACACACACACAAACACACACACGAAAACACCGACACACACACACGTACACATTCACACTCATCCACATGTAGAAATATACACATGACACAAACATATACACAAACACACAAACACACACAATGTTGCCGTGGATGGATGGAGGAATCATTGAAGAATGTATTGAAAAGATCACAGCTACAAAGGAACATTTCCCATTACACACTCAACACACAGGATTGAATCGATGTCAGACAACCTCCGTATAAAACCCTCCGCCGTTCAATCCTCCTGGGATAAGTCCTCACTGAGCTCCTGACGTTTGGCAGGCGCTCTGTGATGAGGTGGAATTGGTCCTTCCTACCCAGCGGGCCGCTGGTAAGTGTTTGGCTAGTGCATGACGGAGCATCGGCGAGGCAGAACCGCATCGCGTCATGCGTCAAGCCCACCGGAAGCATTACGAAGCAGTCCTACCCCACCGTACCCACACTGTACTGTGAGGCTGATGAAGGCAGCGGATTGGTGGGGCCCATGGGGATACTGTGCTGGTGTCTACCTCGCTGTACTGACGTGGATTATACAGGAGCGTGAGGGGAATTGTAAAAGCCAACGAGCCGATAACCAGTGAGACATGCCGGGCTAGGAAATCTGTCTCCTTTAGGTTTTGGGACGAGACGCTGTGCAGTGTTTGGGGTGTGTGGGTGTGTGTGTGTGAGTGTGGTTGGCTCCGTGTGTGTTTATGCGTTTGTCCTGTGGATATCATTTCACAGTGGGAGGCGATCCCTTTTATAGAGAGCGCTATGAGTCCCCTCAGCTACTGGTTGTTGTTTAATTCTTCCTCATCATTTTCCTGTTTCTGTGTGTGAGTCACTTTGTCACTCAAAAGTGTTCTCAAAACACAAACATCGAACCTACGAACGATTACCAATACCCTTAATGTTCGAGAGCTAATGGGACTCCATCTCGCTCCCAACGAGTTTCCTGAAGCACCATCAAGTCAACGAACGAATTAATAAAACATGTGCACGACAAATGACTCCACAGGGGGGGCCGCAGCTATGGTGGCTCCCTGCCATAATTATGTGTTTCCTGCCCCCCTCCCCCAAATTTCCCATCATCCCTTGCAGGCACAAGCCCGCACGCCCCTGTCAGCATCCACGCGGTAGCGTCCTCCACCTGGGCCAACGTGTCCTGGGAGGCCGGCTATGACGGAGGCTTCCCGCAGACATTCTCAGTCTGGTACGGACATGTGTGAGTCATCCCTGCTTGCTTTGCTTTCCCGCTCTCCTTCTCCTCCTCCTCCTCCTTCTCCTTCTCCTTCTTCTTCTTCTGCTGCTGCTCTTTCCTTCTTGTTTTGAAATAGTGCCCAGAATTCCTTCCAGAAGTTTCTGGTCTCCTTCTCTGTTGTTTTATGATTCCTCTTCCCTGGGTGGTGTTCTGAGTGTTGGTGGGAAGGGGAGGGAAATGCAGTGAGATGGAGCTACACACCTGCTGTATTTCCACTTACCTCCCAGCAAAGTGTATTTTTATCTCCTTGTTTCCAGTCTGATCATTTTAAAATATAAGAAGCTCCTACATTCTAAACACCACCCGGAAGCATCCATGCCCTGCTACTGCTGCTGTTGCTGCTGCTGATGCTGCTGCTGCTGCTACAGCTCTGTCTCTGCATTACCAGGGGGAAATCAGGCCATATATGAGGATGGATATGGTAAAACAGGGTTATGATAGAGTCATAGATTCAAAGTTCAGAAAGGATGCCATGTCATGATTTGGCAACAGTTTTGGCAACTTTTGGCAACAGTGTCAAGATATCTCCTTGTGCCAAGGGCGCTATGTATATCACAATGTGACATTTTTCATGTGTACACTTCATGTGTACATTGTAATGTTAATGCTCTGAGAGGCAGTCTTGTAATCGTATGATTGATTGTAATCTTAGTCGTTATCTGTGAGTACGTTGCCTGATGGCAAGTCCACAATGCATACTATCTTAGATTTACTTCAAAATTCAGCAAAAATGAAAGGTTACCTCAAGATACGGGAATGGGGTGAAATTAGTTCTGTTGAAATCAAACAGAATTTATGTAAAATGTTTGTATAATTGATTATTTTTCAATTATTTAAAAAACAATATTAGAACTAAAGCATGATTACCAAAAAAAACGTGATATTGCTCTGAAATCAGAGTCCCACTGAGGGTGGACCAAATGTGTCTCTGAGTAATATTGTGGGAGGAATAAACATACAATATAAATGTCTTCCTGCCCGTCACATTTAAACGGTCTGTGTCTGTATGTTTGGCCGACAGTAGATATATATTAAATTTGTGTAAATCTCCAGGCGTGTGTTTTATGGTTGTGCTGACAGCTGTGTTTGCTCTCATACAGCTCTAGATAGAGTCCCGGCGTTGAACCTCCGTCCTCTGAGAACGGCATGAGCCATTCCAGCTCCACCGTTTTCTCTTTTGTAATTTCTTTGTTTTTCATGCATACTGTATACATTCGATGACTCTCACTTCATTGCACAGTTGGCAAACCAGGACAT
Organism: Melanogrammus aeglefinus; assembly: GCA_900291075.1. NCBI lineage: Eukaryota > Metazoa > Chordata > Actinopteri > Gadiformes > Gadidae > Melanogrammus > Melanogrammus aeglefinus. The sequence continues at coordinate 906,164 of OLKM01000007.1, forward strand.
GGTGTGATTATTCCCGTGGTGTGGGAATAGTGTAGGGCCTGGATGCAGAGGCGGTGTACAGACATTCAATATTCCAGGGCAACCTGGTGGAACGTTGACGTTTTGTGTGAAGTGAGAAACGGCTTCGGAGGAGGAAGTAAAACTTTACGCGATTCTGTCAGCTGTCGTTTTTATTATACAGATATACCACACGCCCAAGGGTGGTGGTTTCGTTCGTTCTCTGAAAATTATTAACGTTTTCACGCCTTCCACGTAAGGTTGTGTTTAAAGTTTCAACATATTCTGTTTTAGGGGACGTTTTAGAGAGCACTAATAAACAAAACGCGCACGTTAAATATTCCCGTTCATTCCACCCTTTTTTAACATTCAAACACCGTCTTCGCGGTCCCGTCGTCGGCATCACCTTCAGACATCAATAACTTTCTATTAGCTTGTCTGCGTTGCGCTGCAAGAGTTATAGGCATGAGTGTCCATTCATCCCCCTCCTCTCTAGCAGTCAGCACTCCATCTTGCATTGTGGACACTGAAATATGGCCCCTCATTCGCTCCAATATAACAGCGCTTCGTGTCCTTGGCTTATGTCACCGACAGTGTAGCACGCGCACACACACACACACACACACACGCACTCGCGCACACGCACACACACACACGCAGAAACGCACACACACGCACGCAAGCACGCACACACACAAACACGCACTATGAAATGTCCAGTGTGTTGGCAGCTCAATGAGATAATCGCCTGTGTGCAGGACCAACACACCAACACACTTACCCCCTGCTGGAGACGGAGAGGGCTGTTATTGAGTATCAGCTATCAGATAACTGAGTGGCCCTGTAGTGCTATTATGCCATGTTATATGGGTCAATCCCCAAGCCTCTGTATATGGCACAAACAATACATGCCCGTTCAACATACGTACACACATAAACATCCACAGAAACACAACATCGGCAAACTGCAACAACTCTTACATGTCGAAGGAATCTGTTAGATAACGCATACAAAGAGTTGAGTTTCCTTTATATCAGTTATTTTGAAATTGGCCTTCTATGTCTTGTAAGAATTTTCTTTTGCATTTCACTTTCCATTATTTGTAGTGCAAGTTGCCCAACTGAATGGGACTTTGGTACTCTTAGGGATGTAGTCTCATGAGGTGCACATAGGGAGTGCTGTTACAGTTCAGGTCCTCCTGAAAAGCACATTAGAGCGTTATACAGATTATACAGGCACTGTGAACATTGTATTTGGTAAGAGGGCATGGCTTGTTTACAGGGCAGGGCATGGTTACAGAATGGGTACAGGACATGGTTACAGGTTATGGGACATGGTTATGGGACAGGTTTACGTGACATGGGTACAGGCCATTTTTACAGGCCATGGTTACAGGCCATGGTTACAGTACATGGTTACAGGCCATGGTTACAGGCCATGGTTACAGGACAGCAGGTTGTATGGCTGAGCAGCATGCGCTTACTAACATCCCCGTGTTTAAATGACGTACTTGTGATGTTGTGCTCTGAATGAATGCATCACTGTCTGTATCCCGAGTCGACTTGTGTGTCACAATACAATGCTCAGATAGTTGGATAAGTTATACCCCGACGGGGGGTCCAACTTGCATGAGCAAGCGCCACAACGACCACGGTTATATTTAGCCTTGTTATGCCGGTATCGCTGCACGAGGGGCTTTTTAGCACTCTATATATTATGTACCGCCATGGCACATCCTATATCAGCACCAGACATCGACAGGCAACAGCACGCAGCTCCACTCGGACTCAATCTCAGAAAAGGCCCCGCTCACTTCCACGCCCACCCACCCCTCCATCCCCCCCCCCCCCCTACCCCTCAACCCCCCCGCCCGCCCACAGGCTGAAGAGGGAGCGGCTGGGACCCCACGACTGGCTGTCGGTCCCGGTGCCGGGAGGCCAGCCATGGCTGCTGGCGGCCGGCTTGGAGCCAGAGACGGCCTACCAGTTCAGCGTGCTGGCCCAGAACAAGCTCGGGACGGGCCCCTTCAGCGAGGTCGTCACTGTGAACACACTAGGTGGGTAGACACCCGGGCGACAAGGGCAAAACGGCACCAATGTTTAAATGAATAAATAAAGAAATAGCAGCCTTGATGGATATTATTAGACCACGAGGGGCTGTCTATTGGCAAGCATCTGGCAACGGGATGCAACCAGGGCCCTGCTGGAATACGAGAATAAAACAATGTGACATGCCGTCAAACAAAGCTCCTAGACGCTGGGTTAAACCTATGAGACTACAAACTACAAGAAGGATTGATTAAACAGGGTAGAAAACTTAAAGTGGCATCTCTAAGATCCCCCGTGTAATTCTCTTTGGCGGCACCATTGGGGATCAGAGACAGTGTGCCGCTGCACACACCAAGTGAGTTGAGAAGGGAGTGTGTATCGACGTCCGCCATACCCTCTCTGGTTGAACAACTAGTGCTGGGTGATGGGAAAATGTGTCACTCTATGGCTGCTTGTGATCTGAATGCATCGGGTGAAAGTCTCCACCAACATTTATACAATGCAAATTAAAAGACTTTCATCAGTGGGCCATAGGCTCAATCACCATTGTATTACCTCTATTGGCAATAGAAAGTGACTACAATTGTTGGAGATTGCCACTTTAGAAGAAATAATCTCATCCATTAGAGAAGGACCCGTCAAAGGTCAGAAGTAAAATGCATAAATTAAATGGATGAACCGATATCTTTCTAAATCACCATGCATGTGAACTTTCTAACACAACCCATCGCCTCAATCTTCTTCCAGTATTTCCTATAAGTACCCCCGAGCCATTGGTGCTGCTTACCCAACCACGGTGCCTCACAGCCAATCGCACGCAGCAGGGAGTCCTGCTCACTTGGATCCCGCCGGCCAATCACACCGCACCGATCCAGCATTACATCATGGAGTTCCGGCTGGGCGAGCGCTGGGACGTACTGGACGACAGCATTCCCGCCAGCGAGACGGAGCTGCTGGCTCGCGACCTGATTCAGGTAATACAAGACAGGGTGGGGAGGTGTAGGAGGGGCCGACCCTCTGATGCGTGAATACTTTTTCATTTCATCACATTCATCGAGCAACGTGAAAGGAAAGAGGGGAGAGGGTGGGTTCATGAATGATTGATGTGTCCAGTATGAACAACAAAGGTGTACGGTTGGAAAATGTGAACATGAAACTTTTCGTTACTTTAGGTTTGCTCGTCATGTTGATTTGAGCATACCTAGTGTTGATGTTCATTTGCAGGTTTATCTAAACCGCAATAGTTTTTTGGTATGGGTGGAAGAAGGTTGAATACACTGTGGTATTTATGATCAAAACATGACATTCTATTGTTATTTGCGTTTTAGTTTTTAACAATTTTTCAAATGAAAAGCAACCCTTACCTTCAAGGAAACTGAATACATTTGTTGTTCTGTGGTCAAAGAAACCCCATGTAGTTATTGTGGTGAGGTGACCAATCCATATTCATAAAGGCTAATGCAAACTGCACCACAGACAACCACATCCAAGGGGCTGGAAGACACAACTGTTTTTCACTTTGAAAAGCATCCGGCAGTACATAAACCACAACCCCCCCCCCCCCCAGTTCAGCCTTTCATCTCTATTCATGCTCCACAACTCCACCTGCACGCCTACACACACTCACTCTCCCTCTCTCTGTCTATCTCTTTCACCCTCTCTCTGTCTCTGTGTGTGTTTATCGCTTTATCTCTCTCGCTCTCGCTCTCTCGCTCTCGCTCTCGCTCTCTCTCTCTCTCTCTCTCTCTCTCTCTCTCTCTCTCTCTCTCTCCTGTACCTACCCTGCACCTTGCTACTGGTGTTATTATTTTCTTTTTTTTACTGCAACCATGGAGGTAATTGGCCCACAAGGGACTTTCTATTTGTCAGTCTCCACTAAATTGTCTGTGTGTGTGTGTATGTGTGTGTGTGTGTGTGTGTGTGTGTGTGTGTGTGTGTGTGTGTGTGTGTGTGTGTGTGTGTGTGTGTGTGTGTGTGTGTGTGTGTGTGTGTGTGTGTGTGTGTGTGTGTGGGTGTGGGTGTGTGTGTGTGCTAGTGTTAAAGTATGAGGGGCCGTATAGGCCATAATTCAAACTTACCTCTCACACACACTACTGAAAATTAAACCTCTCACCACTCACTACTGAAAAACCTCTCACACACACACTACTGAAAACCTCTCACACTCACTACTGAAAATTAAACGTCTCACACTCACTACTGAAAAACCTCTCACACACACACTTACTGAAAACCTCTCACACTCACTACTGAAAACCTCTCACACGCACTACTGAAAATTAAACCTCTCACACTCACTACTGAAAACCTCTCATACTCACTATTGAAAACCTCTCACACACACTACTGAAAATTAAACCTCTCACACTCACTACTGAAAACCTCTCATACTCACTACTGAAAACCTCTCACACACACTACTGAAAATTAAACCTCTCACACTCACTACTGAAAACCTCTCATACTCACTACTGAAAACCTCTCACACACACTACTGAAAATTAAACCTCTCACACTCACTACTGAAAACCTCTCACACACACTACTGAAAACCTCTCACACACACTACTGAAAACCTCTCACACACACTACTGAAAATTAAACCTCTCACACTCACTACTGAAAACCTCTCACACTCACTACTGAAAACCTCTCACACACACTACTGAAATCTCTCACCTCTCACATACCAACCCAGTCGCCAAGAAAAAACGTTGACGGTGAACGTTTCCATGAACGCTGGATACGTCGCATTTCAACGTAAAATAGCGTGTTATACCTACAGTATCCACGCGTGCCGCTGTGGAGGCGATATTTTTCTGTGAAAATGGCGGACATACGTTTTATTCTGGGTGGAAAATATGATATTTTAGCATATAGTTAACACCATTAAAAAGTGTTTATGCAAACATTTTTAGGGAGAAATGTGCATTTTACATTTCATAATCGTCGTTCGGCGAATGTGAAGGATGTTTGGTTTGATAGTTATGACGAAGAATATTTCGTTAGACTCCACATAATTATAGTAACATGGTTGGATATGATGGTTGCTATGGACGCTGAAACCAGCAGCTCGCATGCTGCTGAATCATGAGTATAAAAACCATTGTCTTTGCTGGTTATGTAAGGGATAATGTATAGAACGCCGGCCGGCTCACGGAAATAGGTGACACTGTCACGTTATTTAATCTATTGAAACGTGATCAGGTACAGGTATTTTCTAAATGTTCGTGTCAAAAAGCAAGATTTTCTAACTCATGCATATCAATTGGAAGTAGGCCTATTCGTCACTAAGCACGACTTCCATCTAAGGTTCTGTCTGGGAGCGTTCTCCCTAATGTCCCTTAAGGAGACTCAATACAGAACATTTATTATTGTAAAAATTGTCTGTGATAACTAAGAATATGACCGCTTTTGGCCACCCGTTTCTACTTAAAATTGTCTGTGATAATCTGACAGCTTTTGGCCACCCGTTTCTACTTTCACCTTTGATTCTGAGAAAATTGTGACAATTCCACGGATATATTAAATGCAGGTGCGCTGCTCTGTAGGCAAACCGCTTTCGAAAAAAGGGTAGATGCTTCGTCTGTTCTTTTTAGAATTGTATGTCTTGATGTTTTATCTAGCCATCTATTGTCTTGTTTTTGAATGACAATGACATCTAGAAATCATACCGTATTTAATGGGTTATTATCATTAATATTGATGTGTAGGGGTTGATTATAACTCGTGAATAATATTGTTTATTATACCACGGTCTCGTACCGTTTTATTGAACATATCGCAAATACGAATTCGTTCTCAGCCTACTTTTTGCCATTTATTTACCGTGTTACTATGGCAGAATAAAGGATAAATGTGTGGCGGAGCGCGATGACGTATGTTGGCCAACCCGGAACTGGAGCGTCGCCCTGGGTTCCCTTGCACAACAAAGCCAACGGGTTTTTCCATTGGATTTTGGATTGTTGCAGAAAACTTTGCATTTTTTGAAGCACCTTCTCAAAAACTGAAAATAAATAAATAAATATAAATAACCGTGCTCCAAAGAAACGAAAATGTAAACCATTTGCATGCATCCTGAATGGGAGTGTTTCTCCGATTTTTCCCCGACGTCACTTGTCTGTCATGGTTGCTATGTTGGTGGCTATCGACCGCCCCCTCTAATCCTAAAAACCACGCGGCAAAGGAGCTGCCGTCAATTGTATGAATGAATGCAACCCTGGTCCGAGTGCTTTCCGTTACAGTGAAATGCCTTCCGTTTCAGTGAAATGCCTTCCGTTTCAGTGAAATGCCTTCCGTTTCAGTGAAATGCCTTCCGTTGCAGTGAAATGCCTTCCCGTTTCAGTGAAATGCCTTCCGTTGCAGTGAAATGCCTTCCGTTTACAGTGAAAATGCCTTCCGTTTCAGTGAAAATGCTCTCACACACACACTACTGAAATACACTTACACACCACACACTACTGAAAATACACTTACACAACACACACTACTGAAATACACTTACACACACACCTACTGAAATACACTTAACACTTACACATACACTACTGAAATTTGGAGATGGGTCTGGCTGTATTTTATGTTTCAGTATATTATTTTATTAATGCCTTTGATGATTTTATTATTATTAATTATAATTTCCTTATGATTTAGATGGGCTTATTTATTCTAGAAGACTAAATTTAAAAAAAAAAAAAATAATACAAATATTTGTGTCAGTATATTATTTTATCAATGGTTTTGATGATTTATATTATAATTAATTATTATTCCTTATGATTTAGAAAGGGCCTTAAGAAGGACTATATAAGAAAAACAGTTATAATATGTATATAATTATAATTAATATTTAATTTACAGTCCGTGAACACTTCTGAATTATCTGCATTTCTGCATAGATGGCTAGCGCAGAGGAAGGTTTTCAGTAGAGAGGTTTAATTTTCAGTAGTGTTGTGTGAGAGGTTTTCAGTAGTGAGTGTGAGAGGTTTTCAGTAGTGTTGTGGTGAGAGGTTTTCAGTAGTGTGTGTGAGAGGTTTTTCAGTAGTGTGTGTGAGAGGTTTTTCAAGTAGTGAGTGTGAGAGGTTTAATTTTCCAGTCGTGAGTGAGAGGTTTTCAGTAGTGAGTGTGAGAGGTTTTCAGTAGTGAGTGTGAGAGGTTTAATTTTCAGTAGTGAGTGTGAGAGGTTTTCAGTAGTGTGTGTGAGAGGTTTTCAGTAGTGAGTGTGAGAGGTTTAATTTTCAGTAGTGAGTGTGAGAGGTTTTCAGTAGTGTGTGTGAGAGGTTTTCAGTAGTGAGTGTGAGAGGTTTAATATTCAGTAGTGTGTGTGAGAGGTAAGTTTGAATTATGGCCTATACGGCCCCTCATATTAAAGTATGAAGCTCAACCATTGGTTACTAATAGGGATTGTCATTATATTAACAGAATTTGCAGCAGTTTTAATATGGAAAGATATCCTAATAGCAAGAACTTTAGGTACTATCAAGGATATGGATTGATATTGTGACACGTTTGATATTTTGAAGATAAAGGGATTTGCTTGTTTGTCAGTCCCTTTCTACATGTATACAATTGGTTATCCTCCCCTCCGTCCTCGAATCCTTCTGCCTTTCCTCCCCGTCAGGACGTACAGGGGTCCAAACTTGAATGGCTCCCTGAAGTTGATAATGTGGCCCAAACCTTTTTTGGAACAAACTTTGGCTAAGCATCATTCTCCCAACTTCTCTGCCTAACTAAATCCCACTGCAACACAACACTACAACTTTAGTTGTGTACATAATGCACAAACCTACTCAGCCCTCTATTAACTGTATATGTTGAGTACACAAATGCCCAACTAACTTAATCTGTCTCCACCACAACTCTTCAGTTCCCAATGTTGCCCTGCCCCAGTCAGATATGTATATATGTATATCCTAGTGCATATTAAAATGTACCTCAAACACACACGTGTCTACGTCAACAAGCCAGGCGAGCCGGGGCTGTTTCCTTAGCTTACAGCAGAAACCTAACATATTCTCTCTCTCCCAATCCAAGGAAGCGTGGTATGAGTTCCGCATCATGGCCGTCATGGACGACCTGGTCAGCGAGCCCAGCAACATAGTGGGCGTGTCCAGCACAGGTGAGGGGGCGTGGCGTCAGCTTCCTCCAGCTCTCCACGAGCACTTCATATGGAATACAGCTACATGCTGAGTCCCAGGTTATAAAGGAGCTGGATGTGTCTGTTTAGGGTATGCTATGGCTGCTCAATAAGAATAAGGATAATTAATTGCTTAATTTGAAGCACTTTTCATGACAAGCACATTTAGGTTACAAACCTTTTAAACTGTATACCAAAATTGTTGACAAGACATGCAATTCATACATATATACATACATAAAATCAGTGTTCTGCTGGATAAATAGTGATAGGAATGTGCAGAGATTCAGACAAACATTTGTGCGCACGCACAAATACAGACACACACACACACACACACACACACGTATGAGGTATGCTTACCCCTCTAACCCACAGGGTTGTCTTAACATTTCTTAACTCTTGGAGGAGTGCTGTAGAATATATTGCACACACAGCAGGTCCAATTTTATGCGTTGCCTTTTCAGCACTATTAGATTTTACCTTGCAGCACACGCATCCTCCTTTCTGCGTCCTGAAAAGCATGACATCATCGTTGTGCTACCCCCCTTTCTTGGATTCCGTTGAACTTGTTTGAGGTTTGAAAAAAGAAAAAAACAGAAGGAATAAAATGAGAGAGAGAGGGAGAGAGAGAGAGCGCGAGAGAGAGAGAGAGAAGAGAGAGAGAGAGAGAGAGAGAGAGAGAGAGAGAGAGAGAGAGAGAGAGAGAGAGAGAGAGAGAGAGAGAGAAGAGAGAGAGAGAGAGAGAGAGAGAGAGAGAGAGAGAGAGAGAGAGAGAGAGAGAGAGACATTTGTTGGTGAAGATGTCGATGGCAGTGCTGAAACGCCCCCGCGAGGGTGAATTTTAAACCGCTCAAAATGTGATGCGGATGCTGTGCAGAGGTCACCGAGTACAAATCTCTTCGGTGGCGACAGAAGCTGTTGGTAACATTTATAGAACAGACCGTTTCAGAGAACTTTGTTCCCACAGCGAGGGCTCTGCTACCCTCTGCTGGTTTGAGCAGAGGGTGGAGCAGACACTAATATACAGAATGACATAATTTTTGTATTTGAAAACTTGAGCCAAGGAATCTGGATAGTCATGTGGATATTGTGACACACATATAACAGCGGTACACAAATTAATAACAAAGGGCATTTATGTGTTGGCTTTGATTATAGAGTAATTTGATTATTTAAGGCTTTGCTATGAATTTAGATGAGTTGAGCCTCTTTAAATCTACATCCGGCCATTAAATGTCACCAGCCTAATTGAATACCTGCCTTGGAAGCCATCTGCCACTCTAAACTAAAGTGAAACTTTAGATCGTAAGTCGTGGGCACGTAAGCTCTCGTTGTGTGTTCATTCAAGTTAATCTTCACGCCATTGACGCTCATTAAATGAATCTTTTCATTCACTGTGCAAACACTTAGCCAACCGCTAATCCCCTCTCCACACTTGGCACGGACCTGTCTTATTGTGTGTGTTAGGAAAATAACAAAGAAAAAAATGCTCATTCAGATTGAGGTTGAAAATCACGCAAATAGCTCCACAAACACAACAATACCAACAACAATATCAATCATAAGCAAAGAACCAACAACTCCAAGAGCTCTATTGACTTTTGACACACACCCAGACCTGCTGATCCTCAAACCATTTCTGGTTTCTTCTCAAACAAACATCCACCTCATTCATTCACAGTCATAGACCTTGTAACACAACCACAGTCTAGCCCTTGGCATTCATCCCTCACATCCCTCTCCCCCCCCCACCCCTTTGCCTCTAGATTTCTTCCCGCCTCCGGAGATGGTGGAGGAGGGCGGTCTGGCGCGGCCCGTGGTGGCGGGCATCGTCGCCACCATCTGTTTCCTGGCCGCCGCCGTCCTCTTCAGCACCCTGGCCGCCTGCTTCGTCAACAAGCAGCGCCGGCGCAAGCTCAAGAGGAAACGAGGTGAGCGGGACGGTGCAGTGGCGCCGCCGCGGCGGTCTGATCCCGAGGGTCCCCCACCACCGCCTCCCCCCATCCCCCCCCCCCCCCCAAGTGCCTGGCCGGACCCCTGACCTATAGGCCATCGTCAGGACAGCTCACCTCCTCCTACTCTTTAATGAGCGAGATATGAACGCGCTGACTCTATGTGTCTGCTCGATGACTGGCTGTTGATAGGGATAAAGCAGAGGCTTTCTTTCTGAATCTTTCTGAATCTAAACTGCACACATACTCAGGTCTACGTACACATAAGTACACATCAGTGTATAAGTGTGTAGACCTGAGTATGTGTGCAGTTTAGATGCAGTTTAGATTCAGAAAGGAAAGGCCAACGGGAGATTTTCAATGGCGGATTTTTGCAACACTGCCTGCGTTGAACATCGACGTATAGCAAGGTTATTCTGCTTTAGAATTTATGTTTTTTTGTTAGTTATCTGTATATGCCTGACTTTTTAAAGACCAAGGTGGCCACAGATAACTACACTACACTACTTTTGGCCTTGTTTTGATCTTCTCAATGTTGGACACTTTAGCACTTGGATGATTTGATAGATATGTTTAAAATAGACAATATCGCAATTATTATCAACTGATATAATATACAGTTAACAGATACTTAACTGAAACATAATTTCAAACAAGCAGACAAAAAACACACAATATCATGTTATAGTCCTTTTAGGAGGTCATTGCTTCCTTTGACAGCATTTGTAAAAGTAAAAGATGTTGACTTTGTGTCGTTTCAATCATATTTTCTCTTTGTTTCAGACCCACCTTTATCAATCACACACTGCAGAAAGAGCGTGGAGGCAGCGTAAGTAACTCACCACACATTTCTTCCTACAACGCTTCAAAATAGGCCACTTAGGAAGAAGCTGATTATTATTACTGAGATTATCGCTGTGTGTTTTGATACGCATGGACACAGAATATGTTGGCCTGCTGAAGGTGGATTGCCAAGCTGTAACAAATTGAATCCATGCACACGTGTTGCAACCTTTACCGTATGAACAAACACATAACCGCTCATCGCCGACAGAACATGCTTATATACGGCTCTCATGTTAATGGTGTGTTGTTGTGCCATGCTGTTCAATAGGGGAAATGATACTGAAGACTGAACTTCAAGCTTTAGTTTTCTCAGCTTTTATCATGTTTTTGTCCATGCATTAAAGTTGGCGCGTTAAGGGGCTAAATTCACAAACTATTCACAAACAAACCTTTTTATCGGAAGGAACTTGCCTTGCCACTTACAGCCTACCGAATAGCCATGGTGATATTCCCTCATTGCTACCCATTCCACCACTACTATTATCAAACATAGTGTTTCCCTTTGGCCTACATATTCACTCAGAATGGGATCAGTTAAATAGAAAACAAGCGCTGAATCTCAACAAGAAGGAAACAAGCATTTGAACACGAGAGCTTGAACCGCTGTCAGAAGACAAAAAGATAATTTGCATGATGCCGATGTCCCTGAGGTGTAAGCACATCTCACCACCAGCTGTAGGCACGAGGTCTCCATGTCATCAAGCTCCATTTCACCCTGCAAATAACAACAGTGCTTGAGGCTACCAGCAGCCAACCCAACCCGCGTTCCTACCGCATGCGGCCCCATTTGCAAGACGAGAAACGACTTCATGCATGGAAAGACATTTAATGGAGCGGCGGTAACAACATCATGCAGCAGTGCAAAGAATACTTCTACCAACACAGCCAATGAACGGATGAATAAACTACTTGTAGAAAGAGAAGAAAACTCTGCATCTTGGGAGAGGACCCCTCGAACCCTTCGGCACCTGGCCTGACATCCGAGGGGACTTGTTGGAGCAGCCACAGAGTCAAAGTACCCAGAAGATGGCGACTGGAATAGAAAAGCCCTATGATGATTCAGTGGACATATATCCACTCTTTTGAAGATAAGCACAAGGACGCGGTCAACCTTCACAGCGAGGGGAGCCCCAGTGTCAACCAGTCTGATACCAAAAAAGAAAATTATATAAATGAGTGGGTGCAATGGGACGATACGCATCGTTTGATATTAAGCATTTCTTAGCCTTTGATGGAAAATGCTATCCACACCAGAAAGAAATGCCAATATGCTAGCCGCGCCAGCAAAAATAAGTGTGTGGAAAGGTCAGGATTGTGTCTTGGTTTTCAAAAGGAATGAGGTCTGATCATGCACTTTGAAGCTGAAGTTTGTGGGCCTTTGTATTTGCAGCAAAGCTGTTTGTGTTTACAATGTGCGGGGTATCATATTTCGCTACTCGCCTTGATACATAATGTAACTGGGAATCATGTCACAACATTGGCTGTAACATTTTTTAACACTCTCATGGGACCCATTCCTTTGCAATAGCTGAAAGAAACTTCCTAAATAGATATGTTTTTGACTATGTTGGCAATCCTTGCCTAGTTTATTCTTCTTATTAGCCATGAGCCATTTACCATTTATCTTTAAACAAGCTGTTTATAAAGATGCCATTCCTCTATAAAAAAAAACCTGCTCTTAGTAATGCAGGCCAATTCTTTTTTTAGAGGTCCATGCTCAAGTTAATTATTCTTTATCTCAGTATTGCATTTGACACTGAAGAGTTATATTATTCAACTGTTTCTAAGATTTACATAAGTTATTCAACGCCTAACGCCAACAACAATTTATTTGGCGTTCCACAAGGTTCAGTTTTAGGCCTAATTAATTTCTCTCCTTATAGTCTGATAAGGTTGACTAAGATTTGAGTTGTTGGTTACGCAGATGATACACCCTAACCCTAACCCTAATATATCTGGCACAGGGTTGCCAAACTAACGAGTATCTTTTCAGCGCAATCCGGAATAACTTGTTGTCCTTACGTTTTATTTGTATTATTTTTTGTTGTAATATATTTTAAGTAGATTTTTATCAAATACATATTTTTCCTACATATTTGTTTGTTCCATTCCTTTAATTCTTCTCACAGAGATATGCACTTTGTAACATCTGTCTGGGAGAGTTTGGTATTGGGACATTTTACATTAAACATATTGTGGATTGTGTGTGTGTGTTTCCTTTCAACATGTTTCCTTCAACATGTTGTTCATTGATATCTCGAGAAGTCTTCTCTTCTCTAATCTCACTGAATGCATCATGAGCAATGTTTGTTGCTTATCTTATGTGCATTCTGTCTTGTACTCTTTCTGCCCACATTCTTTCTTTCTTTCTTTCTTTCTTTCTTTCTTTCTTTCTTTCTTTCTTTCTTTCTTTCTTTCTTTCTTTCTTTCTTTCTTTCTTTCTTTCTTTCTTTCTTTCTTTCTTTCTTTCTTTCTTTCTTTCTTTCTTTCTTTCTTTCTTTCTTTCTTTCTTTCTTTCTTTCTTTCTTTCTTTCTTTCTTTCTTTCTTTCTTTCTTTCCTTCTTTCTTCCTCCCTCCGTTCCCATAACCATTGTTGTAATGTCTTTTTTTCTCCTCTTTGTTCTAAATACGCAGATGTCTCATTAGAGTCCTGTTTCTCTCTCTCTCTCTCTTTCTCTCTCTCTTGCTCTCTCTCCCTCTGTCGCCTCCCTCTCTCTCCCTCACCCCTTATTGTCTTATTCCCCCCTTACCCCTACAGGAGTCCTCTTAGCCCCCTTCCTGGCATTGAGCCCTACTGGGAGGGGCTGGACACCCGGAGGTACAAGCCTCCATCTTCTAGTCCTCAGTGAGTCCGCCCACTATATCACAATCTCCCCCCCTCTCTCTCACACTAACCTCCCCCCCCCCACCCCCACTTCACCTTTCCCGGACGTGGATCCTCAAGTTAGTTATCCCTGTCGTTGATGGTTGCATGCCTCTGGTCAGCAAAGCAAACCACTTGGGGGGGGGGGCTCTGTGTGAGACCTGAAGACTTCTATGGTTGATGGATCCTCCCCACCCAGGTTTAAGACTAAGTTTTTATTTGGTTGTGCATCAAAACTTGATTATATATATCGTTTGAAAATAGAATTATGACGAGAATTACCGACACTGTTCAAGGAAATCTTATGTTCTTCTTTAGCTTGATTAAATAATGTAGTTCAAGCATGGCACCACTCCTAAGGTGAACATCTCGCTAAATAGTGGAAGAAACGTTTTAAGTTAAGTGCAAATTAAGAGTTTCCCTAATCCCACTTGATTCTTAACAGCCTGTTATATTTGACACCAGTGCTATGCTCTTCCCTCACTCTTGCCCTCTCAATGATTTTTCCCCATGCCTATCCTATTTTCCCCTTGCCTGTCAAATGCTTGAAATACTACGCCTCCAAGTGCATTTGTGTGCATATAGCAAGTGCCAACAGCTGCTAATGATAGAGTAGCAAGCACAAGGAAATCTCTTTAATAACACATTTTATAGAGTTTGTGTGTAATGATGATATTGTTACTGTTTGAACTACTGTTTTGGTAGATCTGTTGTATAGCTAAGCATAATTAGATTATTTTGAAATAATGTGAAGTTTATGTGTGCTACATATAGATATATATCTATAAATATATAGAAATATATCCACACATATATATATGTATTTACCATAAGAATTATCAATAGAACAGAAAATTTTGATTATTTATATATTATAGATACTTTATATACATATATATGTATTTACAATAAGAATTCAATATAATAATCAATAGTACAGACATGAAATTGTGGTGTTAAAGTCTTGATCTTTCAGGGATTGTTAGTAGAGCCAGCACATAATCTTTGACTACTTGAAATATCATTATGCACTTATTATGTCTGTTATTACATGACATCAAATGATATGTGTTGTCACAGTGTTGATACCATACGTTCGTTTGATATCAAAACTATATGAAAAATTATGTGGAAAATAGTATTTCTATTTATTGAACTGAATTTGTTTAATATTTCTGTATTGTGTAGCACCTTTGCCGTTTGGCAAAGGAGATGTGTTCTTGTGATGGGCTACACTCCATGTAAATAAAATTGCACCATGGCAATTTCATTACGCTGTAGTGCATTTACAGAGTCAGAAATTATATTCGATACAAGATACTTTTGAAACACAGACTCGCCTTTTAACAGCACGAAAAACAGTAGCCTTACTGGTTCAGCTTAAAAGTGCAAATCACGCTCAGTGTTGTGTTTTGTAACTAAATAAAATGACTGTGACGAATCCTCCTCCGATGTCCTCTTTTCTGGTAAAGTGTTTGTTTCTTTCTCCTTCACAACTGAAACGTCTCACTCAAAGGATTAGAAATGGCATGATATACTGTCTGTCCTGTATATTGGATGTCTCTTATTATTCTCCTGCTCATGTTCATTAGTATCTCTTGGAGAATTGCTTGTATGGTTGGGAATCAAAGTCAAACACACGTCTAGTGATTGATATGTATGCTACCTGTCCAAGTAAAGCTACCTAAATCCATCCAAGGCTTTGAAAGCCCGAGTGTTACTGAGTGAGACATCCTAATTGGATTTTAAGAACTAAAGTTAATTAGCCTTTGAGTAAATGGCCTCAAATCGTTAATTTGATAGGTGACAATGAAAACAATGCCACTGGAATTATCTTTGGTTGTACTGTAGTAGAAACACGTAAGTTATGATGTAGTGTTATACCTTTGATTGTACTCAAGTAACCTCACACTCATCACCTTACTGGACCCAATGTACCTCAAACTAAACCTTTATTTGCAAACTTCATAATGAACTTTTGACTCCAGCACCAACAAAAAATTCCCTAACAGCATTTCCAAATGAAATTTCAGCTGTGCTGCTATGAACTACACTCCACACCAACTGACATTTTTCTTGCTTTCTGCTTGGATATAATGACTTCCAAAATCTATCCCTCAACTGAAAACATATTTCTCTGCTACGACAAGTCAGCCAGTGGCCTGATTTAATATACCACATATGGTTTATGAAATATGTATGACAAAGAAATAATAGAAGAAAACAAATAAATACAAGCTATAAAACCACTAATTGACAGTTGATTCTCTGTGTTAAGAAATCTGTTCCCTTGAAAGTGCTTTATTGCATGACAATCAAATGGAGGAATCCAGAAACATAGATATATATCCTGTGAATAGCATAGAGTTCCGGGATAACACTAATTAGCAACACATCTTATTGTCCCTGTGTTCTCATTTGTTTCGGGCTCCCAGTGAATCACGTTTCAATACAACACAATACACAATATATGAAACAATGTGGCATCAACCCTCTGTACATTCATACAAGCTACTATATTCATACAAACATACATGCATTAAGTTAAACAAATTGCCCAGCTTCATTACAATACAGCACTGAGTAATGTATGTTTACATTCGACTGATCAATCAGCTACAGAGATAGATTTCTGTATCAGATATATGCATCAGGGCCCCTAGCTTGGCATCCTTTTTGAGGAATCCCCGAAGTTTGCTGTTGTTTCATAATTTATTTAGTTGTTGATGATTGTTGGGCAGCCTTTCAATTTCATTCTAAGAGTGTGCAATGCAATGCATGTTTTTTAAAAGTTAATAGTTCTGGCAATCCTCTCTCAACATATTCATATTCGGCAATGAATGAAATCCAATGGTCGAGGAAGCAATGTCAGATGGTGGTGATTCAGGTTATAGGATTCAATGGCTCTTCTATGTGCTCTTTTCTCCCACAGGTCATCGGGGAAGGTGAGTCCAGAGAGCATGCATTCCAAGGAGACTCCCTCAGACTCATCTGACGATGGCCTTGACTTGCACCTCAAGAAGATTCCTCCAAGCCCCGGGAGGAAAGAGGAACTATCTTTATACAAGAAAACCAAAAGAGCAATAATAAGCAAGAAGTACGGCATTTCCAAGCACGAGGCTGAGGCCACAACACCGATCGAACTGATCAGTCGAGGACCGGATGGACGCTTTGTAATGGACCCCTCGGACGTCGAAATGTCTGTGAAGCCCCGACGAATCGAGGGCTTCCCGTTCGTGGAGGAGTCAGACCTTTACCCTGAGTTCCGACAGTCGGATGAAGAAAACGATGACCCCAGGCCTTTACCACCCGTCATGGCTACACTTAGGCCTCACCAGATATCCCCCATCTCCAGCCAGGAGTCCTATCTGAGGCCCCCTGCCTACAGCCCTCGCTTTCAGAGGCCCTTGGAAGGTATGACTATCATGGAGAGCAGTCGACTCCAGGCCACAGGGCAGATCCGGAGCTCCCTCCACCACAGAGCTTTCTATGGATACCTAGGCAGCCATAGAGACCATGATCCCCCTCCTCCTTTCTACATGCCGGAGACCAGCCCGCTCAGCTCTGTCATGTCCTCCCCTCCGTACCTCACCGAAGGTCCGTTCGGTCACCCGATGATTCCCGAAGACATGGGGGACGGCGATTACCAACAGTACGCCGTCTCCGGTTTCCCCCTTCCCTTGACACTCGCCTCCTCGTCCCGTTCCCCGGAGATATGGCAGGGGGTGGACTTCACGTTCGCAAGTCTAGAGGGACCCCACTTTATCTTCCCCCCACCACGCCCTTTCCACCTCCACCGCCACGACTCTCCCTACCCACCCCCGCCTCCTCCTCATGTCCTCCCCCTTAGCACCTTCCAGCCCCCCCCTCTACCGATGCCCACCTACCCCGCTGTCCTGCCACTTGAGGCTTCCAAGGGCCGCCTAGGGAAGTCGCCAAGTAAGGCCAGGCCTCGCGGCTCCCCAGCCAGGCATATAACTATGCAAGAGGCTCATCTAGGGCAGCTAAGGCATACAAGTCACGGCATGGGTGTGCCGGTTTTACCATACAATGAACAAATGGCACGAATAGTCCCCAGCACATTCAGCAGCCTGGACACTCGGTGGTTTGAAACCGCCCCTCGTTTCAGCCCCAGGCAGGTTCGTAGAATGGATCCCGGAATACATCAAGTGGTCCTCCAACCCTCCCGACTCTCTCCCCTGACCCAGAGCCCTCTTAGTTCTCATCAGGGCTCTCCGGAGATCTTAGTGCGTCCCCGACCGCGTCCCAGCATTGTCCAACCTCCCATACCTCCGGAGATGTCTGAGATCACACTCCTTCCTCCTTCCACAGCCAGCTTCTCAAGGAGATCCTCTCCCTCCTCCTCACCTGCCAAAGGCCAGGCTAGCAGGAGGGCAAGTCCAAGCTTCCGTTCCCACATGGCCTTTGCCACCTCTGCAACCAGCTACCCGTCCCAGTCCCCTTCACCCCCCATGGAAAGCAGCAACATGTTTGGGCAGATGCCATCTCAGAGGAGGACTGAGGAGGGGATACTTCCATCTGAGCCCTCTCCACCCCAGTTGTCAGCTTCAGGGTAGGTCTACTAGGCTTCTAGGGAGGGATACCATGCCGTCATCTGTGCCATCCCATAATGCTTTGACGTGTTGGGTTTTTTATGCTTAAATTTGACAGGCTTTTAAGATTCTTTGTTTCCAAATTTCAATGTGGCAATTTAGTTATATAGATAAGTGTACAGTACATATAATATAAATATTTTAAAACAATGTTGTAGGATGAAGGACGAGCATTTTTCTAGCCATCAATAAGTAATATTTTTGCAACAATAAACGGTTAAGTTTAATTTTAAAAAAGTTGTGCTGCTTTTCATCTCAGACATTTAGTTAGAAGTATCAAAGTATCCTTTGAATCTGTGAAGCAGTGCTCCAAATCTATCACCTCAAAGTAAACAATATCATTCATGTAGGAGAAAGACTAAAGCAAAGAAATAATGGAACCAAGTTCTTTGCATTCGCTTCACAGATTACATAACAGACCTTTTGGGGCTAAAGCAAGTATTTTAAGGGCAAAACCCCTTCAATGAACTGTCTGGTTTGGTTGACACAAGCCCCTAAATGCCTGGGGATAAGGAAAAACATCACCATGAGATCTCCTTTGTTCCTCCATCTCTGCCATGCTTTACCCTGCTTTCGCCTAACAGGAGGAATCTCAAACTGATTCCCCCTCCGCCCAAAACAAGACAAACACACAAGTGTTATGTCTAGCTCTGAGCTTTTGCAGACGCCTCTTTCATTCAGAGGGATGCTTTAAGGGGAGCCCTACTGTTCAGGCCCTGTGGCCAATCCTTTTCCTCTTCCCCTACCTTATCTCAACCCTCCTCCCCTTTCCCCTTAACCCTTCTCTACCCCAACCCCCTTCCCCCCTCCTTTTAGTAACCCTCAGGATATCCTGGGTCTGACTTCCACAAGGGAGACTTGTTGGGCAAAAGTGTGTCACGGGGGCCTGTCCGCATTTCATGTAATGCAAATGTCTCCATCACTATGCATTATGGGCAGTGTGGTGGTTCTTGATGGCTCCTGGAGTCTTACCTGCTGTGTTTTTGATTGATCTCAGCTATCTGGGCAGCGTTGTTGTGACGAGGTCCTCTACACCGCAATAGGTAAGGGTTGGATCCATGTCTGAAAGGGGGGGGGTAGCAGGTGGGACGTTTTTTGATCACCTCGTCCTTTAAAGGGGAATACAAGACGCTGGGTCTTCCTTTCTAGAGTTGCCTTTTTTTCCTCCTCAGTCAACCTTTTTTGGTTTGTTAAAATTTTGGATTATTATTTTATGATTTGTCCTATCAAAGTGGCAATGCATTTTGAGTTCTGCAGTCGTCAGTTAACTATGCATAGAGATGCATGCATATGCCATCTTTTAGTGAACAGGTCAGGTTCGAATCACCGACACGATCTCATGGTTGAGTGGTTTGCCTTCTATGCTGATGTACAGTCTGGTCATTTAGATAGCCCTATCATAGGGATTCAATGTGGTGCACCCCTTTAAACATATAATTGTAGCACAACAGCATTGCAATTAACAAACTATCGACACACAACATTTGATTATATAATTTCAATGATTAACTATTGCCATTAGGTATCATTAAGTATCCTATGAATCTATAATATTTAACCCCATGTTCTAGGTCAGCAGACGGTACTGTTTTTGCATTTGGATGTTGTCTGTAGCACAAGTGTTAAAATATTCAGGGTATGTTTCAGGGATGGCTGTCTTTGTACAGCATTGTACATTTAAACTGATCTGCTGTATTTAATTTGTGAAATATTTGTATACCATTGGCTTTATGAATACACCAGAGGCTTTGTTTCGACTTGGAACCACTCTGCACAGCTCTTAAAATAGGGAGGCAGCTCTATAAAAGACACACCAAGCATGCTGATTCCACGATAAACCTAAATGAGTGTATAATAGTGCATAACAACAATCCTGCTAATCAAATATGTATCCAATTATTAGGCCAGCCAACCTGAGTCACCTAGCCTTCAATGTAGTATATTTTGAGTTCTATGTTAGCTAGATACATTAAAGGGGTTCCTGGCAGACACATGGCGGTAGTTTCCTTTTACACAGCGGTAACGTGCACTACGGTGAAAACACAGCACAGTTGCACTTCTAAGTTTGGACTGCAGAACAGTTCTCACTGTGCCACGCAGAGCAAGTGTCCTTCAGAAAGTGCTGACGCACTTCCTTTGAACCACGGTGAGCAAGACACACGCCAAGGGCACGCTATAGGTGTAGGACAAGCAAGGGGGTGTAAAACAACTCCCCCCCCCTGTGCGAGTGAATTGCCCTTTGAAGTGCTTTTTTCCGATGTATTCCCCTTTAAAGTCGTGTTCCATGTGCAAACTGCCATGCATGCCATTGCTAAATATTGCTCTTCCGTTTCAAAAGAAAAAAAAGAAAAGAAAAGACAATCAATTCTATATGGATAACCTCTTGTTACATTTGTTGTCCTGGTGCTTCGCTTTTTTTGGCTTATTTTTCATTATGTGACTGTTCCCGAGTAGTCATTCCCTCCTCCCGCCATCTCTCCCCCTGTCAGCATGGTGAAGCCCATTGTAGACAGTTTCCATGTCTATGAATATACATATTGACAATGCTTTGTTGCTCAGCTGTGACTTTCCCTCCCTCTACTAACTACTAAGCTTTCTTCCTGCAGTCCGTCCAAGATGGCTCCTCTGTTATTAGTATTTATTTATATTTTATGGTCTCTGCCCTCAGAATGTGTTTTGGGGGCGGATTTTGGTTATTTACCATATCTCATTTAAGTGGATAAGGAGGTCCTTCCCTAGGGTCAGTTAAACATGCACATGGAATGCAATTTTTGCATTGCATGGTGGGAAAATGACTTTATTTGAATGACGCACAATACAAAAAAAACTTTTTGGATTTTCATTCAGCAAACCAAATTCTTAGCTTTGTGTCTATTTCAACAGTCCAAAAAAGTTTTTGTAAAAAGGAATTTCATTAAATAGTTTTTTGTACTATTTGGTATTGATTGCCATCCACACAGAGGAATTTGAGGGGGATAGTAATGACGACAGGATCAATAAGATGACTTTATTTTTACATTCATAAACAAACAGCCATTAAAAGTGCTTGACAAGCTGTCTGGATTCGACAAACTCTAGGTGTGGGTTTGTTGTGGTGATAGTTTGTGAGCTTGATGCATCCAGGCATCTTATCAGAGAGCAGCCACAACAGAGTCTTAAACAGTAAACGTAACCCTATTCCTCCTCATCTGTCCACATATACGCCTGTCTGCGTTTCCGGGGTGCTGCACCCTGGGCTCGGGCCAATGCATTTAGCTTTGCACCAGCAGGGGCTGTGTTGACGGGCTCTGGCTCTTATCAGTATGACTTGTGTGATGTCCGTCCCTGGTGTAGCAAGCCGAGTGCGCCGCTGACACATGAGGCATGGAGTTACCTGTTGTGTTTTTCTCTCCTCCCTCTCCCTCCCCCTCCCTCCCCCTCTCTCTCTCTCTCTCTCTCTCTCTCTCTCTCTCTCTCTCTCTCTCTCTCTCTCTCTCTCTCTCTCTCTCTCTCTCTCTCTCTCTCTCTCTCTCTCCTCTCCTCTCCCTCTCCCTCTCCCTCTCTCCCTCTCTCCCTCTCCCTCTCTCTCTCTCTCTCTCTTCCTTCTCTGTGGTCCAGAAGACGTAGAGGTGCCCCCAGTGCCCAGCCGGGGTCTGAGAGGATTGACGCACTGAAATACCAACGTATTAAGAAGGCAAAGAAGATGATGATGAACAACAATAACTCCAAGGCCAGAAGGAAAACAGGTGAACTACTCCTTCACCACTGGATCTGAAGGTCGTCATATATGATAATCACACAACCATTCCATATATTGCAATTGTTTAACGATTATTTTAGAATTTTAGAAACGATACATTTATCGACACTTACAATGACACTGCACTTGCACTGGCATGCAAGTGATCAATAACACAAAAGTGAAATATTTCTCAAGTACAGTATAAATATATCTATACATTTCTTTATTCGTTTGGATTGAGATGTTGAAAGAAGGACGGTAACACATCCATCCTTGTGTCCCTTCTGACAGCAAGGCCGATCCACAATGAAAGAACTTTTACGTTTCCCAATTCCAACCCCACCAGGTGTCTCCACCTCTCAGACCCAGCAGGCCTACACCTCTCAGGAACCCCCGCCCGAAGAAGCTCTCTACCTCCGCAAGAAGAAGAAACGGCCCATCCGCCACGACCCGTACATCCGCTTCTCGACCCTGCTGTACCGCCGCCCACTGCAGGAGGACCAGAGGGCCATCCTGGCCAGCATGGACAGCATCGACCTGGACCACGCCACCCTCCTCTGAGCGGCCCTCCAGTCAAGGTCAACGCATACGCGCCAGTCCTGCCTCTGAAACAACAACTAGCTACATCACACTCGGGCGGGGGAAACAAACGAAATACAAAAGTAATTGTTGCAAGGACAACAACCAAAAGAGAAGGTTGTGTCCCGGATTTCGAGATAGAATCGCAATTACCGTAGATAACGGGAGTGCGGCTGAACTTTAGGATTTAGATATGTGGTTCCGCTGCCTTCGGAAAAAAAAAAGGTTTTGTGTAATTGTTGACTTTTTCCCATCCAATGGGCGAAAGAATAGCTCCGTAGAAATGTGTATCAGCCATGATCCGGGATGTCATGGAGATACGCACGGTGACGTTCTCAGCAAAAATAAAAAATCGTTGATAAAATGATAAAAAAAAAAGGAATCAGGATAAGCGAGACATTATAATTCATACAACAACACAATATGAAAAGTAGAAAGAGTAATTGAATTGAATCAGACATTTGAACCTCGGATTTAGTTTCCACTGCGCTATTCATAGCAGCAATGGTGGTCTATTGGAATTGCATCTGAGGTTTTTATCCTGGTTTGATAACTAAAGAAAAACATAATTTGAAGAAAAATTGGGGAAATTTAAAACACAAGAGCATAAAATGTCTATGCTTAAATCGAGTGGTGTTCCCATCAAAAGTAGATATTAAAATTCGAAGACGGTAATTGCAAATGTTATAGCTGCCATAGGTTTGATTGTCTACTCCAGTGCAAACATGTTCTGTTATTCAAAACAGATACTATTCAATATGATCAACTTATGTCTAACAATGTGTATTTGTTTCAAAAAAGGAAATCACACTGCATTATAACTGTTTTATTATTTGAAAGTTCGTTTTTTATGTCCCTTGTGTTGGACCACAGTTTACAGAATCTCTCAATAAACCTCACTTTCTCTCTCTCACACACACACATGCACGCACGCATGCCAATCGCACGCACGCATGCACACACGCGTGCACATACACACACACCTACATACACATACATCCGCGCACACTCACACTTGACATAAACCACTGTATCACTTGCTCCATTCTGCCAGAACAGTCTCAATCTGCCGGGGAAGTGTTCACGTGTTCTTGCGCGTTACCAACGTTACCTCAGAGCACTGTTCACAAAACCTCGCCTACACCTAGCATTCTTTCTATTACACTTGATTCATGGACAGTTAACCTGGGTCCATTGAGTCCTCATGGACCATGTAGAAATAATAACCCAGCCATTAAAACACAGCTTTCACTTATTTTAGCATGCAAGTAGGTTTGGCCTTCCAATTTCCCTTGTTAGTGAATTTATAGTTTCTGCTGATGAAACTGTACATTACAGTACATTTTATACACTTCAATTATACCTTAACCCCTGAGCAAATTAAAACACATTTGTAACTATTCTTTTTGCCCTTTGAGTTTTTGCACTGGAGAATTTTGTTTATGTTTTCTAATTGTATCATAGGTAGTCTGTTGGGCCCCAAATCCTATATAAATACTCTAGGGCAGTATGCACATTTTCGATCAAACAGCAAACATACAGATACTGGAGGATAGGATTTTGTGCCAAATATTAAAATAGTATTTTTACAAAAATAATAAATGGACATAGTTTGTCCAGCAATTGCTGTAAACTGGCCTTGATGGACTTCCTGGTTGGTTGGCTGCTCTTAATTCCATTCTTTATTGTTATCATTATTATTTTATTTTTTTTGATTATCAGACTAACTGCCTTTTTAGTTTCTGTACATATGGTCAGGTTATTTAAATGGTGATCATTAGAGGTAAGTCTATTTATCTCTTGAATTACTTTATCCACTTGTCCAACCAAATGAACCTCAAATATTTTTTATCATTTCATTTGTTTACATCGTACTTACTAGTTTCAATGTTACACATATTCAAAAACACAGAAATTCAAGGGACTCTTATTCTTATTCTTCTTAAATGCTTCATTACAACTGATATGTGACTACTTGAAAGCAGCTGAAACAAACGTTGCTCAAATGTACATACATGCTATAAACTAGATACCTCTAGCGTTATACTGTACATTTGCTCAAATCAGCTTACACCAGACCAGCCTGTTTATTTCCTCATCTGGTGCAAATGGATGGATAGGGTTTCAGATGAGGGATTTCAACGGCTTGAAAAGCTCCAAATTACTATTGGCCTTCATTGTTTTGGTAGTGGCTCAGGATGGAAAATGTTGTGTTTATAAAGAGCAATGAGGTCTATTGTGGTTAGTGAAATAAAAAATCCTAAACTATCCAATGGGCGAAAAATCCTAAACTAAAATACTAAAATACTCCAAAAGTAATGTAACTTTCTTGGTAACCCTGGAAGAGATAATATTGAATGGTTATTGCTTGTATGCTGGCTAGGATTCAAAAGCCCAGTTCTGAGTATACTGGAGCTTTTTGGTGCTACTAATACTGCTTACGATTCGAATGGAAAGTGCATTGCAGTTAGTTGCTCAGCATTAAGGCAATGAAGGCAAGGAAAGACATATTTTATTATTTGTAATGATCGAGTCTAAATGTTTTAGTTGTTAAATGAAACATTTCAAATATGTATTTGGCGAGATATTGGAATTAAATAGGAGATTATTGAACTTGATTTGAAGTCCCAGTTTCTAGTTTTTTGTTGTTAACAGCCTGTTGTTGTATCATTCAGACATAGAGAACATAAGGTTTTTTATAACAATGAAACAATAGTAAGGTAAAGGTCAGATGAGGGTGACTGTGGTCAAAGTGTGTGGATGCTTAACAAGAAGAAGCTAATGAGACCATTGTGTGATAGCAAATTTATCCGATTTTAAACCCCCCTAAGATGTTGTTTGTCCATTAACCGCCACCCCTTTTTTACCCAAACATGGGCTGTTTCAGAGATTAAACACATAAAAATTCTTCTGAGTAAGGAAAATGAGGTTTTCCAGAAAGAAGGGCTTGTCCACAAGCCTATGGCATACCCTTCGACTACCACCTCACATTGTAAATAGTCTCCATACTTCTATGGACTACTACAATCGTGCATCTTATTAGCTTGGCAAAAATATTTAGATCATTCATTTTAAATCAAACCTAAAAGTATAAAAATGCATTTGAATAAAGCGCACTGTACTTTCCAAGAAGCCCCCACACAAATGCCCCCCTCCCCAAGGTGCTATTTCTAAGAAACCATGAGAAGGTGCTCTGCTGAGACTACATGCAAAGCATGTCTCATCATTTATACCATTGACCTGCTGCACCTTTGTTTTAGTAGCACCTGGTAAAGGGAATTTAAAAGCGTTTAAAAACAGTTAAAACTATATTCTTCAAATTAAGGTGTAGGGCTTGTCTCACATCAAAATGTTTGTTTTTTACTCTAATTTTTTTATCGATAATTTAAATATTTCAAAACAATTAAAACAAAATATTAAAAATATGATTGGGTTTTAGTCCATGTTAAGACTATAAAAAGTAAGCTTGAAAAGAACAGCTGGATGGTTTATATTTTATCCACTCCACTCAATGCTATATACTGTGTATATATATACAGTATATACAGTATATACAGTATATATATATATATATACAGTATATATATATATATATATACACGCACACATTGGCATCAGTCTGGTAAGGAATTTTATGTACATAAAATTCTAAATAAAGGCATGCAGTTACATACGTCCTTATAATATATATATCGTGTATCCCTATTTTTTATCAAAACTGTGAGGGTCATTTTAGAGGTTACCATTTGCACAAAATATGCAAAAAGTTATCTTTTAAAGCTGCTTTCTAGTCCAAGAAAAAATAGGCCATGTTCAAATATAAAGATGAACAAGATCAAGAAGGTCACATGGAATCTATATATTATTTTTCAATATCAAACATATACACTGTAATGTTGTATGTTGGATTTTTATTCCATTTGTAATCCATTCTTACAGGTAATGGACTACAAATTGAGCGACCAAATAAACTGTAGTTTGGGTACTGATATTACATGAAGGAAAATGTCCCCCCGAAAAGTTTGACGCCCATTATTATGTCCATAACACAAAATTGCATAATCAGAGATTGAAAAAGCACATAAAAAATGGTAACCCATCTCCAAGATTCATTGTCTTCTAAAGTTACAACAGTGGTGGTTGATTTTTTTTAGAATAGTCAGGTTATTGTCCAATTAGAATTAGTCCTTGTTATTTCTGAACTATTTCATAGTTGATGAACATTTGATGCTACATTTTCTAAAAGTGCACCTTAGCTTCTGTATATGTTCATGCTAGACATATGGATCTTGATTCATAGTGACATTTCTAAGATTCTAGATAAAGCACGAGTTATCATGCTGTGATGTGCTACAAAATTAGGAATTGCATAGTGAATGAGTTGAAAAACTTGTGCAGCGTTGAGCATATTTTTCAACCCAGCCATCAGTGCTAGGACTCTATACTTTGCTTCGCAATAGTTATCAACGTGGTGTACAAAATATTAGCCACAATTAATTGCCAGAAATGTATAAGCTGTAAAAGAAATCTTGGTACTGTATCATTCTCATCTGTGGAGCTAAGTGAGGCTGAGTATGGGTTCTTCAGCTGCTCAGTGGCTTGAAGTGCTTCATATACTGTACCATTGCACTTAGGGAAAAATGATCACCATGTTGTTAACATTATGTAAATTTTATTTTAAAGACATTGAGCAGATTTGTCTTCAGTGACATCGAAAGGTCTTTGGTGGTACACACCAGATGGATGGATTCTCTGAACATTGTACAGCAGGTGTGTCAATTTAAACGCACCACACTTCAGCCAGGTCAATAAATTTGCCAAACATTTTTGATCCTCGAAAACAATAATGCAACCACAGCAAAACAATAAAAACAACAAAAGGAAACATTATACAATACTGCATACATTTTCAAAGCAACACATATATTCAGAATAGAATACATTTTGAATTTACATATTAACATTGTATTATTATTCTTTTTGTATTTTTATTCTTTTTATCATTATTCTTTTTATTATTTTGATTATTATTATATGTTATTTCTTGTAGATGTATGTGTATCTTGGCATATTATTTGGGAATCAAGTGTGCCCAACATTTAATTTGTTCTGAATTAAAAGAGAATTTATTCCATAGAGGGTAATGCAACTACAAACAAAAGAAAAAGTTCCCAACTGGTTTCGATACTCGTGAGTAAATTATCCATTTTCTTTTTTACAAATACTGGATACCAGCATTTCAAATGAAAAAATGAAAAAAAAATCGACCTTTACCCCAATGCATGTGGATACTCTCAAGATTATTCTTTATTATAGTTTTTCAAATTTTACCCTGACATTATTATTGCTTTTTAATGCTGATTTGATGCTGATTTCTGAAGTTTGTCATTTGGTGTAAATATTATTCTAAATAGGCATAACTTGGAACTTGTATATTATTATTATTTTTTGTATGAGAAAACACAATGCACACAAAGACTACTGAAGAAGAGTGAGATTTGAGTAGCGTAGGACTTTCTTCAGAGACTCATTATAACATACTGTGTATATATATACACAAATATATATATACAGATGTCTACATGTAAGTGATGGAATACTTCTAAATGCTAGAAAACTAGTTTTCAAAATTGAATATTATAGATACAGGAAAGAAAAAAATAAATAGAAACTATATATGATGTTATAAAACCAAAATGGTTGATAGTATCTATATTTGCAGAGATTAATTGTTTTGAAGAATGTATTAGTCTATGTTTATTTTATTTTTATATCCATGTGTTTCTTTCTACTGTAGCAAATTCTAAATCTTGAGTCAAGTAGAGATACACAAAAAGTGTGTTTGATGCGTTTCGGTCTAAAACTAAATTCAAAGCCCAAAGAGACGGCCCCAAAATGTCATTGTCATTCTGTGGATTGTGACATTGTTCTCTTTGGATTGATTTGCATAAATCATCCGTTTTCAGGAACCATTTCACCTGACATCCCTGTAGTATTTGTTCATTTCCCTTTCATCTTTATCCTGGGAAGCAACCTCTATCAATCTTCTGTTTCAGGCATGACTTAGAGAAATGCAATTTTGTTCTTAATATTTGGCTGCTTTCTTTGTAATGCGCATAGCAGCAATAGGCAGACAGCAGACAGCAGACAGTGCAAAAATCGGTGAAAGTAGAAGTAATATTTCAAAAGACTCAGTGGTTGGGGTTGTGTTGCCAATGAAATAATGTTTGTTCTCACGCCTTTTGCTTAAATTATATTTTTGGGAATGTGCTACAACAAGAACAGAAAAAAAGCTGCCAAAGTTACCTGGGATGTTGGTACCAGCCTCTGAGAGAATCCTGGCCTCTTCTCCAGAGCTGCACTATGACACCACTACATTGTACATTCTGACAACTGGTGCTATTTTACTCTACATCTGTGGTGCTGGTTTCCCTTGTGAGCTATTTGCTTCAAATAATAATGTAGCTACACTTTCCTGTACTGTAAGCTGGATGCTTGTTTGAAGCCAGGATTGCAAGTTATAGTGATGAATACACAAGGCGGACAGATTATCTCAATGCTTTTTTTTTTTTGAAGACAAACGATTGGGAGGGCAATGTTTCTGTTGAAGAGATGCAAAATTGTTGTCAATTGTTTTGATTGTTTTTCAATACAACCCATGTAACATTTGCAAAGACTTTTTGTCTTGATTCTGTTTTCACTCGGTTCATGCTGCAGGGAATAAAACAGATCAGACTCAAAGTGTCAACTTTCATGTTTCGGGGCAATTTGAGGATAACACCTTAAAGGTGATTTTTATGTCAAATGTTACAGTGTATGGGTGATATGTGTTTGGTGCTGAGCCAGGGTCAAAACACATATCTTCCCATGCAGTGAATCCGTCATGCCTGTTGGAAATTCTTAAAGGATTTCAGGATTACTTTTAATTGGTACATCCATACTGTCTATGCTTCCTACAAGTTTATAAAGCAGCACCAATGGAGTCTGAGGTATGGACTGGAATCTGCTTAGCAGCAAACTCGGAAATCTCTTTTCCACCCTTGAGTTTGCCATGTCAAGACCATAGACACTTGGCATTCCCATGCCAAGTGACATTTGTTTCTTGTAAAAAAGAAACTCACATTTTCCCATGGGCAGTAATACATATTGGCGTAATATATATACCAGAAGCCTGTATATTTATTTGGTTATTTTCAATACACTAGAAGCAGTGCAAGTATAAATTCACAAGCTTCTTTTTTGTGTACAATATAAAATGTTAAGTCTTCCAGAATTACCCTGTCCCTCTCCAACACACACGCACGCACACATACACACATCTTCAAAAAGTCAATGTGTCATCAAATCTTTCCAAGAAAAGAACGATAGCAAGAAACATTGTTTTACTTTTGTTATTGATATCTAGCCACATACAACTTACCTCAGAATGACAGAGCCTCCCCCCTCTCCACACACACTACACTATGTACCCCTCGGTTTCTCCACTCCCCACCTCTTAAGAGAAGTCACATCTTTTGATCGAAGCTTTTTTCTTTGGTATATCTATATGTATGTATATTTGTTGGCACAAACACTAACAAGAATGTATGGCTACTGTATTTCCTATTCACCATCACGGCCCCTCAAAGTTGAAGCTTTTAAAGCAACTGAATAGACCCGTCGACTTTTGTATCTCCAATGTCTTGGTATGCTTGTTGTAGTTGTATATTCATAATGGTGTATATTACATCAAATTTTATTTATTAAAAATGTTTAAATTTTCTAAAAGGATCTCTCCAATTTCTTATTCAATATCCTGGGTTATTTAATACTGTTCTAAAAGGGTTCGTCATATGGCAATAACACATTTTGGATAGATTTTGTCTTGAAAAGGCTTTATTGACTGAGCACTTGAATGACGATAATCAATAAATTGCTTAGGGGGAATAGCAATAGGGTATTGTATTGTTCTGTAGAAGACCACACTGGTCAGCAAACCGTCTATGCTGAACATTAGTAGTATAATGTCCTCCTGATAAAACGCAGGGATGGGGAACATCAAATCACCTCTGAAGCTCCGGTATTAAAACTTATCGTAAAAAAAAGTGGGACCTTGCAGATGGGAATTGTTCTGAGAGGCCAGCAGTAAACATATAACATATCAGGGAAACTTTTTAAACACCATTTTAATCTCTTTGCAAAGCCAAATTGCTCATTGCTTTCCAAACAGGCATTCATTCATTGAAGTGGTTTGGCCAAAGTATCAGCAGTTTTTTTCTTCTTATCTAGTTTTAAAGTGATGCTGTCGGTATAATGAAGGTTAACTGGGTTCAGAGCTATGGGACGATTAAAAGAGGGCACTGATTAGCGGTTGGGGGATGTAGGGCCCTCATTAAAATATAAAGCAAACAGCAGGAGGATGTTCTTAACACAGTTACTACCCTGCTTAAAATACCGGGCAAACACACACAATTTTGACTAGAAGTGTACTTCTGTGTGTGTGTGGGTGTTTGTGTGTGTGTCTGGGTGGGGGGGAGGATGTGGTGTGTGCGTGTGTGTGTTTGTCTATGTGTGTGTGTGTGTGTGTGTGTGTGTGTGTGTGTGTGTGTGTGTGTGTGTGTGTGTGTGTGTGTGTGTGTGTGTGTGTGTGTGTGTGTGTGTGTGTGTGTGTGTGTGTGTGTGTGACAGTGGCATGTGTGCTATCGATCCAGGGCCATTAACTGCTATGTCTGCAGCACTTTCCTTCTCCTACATACACAACACAAATCAGGTCGGACAGGAGTCCTCGCAAACATTTATGTACTGTTGTCAAGTAAAACAGTTCCCCCCCGACAATATTTACAACCCTTCTCCTTGACTAACAGGTGTTAAGGTTAGAAATGTGGTTTTAATACTTGAAGTTTGTGTGTGTGTGTGTGTGTGTGTGTGTGTGTGTGTGTGTGTGTGTGTGTGTGTGTGTGTGTGTGTGTGTGTGTGTGTGTGTGTGTGTGTGTGTGTGTGTGTGTGTGTGTGTGTGTGTGTGTGTGTGTGTGTGTGTGAATTTTAATGAAAATTCAAAGTTTATATTCATAATCACCACTAGATATCAGTAAAGAGCAGCCATTGGCCCACTGCCATAAACTGAAATCTACGGAGTTGACCAAAACAAATACAATGCAGGTGATCCTTTGCTAAATTTACCTGTATCTTGTCCAAGCCTTCCCTTTAAAATACGTTTTGGGTGTTTTCTATGGTGGTATTTTAAGGTGTTCAACATGTAAGATGGTTCAATTAGTATTTATTTTAAATACATTGATAATGTAATGAAAAACATAATAAATTTAAATCAAAATAAACCTCATAGCGAAAAGATTTTCCTTCCCTGGATTCAATGCCATGGCAACCGGCGTCTTCCCAGTAACCGTAGGCAACTGTAGGAATCACTTTTTTCCTTCCTTTATTTGTAGGGTGCAGGCAGCTGCTTTATAAACAGCCTATCAGCCTGCATGTGGCCGCTTCTGGTTGGTCAATAGCCTTGCAGGGTCACGCCGGATTGGACACATTAATAAAACATCTAATCTAGACACTCAAATCCCACCAATTTCCCACTTGGGCCTTGTATGTAAACATGTACCATTCAGCGTACGATAATCCCAACAGCAGCCTAGGAGTACATTAAAGTACAATGTATAATAATAGTGTGATTAAAGGTCTCCTCATGCAGTTTTGAATAATAATAGTAATGAAACAAAAGTCCCCATGGTGTAGGTCTATTTAACCAGTCTGACAACATGAGAAAGAGCTTTGTAGAACACACGCTGTTCAGCCTACAGACACAAGGTCTTTGTTCATTGTATCTTTGATATATTTCAGTCTTTGAAGAAGTCTGTAGTTCTCTTTGTTATATCCAAGTCAATACAGACCTCAGCTGAGCATTGACCAAGCCCCAAAACAGAAAATGGCAAATTTGATGTTTAGAACATTATGTTCAAAAGTCTCAATTGGACTACTGATGTTAAAATAGTGTTGGAGCATCTCTTCCTATGTTCGTCCTTCAGGTTCATATTGGTTCAAATGAATACCTTTAACATAATATCGACCTATATATAGCCTCTTGCTACAGCAAATCAATGCATTGTCTCACGGCTCCTAAAACTAACATAGGTTATTGGCACAGGGTATTGCCACGGTAACGTGAAGCGTAGCACCAAAGCATGTGTTTCTATTCTGGAAGCGTGAGGCTTTTGAATGAGCCGTCTGGTGATCCCTAGGTCCAGATTAGAGCAAGGGCATTAAGAGGGGTGTGGGTGGGGCTTAACAGAGGCTACGCTGAGCAGCAAATTACCTTCCTTTTCGTACACTGTCTCTTTTACCCTCCCCTCCTCCCACACGCCCTCCCACACATCTGATTATGATGATGATTCCCCCCAGGATCCCAATATGTACAAAACAGAGTGGCTCTGGAGGAAAGACAAGGAAGGCAATGTGGGATGATCGAATACTGAAAATAGGGCAGAATAGAATGGAATGGGTGCACTAGCATGCCCTTGGTGGTGATTTGGAGGTGTACAAACCTGCTCATTCTCTCTCTCTCTCTCTCTCTCTCTCTCTCTCTCTCTCTCTCTCTCTCTCTCTCTCTCTCTCTCTCTCTCTCTCTCTCTCTCTCTCTCTCCTCTCTCTCTCTCTCTCTCTCTCTCTCTCTCTCTCTCTCTCTCTCTCTCTCTCTCTCTCTCTCTCTCTCTATCTCTATATCTCTATCTCTCTCTTTCTCTCGTGTGCTCTTCCGTCCCCCCTCACCCCTCCATCTTGCCCCCTCATGAATAATGAGGGGGATTAGGAGGGAGAGCGAGGGAGAGCGAGCGAGAGCGACGCAGAAATGAGGGCGGAGGTGTGCACACACAGAGGGGAAGCGTGAGTGGTGGAGGGGGGGGGGGGGGGGAGGTGGAGGAAGGGTGGAGGAGGAGGATAAAGGAGGGGACTGGGGCGGTGGGGGGAGTGTTGATGACGGCAGCAGCCCCTACAGTGCGCAGGCTCGGTGGGGAGGGAGACTGAAGCCAGGAACACAACGGACCGTGCAAGCGGAGGGGCTAGAGGAGGGCTGGCTGAGGACTAACTAAGGCAGGGAGAGGCGTATCGCACTCTGCTCCTTACTCTCTTCTCTCTCCATCACACCCCATCGCTCTCTCTCTCTCTGTGTCCGGGCGGCCGTATCTGACCCTCCTTGATCGCTGTTGCCAGGGCTGTGTGTGGAATGAGTGTGCCCGCGCGCCGCCAGAGGGACTTGGCAGTGGAGCCTGCTTCAAGGGAGATCCGACTGCGCTGAGGAAGGCAACACAACCGTTTCGATCACGGCTGCACGGCTCCCGACTCACAGGTACAAACCGTCCCCCCCATCACCAGCTCTAGCCATGTTCCCATGGCTCTGTTCTGTCCGTCTCTTACGCTGTGTGAATTCCATCCGTGCGTCTGTCCGTCCGTCCATATTCACATCCTGGCATCCACCTTGGCCAGCCATGTTTTGACTCCCACCCCCCTTCGTCCCATCCCTTGCTCCGTTACCATGGTTTCCACCTCCTCTCCTTGTGCTCGTCTTCTTCATCCCTCCCCCACTCCTCTCTCTCTCTCTCTCTCTCTCTCTCTCTCTCTCTCTCTCTCTCTCTCTCTCTCTCTCTCTCTCTCTCTCTCTCTCTCTCTCTCTCCTCTCTCTCTCTCTCTCTCTCTCTCTCCTCTCTCCTCTCTCTCCTCTCTCTCTCCTCTCTCTCTCTCTCTCTCTCTCTCTCTCCTGTTTAATGTATTTGTATCTTGCTGATGAGCTAGTGAGATGCATTAGCTTGATTTCCGTCACGGCCACAGCTGTGTGCATATTGATTTGCAGGTGGGGTGATAATGGTGCTGGTGGTGCACTGTGCAGGGGGGGGATAGGGGGGGGTGGGAGTGTGGGGGGGATCCATTTTTAGATCCAGCCCTAGATCGGGGGAATATGAATATGGATGATCCGGAAATGGAATCGGGGGTTTCAAAGAGCCCGACTGAATCCCTGACTGGCTGCCGTGTGCCGCTGAGGTCAGCAGCTTTGTTTTGATTTGCT
Organism: Melanogrammus aeglefinus; assembly: GCA_900291075.1. Classification (NCBI taxonomy): domain Eukaryota; kingdom Metazoa; phylum Chordata; class Actinopteri; order Gadiformes; family Gadidae; genus Melanogrammus; species Melanogrammus aeglefinus. The sequence continues at coordinate 940,969 of OLKM01000007.1, forward strand.
CTGGTGAGGACAGGAGCTTGAGATCATGTAGTGGGCAGTCCAGCGCTGCCCTCAACATGTACACCAGCACAGCCCCATCATCAATGTCAACATAATGATAACAATAATGGAACAAAGAATCTGATTATACATCTTCCTGTTTCTTATGTCCTAATGAAAAGCGAGGGCTTGACAAGGCCTTGCTTAGCGTAAGTTAGTGCCGCGGTATGAGCATATGCTTTCATCAGTTTACCGCTTAGCGTTCCAATACGAGGAGGAGTTCAAAATGGGCTCATTGTTTCCACTTGTGTCTCTCCGTCCCTGAGTCTCTGATCGGGGCGCTATGTTTGTTCCTGATATTATGATGTGGCTGGCTGGCTTCTGGTGGGCAAACAGAGGGACACCCTGAGACCCCCACTGTAAAGCTCTAGGCTCAGAGAAGGTCGCCATGGAAAAGGGCTGACGGGCCTCTTTACACACACACACACACGCACACACGCACGCACGCACGCACGCACGCACGCACGCACGCACGCACGCACACGCACGCACGCACGGCACGCACGCACGCGCACGCACGCACGCACGCACGCACGCACGCACGCACGCACGCACGCACACACACACACACACACACACACACACACACACACACACACACACACACACACACACACACACACACACACACACACACACACACACACACACACACACACACACACACACACACACACACACACACACTCACACACACAAGGCACCCATGGGGATCTTCTCTCAGTCATGCCCGTATGATTTTAGATTGGACAAAAAAGGTTTTTTATTTTTACCCTGCGTGCATAAATCCACCCACGTGACTGTGTAACCAACCGCAGCAGATAAACTCCAAATGACGATGGGTGACTCTTAAGATAATTTGTTCAAATTAAAAGGGTGTGTGCTTCACACGTCTGTGAGGTGGCGCCCTGTGGCAAGGTGAGCTCAAACAGCTAATTTACATCTCATCATAAATCACTCGAGTGGACAGAAGGGGAAAAAAAAACATGGCCGCCGGTTTGTTTTCTTCCAACATCCATGTTAGTCAGTCAGTGTCACATAATTGAAGGAGCAGGGAATCGCTTGGCCAGCCTTCAGGAATTATAGGAGCCGTGACGTCATTCTCAGGCCAATAGTCAAGTCAATTTGAAATGTTGGGATGAGATTTGAAGGTAGAGATACACATCTCAGGACTCACAATAACAGTAATGATGATGAGAAAGATGCGGGGGATGGGGGTGGGCAGGCAGACAGGGAAAGGGGGAGAGAGAGGCAAGAGAAGATAGAGATGCTAGATAATAACAATCCGGCATTGAAAAAGGACTACGCTTTGCTGAGTGGTGAGACGGAAGAGCCTTACTCAGGGTCCTCTGTCAAATGGACTGCCCCTGTCTGCCCACTACATCAGGCTGCTGGCCAGCCGGGCATTAGGCACGGAGAACCAGGCCTCATACTGTAAGAACACAGCGTCATGGAGCATGACACAACAGCAAACCTCTTCCAAATAAACTTTAACGGCGGAACCAGGATCATCCTGACGAAGTAGACGGTTCTGTTTTTAATCATACTTTTCATCATACTATTTGTGTATAAAAAATAAAAAATAATGTATAGCATGTATCCTTTATATGTTGATATCAATATTATCAACTGAGTCAATAATCACTATCTATAAACTACATTACATGATTTACATATCTATATTTTCGGCAATGAAATATAAAATATATTGTTTACAATATTATGTTGTTTATTTCTTGTAGGCTAACCAAATAAACATTTATTTAATAGAGCGCATAGATGAGTCAGCCACATTTGTCTGTGACATCCTTTAATGTTGTATTTCGCAAGCTTTAGCCATAATATTCCTGATTGAGCCATTAAATGTTATTCCAAAAGCGGTCCAAGCCAACTCCATTCTAGTGCATTGCAATCCAATTAAATTTATTTCAAATACACCGTCCCTTCAATTCAAGCATTGAAATCACACTTAGTCCCCAGCTGCTTGCAGTGGAATGACAGCCAACACTTTTGCCTCTCTTTTGTTTCCAACCTCATTTTTCAGGGCTACCTTTCATTTCCTAGAATCCCAGTAGGCTCATTAGTGAATCCCAGCAGGTCAGTGTAATTAACTGTGGGTTTATCTTATTTCTTTTTTTTTTATACCAGTTAGCCCAAACTCCTCTCCTGTGGCTCCCAGGGGACAGAGGCACCCTTCTGGTGCACCTAGCATCATCTCCCTCGCCTCTTTGTCTAGACTTGGTGGTGCCACATCTCTCTCCCCCCCCTCCCTACGACGAGGTATCCAGCCATGGCATGAGAGGAAAGGTCAGACCTGTTGTGGAGGGATGGCGTTTAAGCCATGAGAGATAGACAGAGGAGAGATGAGAGGGTGAATGGATGGATGCCCTTGGGTCGAATCAGACATATTTCCTTCTTCTAGCAAAGACAAGAATGATGAGAAAAAACATGTGCTTTCATCCCAGAATGTGGCTGTCACAGCAGTAGTACAGTAGAGTAAAATCAATAAAAAGGATCCATCCATCCTTTATGTAAAGCATTAAATGTAAATGTTTGTCATATAAATAAGAAGTGGGAAAAAATACTGCAGCAACCCAAGATTGTATCTACTTTTAATTGACAGGTAAATATGTGATTCCCTAGCCAACCGTGAGCTACCCTCTACCCTGATTGTTTCGGGAACTCCATCTTGCCTGTCAATCCCATGTGCACACACCTCATTATCATAGATCTACACAGCAGCGGCAATTAAGCATTTTATTTGGTGGTTTATATTCAAAATCTTGCTCGGCTCTTCGCTTTTCTACCCACTCTCTCTCTCTTTGCAACTCTACCAGCGACAGTCGAACGTTGAAATCGAGCGATCGATTAAGAACATCGATCCGTCATGTTGCATGTGAATGAAAACCCCACCCACACTCTTATCGTTGTCTTCTTCACAGGGCGTCCCCGTTTCAAGCGGTCCCACCACCACCGCCACCACCTACCCACCCACCAGCACCCATCCACCACTAGCACCACCACCTCCGGGGTCACCATGGAAGCCCCGCTCGTATGCCTGGACGAGGAGTTCGAGGACCTGCGGCCGTGCCGCATGGAGGACCCGGGCGACGACCACGACCACGACCGGGACCACGACTCCTCCTGCGACTCCTCCACCTGCAGCGTCTTCGTGGCGCCCCCGCTGGTGCCGATCGCCCGCGAGGACTTCTCGGAGCTGGAGAACTTCTCGGAGATGATGAGCTTCAAGTCCATGGAGGACCTGGTCAACGAGTTTGACGAGAAGCTCAACGTGTGCTTCCACAACTACAACACCAAGACCGAGTGCCTGGCGCCCATACGCAGCCAGGCGCACACGCAGGAAGATGAGGAGCGGCTGCAGGACGAAGAGTGAGTGGCGCCTCAGGGGGTTCCGTTTTGGGGGTTGATTGTGTGGCCCGTCATCTCGAATACCTTGAAGGATGTAGTTAGGATTTGTATGGGAACTGAATTTAAACCACTACACTAAACAGCTGATTGTGTTCATGCTTGGGAATTGTAGATTTTGCTGCCATTTGGGGATTTGGGACCCAATCCTATTTATTTATTTTTTTTTAGAAAAAACAGGATCAGAATTTGCTTTATCAACAAATAACATTTTTCTTGGTATTTGGGGCAAACAATAAAATAAAGTAGAATAGGATACGTAAGATACATAAAGAGCAAGATGGAGTCATGACAACCAACTACAAAGGAGATTCTTCCTTTTTTTTTTTCATGGATCTCAATCCATGGCATGCTAATTACGCCGCTCTCTAATTAACACCAACTGACAGAGACATTCTCTAAGGCCCATTAAGCCACCAGCATGTCGGCCCCCCATGTGTGCCAAGCAGCCAATCAGCAGCTCTCACACCCTCCCCAACCACCCTGGCCAACCCGGCTGAATTATTCAACACCTTCATGCTCCATGTCCACTGTGCTGTCAGTCTGTCTGCCTCAGGCGCTAACCTCCTTTGAACCGCACGTCTAGCCTTTCATAGCGAGACATAACATCAAATATCCTCCTGGAGGTGTAAAGGCTTCTCCTGGACCCGATCCACCACTACACCTTGTTAAGGAAACCGACAATGAAAAGCTGTAGGAACATGAAATGGTGCAGCCTACGCAAACGGCATGTCAGGGAATAGCACCTCGGCCGTTACGCGGGCGTTTACTCTCGCGTTTAACAGGAACACGACCCTCAACGTTCATAAACAAGACCGACAGAGTGTGCACGGGAGTGCTCATCCTCTGCGTCTCGTGTTAATAACAAGACACGAGCTGAGCCCAAAGCGATTTGCATGAGAAAAACATCAACACCACGCTCTAGTAAACTCCAAACTCTGATGAATACAAAATGTGAGTCATCGTTAAAAATACGGTGTGTGTGACGGATTGTTCGAAAATGCATTTGCCGTGGGTTCAGTGCAGCCATCTAACGGTTATTTTCATGATCTCCCCCCGCAAGTTATGGTTGCCTCCCTCCCTCCCGGAGTGATGATAGGAGCGTGTTTAACAAGCTGACTGGAAACCATAACATTATCTAGGACGACCCCCCCCCCCCCCCCCATCCATCCACTTCCCCAGGGCGGTGGCTCCCAGCCAAGCCAGCCACCGCTGCAGTTCAGCTCCAAACAATCCATCGACCACATCCCCCTGGTTACACTGCACTCAGTGGTCGGGGTCCTACGTTACCATCCATTGTGTGTGTGTGTGTGTGTGTGTGTGTGTGTGTGTGTGTGTGTGTGTGTGTGTGTGTGTGTGTGTGTGTGTGTGTGTGTGTGTGTGTGTGTGTGTGTGTGTGTGTGTGTGTGTGTGTGTGTGTGTGTGTGTGTGTGTGTGTGGGTGTATGTTTGCTAGGGCCTGTGAATGTGTGTCTCTCTATGGGCCTGTGTGTGTGTGTGTGTGTCCGGTGTATGTCTGTCTGTGTTGGTATTGACCAGTGTTTGTATACGTGTGTGTGCGTGTGTTTGTGTGTGTGTGTGTGTGTGTGTGTGGTGTGTGTGTGTGTGTGTGCGTTTGTGTGTGTGTGTGTGTGTCTGCTGACCAGGACTTGTGCATTTGTGCGTTGCGGCAGTATCTCTGTATTGCATTGAGCAACAAATTCATTAGCTGGAAGTGATCCCCGGTCCTTTGAGCGTGAGTCCCCATGCGTCCAGTGAGGTCAACACAACGATTGGCTGGGGGGGACGCGGGGGACGGGGGGGACGGGGGCGGGGGGGTGTTGAATGGCTGTGTTTGTTTTGTTTGTGCTGGCGGGTCCGGGGTCGTGCCACTGGGGGCCGGCTGGCACGGGGCCCCCGCCAACACAACCATGGAGGAAGAGGCGAGGAGAGGAGGCCCTTCATGAGGGGCCCCAACCGGGCAGAGGAAGACCAACAAAGAGGGCCCTTCTATGCCCGGCTTTGTGTCCCCTCCTTCTTCACACACACACACACACACACACACACACACACACACACACACACACACACACACACACACACACACACACACACACACACACACACACACACACACACACACACACTCTCACACACATACTCACAAACACCGAGACTGGCTGTGGTCGGCTGCAGACACGGTCTCCAAGCCATGATGTGAGGAGGTGTTTTCTCCGTGTTTTTAATTCTGAATGTTTTTGTCGAGACGCTGTGAACCCAGTAGCAAGACGCTTTCTATCTCGGTACGGCTGGATGTTATCGTCCAGGCTCTTCGGTGATGTATTGACTGAGCTGTAGGCTGCGTGGTGGAGCGCCTGCAGGCTTAAGATGGCGTCACTGGGAAGACACAGCATAGCGTAGGAGGTTGTAGTAGACTGGTAGTTGACTGTAGTCGCCTGTGATACAACTGGAACACTGCAAACGCCATGGGGCTTCCATTGTTGTGCTCAAACGAAGGCTACAACATTTACATATTTTAGTGTTTTTTTCATGAAGCGTGTCTATTTACACATGTGTGTGTGCTTTGTCCCTGTGTTTCAGTGTGTGGGATGCCCTGACTGACAACTACATCTCCAGCTGGGACAACCCCAGCTCCGAGGCGCTCAACGGCAACCTATCTGACCAAGAGGTATGGCGCCCCACTTCCAACACATACCTTTGGAATTGTGACTTTATTTGGATTGTGACTTTGTTGTGTTGTATGTTGTATGTGTTGTATGTTTTCTTGTTTTATTCTGTTTACCTCTATGGTGCCCATGAGAGAGAGAGAGCGAGAGCGAGAGCGAGAGAGAGAGAGAGAGAGAGAAGTTAGTCATGTCTAGAATGAGAGAGAGAGTAGTGAGAGACGAGAGAGAGAGAGAGAGCGAGAGCGAGAGAGAGAGAGAGAGAGAGAGAGAGGAAGATTAGGTCATGTCTAGAATGAGGACCTGTCACTTCTTTGTATGGAACTTTCTCGCTCTTAAACAGTCATTTATTACCTTTTCATCGTGCTGTGTCCCAAATAATGGCTGTGCCATTATGTTGCACATTAGAATACGTCCTATGTGCATGGTGTCAGACATCAGAGAGCGAGCTAGGGGGAGACTTCTTCAGGACTTGTTTATTTCAACATTTGTGCCGAGCGCAAGCCGCAATGTTCCCGCTAGGAAACTGCTAATTGCTCGATAAGCATAATGCCACGAAACTTCCAGGTTGAGTGAATCTGTTTTACCGCCGGCTATGGTAGACAGTGGGGAATGTTCTCTGGTGCAGTACGAGACTGTATCAATTATAATGGGGACATAAAAATGTCTTCCGCTTTTAAGTGTGGGTGTAGCCTGTATTTGGTGAGGTCACACTCTCCTTATGAATAGTGTGACCACACAAGATGATATATCAGAAATTTAAAATCAGAGTGTAATGTAAAATTAGGAGAAAAGAAGAAAGAGGATGTAAAAACATTTGA
>OLKM01000007.1:950416-962916 GCA_900291075.1 Melanogrammus aeglefinus
CACACACTCTCACACAATCACTCTCACACACACTCTACAACACTCTCACACTCTCTCACACAATCCTTCTCACACAATCACTCTCACAATCACTCTCACACACACTCTCACACACACTCTCACACAATCACTCTCACACACACTCTCACACAATCACTCACACACACACTCTCACACAATCACTCTCACACACACTCTCACACAATCACTCTCACACACACTCACACAATCACTCTCAAACACTCTCACACAAACACTCTCACACAATCACTCACACACACTCTCACAATCACTCTTACACAATCACTGACTGTCACACACCCTCCCCTCCCCTCTCTCACACGCTGTCCGTTGTCCGTCGAGACACTGGCCTGTCCTTCCCCTGAGGGATGTGAACCCAGAGAGGGACACTAAAGCACACCACCATGCAACCCGCTGCAGGCCTGAGCCTGATGCCGGCCTCCTCCCTGGAGGAGCTGCTGAAGCGGGTGGAGGCGGCCATCCTGCGCTACTCGGAGGAGCTGGTGGGCCAGCTGGCGCGGCGCGAGGAGCTGGAGTTCGAGAAGGAGGTGAAGAACACCTTCATCACGGCGCTGATGGAGGTGCAGAACCGGCAGAAGGAGCAGCGGGAGGGCAGCCGGCGCCGGCGCAGGGACAAGGGCCTGAGCCTGCAGGCGGGGACCACCACCACCACCACCACCACCACCGGGGGAGGGGGGGGCACCGGAGGGGGCGGGGGTGGCCACACGGCGGGACGCACCGAGAAGACCGCCGGCATGCCGGCCAAGGTGAGGAGGGGGGGGGAGGGGGGAGGGGGAGGGAGGAGGGGTGAGAGGGAAGAGAGGGGTGAGAGAGGAAGAGAGTGCGATGAGAGCAGCACTCAAAGAATCGGGAATTGTTGTCGGAGCAAAGTCCAGTGTTTAGCTTTTTCATTATAGGATCTGGCTTTTGTATTTAGGTTTTATTTTTAGGGTTAGGTTTAAGGGTTAGGTTTTGGTGTTAGGTGTTTTTTTTATGGGTTGGACTTTAGTGTTGATCTGCAGCAAATGCGCTGCTACTGAAAACTGAACCCTCCTAAGTGTTGACTATTAGGGGAAGGGTTAGGGAGGGTAAGGCTAGCTAATGGTTTGCATTGTTATTATGAATGCATGTGCAGTCATTGCATAAGTGGCTAGTTATGCAACACATTGTGGTTGACTCAATTACAGCACTACCGCTAAGCATTTAGAAGTGGGGAAGGTGAAACCATGCCGCTAGACGGCTAGGCCGGATATAATGGATCGCCTGTCCATTAGCAGTCATTCAGACTTCCAGGAAAGGGTCTGAAGTGGAAGTCGGCCGCTCCTCTAATTAGCCTTGTAGTGACATCGCAGGCCAGTATCAGCTGAATAATAAGCTGCTCTCTTTTCAAAACAATGCACTGAAAGGCCATCCCCGGGTCAGCACTGCAAGCCTGTTAGCCTTTTCTTTTTTATTTAGCAAATGCTTTCATGCAAAGCAACCTCGCAATTATATGCATCTGCGGGGTAGAAGCTGTCTTGCCCCCCTGTTGACTTTATTTTTCTTATTTACTAAACATACAAACGGAAAAACATATTTTCTTAGCATCGTTAACCATTATCAGATTTAGCTTTTAGATTAATTTATAGAGGTCAGAAGAGGCTTACTGCTACCAAATCCTACTGCTCCAAAGTTCATTTAATGAGCTCAGAGCATCACTCATTAAATGAAATGGCTGTATGTTAATGGTGTGTATATATGTGTGTGCGTGTGTGTGTCTGTGTGCATGTATGTGTGTGTGTGTGTGTGTGTGTGTGTGTGTGTGTGTGTGTGTGTGTGTGTGTGTGTGTGTGTGTGTGTGTGTGTGTGTGTGTGTGTGTGTGTGTGTGTGTGTGTGTGTGTGTGTGTGTGTGTGTGTGTGTGTGTGTGTGTGTGTGTGTGTGTGTGTGTGTGTGTGCGTGCGTGACCTGCAGCGCTTCAGCATGGAGGGCCTCTCCAACATCCTGCAGTCCGGCATCAGACAGACCTTCGGAAGCACAGGGAATGACAAACAGGTGGGTGTGGGTTCTAGTTTTCCCTTCAGACATTTAAGCTATTAATAGTCGAGTTAACCGAGGCACAATACACTGCACTGTACGTTTCCTCAGTGGCAGCCTCTAGTGGCTCGAGCTGTAACTACAGCTATAGCTATATCATATCTCTAAAGACAGGAAAAGGTGGACCATGAAAATGTAAACTTTCTTGTTAAAGTTTTTTTTACTAGCGTAATTAGCTGCAGTGTCAGAGTGACACAGTGCAGGTTTAAATGAAAAAGCCCTGTGGTACATAATAGGGGATTAACAATGTGTTCTTTGCGCTCTCAGTATCTCAACACGGTGATCCCCTTTGAGAAGAAGGGCACCCCACTGGCGGTGGAAGACCTGCAGATGCTCACAAACAGTGAGAGACGTTACATATTGTCACTGAAAATAAGCTTGTTGCTTTCCGAAGAATTTTGTCTAACCGGCCAAATCTGTGCTCCCCCCCACCAAACCTCCTCCGCAGTTCTTTTTGCCATGAAGGAGGACAGTGAGAAGGTGCCGGCACTCCTAACTGACTACATATTAAAAGGTGAAACAACATGCTTTCACCGCGTCACTCACCACAACATAACCTAAACTTGAAACTTGATATGTTCTTGTTTAGACCCCTCGTACAGTTTTATTCGTTACCTTTACCCTCTTTTGGTTTGCAAATTTTGTTTCATAGTTATATCTACATTTGTGCTTTCTTTTGCGAAACATAAGGGCTTTTATTTTGAAATTGATCAGAATCTCAAACGTGTAAAGCTAACGTACAATGTCTATTCCAGTAAACTGCTGGGTCCAACCCACTGTTTCCTTGTTTCCTTGCAGTCCTATGTCCCACCTAAACCTCCACCGTCCGCGGTCCTACGTGTGACGGAGAACATGACCCCAGAGCTTTTCCTCCACCTGGTCCCGAGCTGCATGAGCTAACCATCTGTACCCTTATCAGCCATGGATCCCCCACCACCGACATTGTCCTACCTTTGCTCACCTAACTATGATTACTGCCTTTGGCCAGGGGCTCCCCCCGCCCCCCTCCTCCTGCACAATATAAGCTCAGGCCAGACTCCAAAATGGCCGCCCGCCGCGCGAATGCTAGCCCAATGGTGCGCAACCGGCTCCTCTACTTTTATAGGACTTTACTAACAAATCTCCTTCTCGAGAGCACGACACGCTATTAATGTACGCCAAAACACTTCTGTCTTTTAAATTGTTACAATTTTGTTCATTTCCTTTTTTTGTTTCATCTTTGTCCGTTGTCTCTTTTCTATTTCTTTCCCGTCATCCCCTCTTTATTCTCTTTCTCTCTTCCTTTCCTTACCCCTTTCTCTCCCTCTTCCCGCCCTCCCTTTCTAAACCTTTCTTTCATGGGCTCCGTTTCAAAGGTGACCTCTGAACGGTAGTCTGGGCCATTCATGCACCTGTTCATTGACCCACGAAGCAACATCCGTGTGATTATGACCCCCCCCTCCGTTCACATGCACTGCATCTACTAGTATTGTCTGTGAAAAAGGGTTCACATGAATCATCTGGATACTAAAAGCCATGCACCTTTTTCTGCCAATCCAGTACTGTAGTTCCATGGGAAATAGAAAACATTACGGGTGCCGGATGTTTGTTTTGTTTGTCCAATTTTTTGCCAAGATATTAATATCCAGTGCTCTTTTATTTTTTGGTTTTGTAATTTCTGTTAGAAATGGATTTAATATTTGATATATATACTCTGTTGCAGATTTTTATACTTTAGTTTTTTTCTTTCTATGAAACAATGCATTCCTCCCCCATCTAAACCATGTGGGCGTTGATCACAGAATTAACTTAAATGTCATTTTTCCTGACAGGACAAGCTCATTAAAGAGGCGTACAGATTGAGCATAAATGCCCTTCTTTGAGCCATGTAGGTGAATGTTTAATTGCTAATCGCCTATTCTAATAAACAGTATACCCGTATGTCATGTGAGTGGTTTTTGTTTTGGCATTTTGTTTGTTTCATCATTGCGTGTGTAAGGTCATCATTATGAATGGCATTTGAAAATAGAAAATGCGCTGAATGCTGTAATGCAAAGTGATTTTTATTTTTTTGAGCGATGTAATTTGTTTAAACAAATATATTTTTCAAGCCATCTGATTCGATTCAAACATATATTTTTAAGAGCGATGTGAGGGGCAAAAAAAAATCAAAAATAATCAGAGCGATCTGATTGGCTTAAAATTAAATTAATATATAATAAAGCCAATGTATAACAATAGTTGAGCGCTGCTTGCGGCACCCACCTAAATAGACCAAAGGAGGATACAACCAACAATGACTTCAAATAGAACGAATAATAAGCAGTATAATCGAGTTTCAAGAAAACCTACGGCAGTCTTTGTGTAATCTGGCGCACTCTGCTGGAGGGTCCAAAGCACTGCACTTTTTAATACTAAAGATAGATGGTTAAAAAAAAGTCCACATGCACCTGTTAGTAAGCGTTGAAGCACATGAAGACAAATTAAGTTTGTCTCAAATGTTTTTACATATAAGTGGTGATAAAGATGACATTTTTTCCATAAATAATTGTTCTTATAACATATTCTTTGCCCAAATAGTGCTTAAAACTATTGTATGGTTAAAATAAGCACAAATTGACCAACAATTCTCTTTTAATTGAAAAAATTATACAAAGACTTGGACATAAATACAGAAAAAAACATATAAACACTGCTCGTATTCTACATGTTCATCTTAAGGATACAGTATAATATTAGGTTGGACAACATTTGTATGTAATTTGACAACCGAGTAATTATACATTTATTTGGGACATTGGTTTGTCTTCCTCCAAATTGAATCACTTACCATACGTTGCAGTATAAAAATAAAGGCTTGAATATATGTCATATTTATATAATGTACACGGCTAGTATGTACACAATATTGGACCATTCGTGTGAAGAGTAAAAGGAGTGCATACAAATGAAGATCCGGTTTATCTTCCTGGATGCATCATCCTCAGAATATTAACGAAAGAAATAATAAAAATAAGATTAATGATAAAGACACATTTTAAAATGTACTTTGCTCCAGTGTTTAAAAATAATCCGACACAACCATCACAGCAGGGAAATATATAATTAATATGGTGTGTGTTTATGTTATCATATGCGTCCAGCTGTCTTCACACCTAGCACGGCCCAGAATGGTGAATAATGGATCAACCGTGAGGAAATCATCCCCCGCCAAGTCGACCCCTTTTGAAAAGTTACACACGACCAACTATGAAGCAGCATAGATTTGCCCCTTCATTCATTTGACCGTCTTTGTATAGCTAGACTCTAAACTTACAGTGTAATGACCCTAATACAACTAACCATAGGATAGCGTTTACATTTTTTTTATTTTGTCAGCCAGACAGTGAAGTCACATAAAAAGGCAGTCGATAAACACGAACTAGTACAATTCTGCAGAACTATGTGGAATGTTGATGCAGTTTTTTGGAAATTGGAAGGATTGTTACAATCTTGGACAAAATTCTATCTTCATTGCTGGATATTGTAGAAAAAAAATAAAATAATCGGTCGCAGTATTTCATGTTTTAGGCAAACATTTGATTATTCATCATAATGGAACAAAGCTGTTTGCATGGAAGACATCAAACCAACATTCTCTGTGTCTTTGTGAATGTCTTCTCAGTGGAATACCAGCAGAGGAGCTCCACAGTGCCACTCACTGGAGAAAAACAATGAAACCGTAAAAAAAAAACGCAGGCTTCCATGGCTGTTTTTTTTTTTGTTGTAATTTTGACCTTATTTATTTCTTCATTTCTTCACACAAGCGATCCGGCCTGGTTCTGAGCCGGCACCATGATGGGCACCCCCCCCATGCGGGCAATGTTGGAGGCGGATATGACGGAGGTGGGCAGGGCGGGGGGCCGGGGGATAGGAAGCAGAGCGGGCTGGGCGGACTGCACCTGGCCGTAGTCCTGGCCCTGGCCGTAGCCCTGGGCCTGGCCGTAGCCCTGGCCGTAGCCCTGGCCCTGGCCGTAGCCCTGGTTGGGGCCGTAGCCTTGGGCCAGCGGCTGGGCCTGGGGCAGCCTGGTGGGCCTCTCCGTGTGGCCCAGGGGCAGGGTGCCGCTATGAGGGTGCTCCCCGTGCACCCTGGGCTCCTGAGGGGCTCCGTCCGGGTACTGGTCCCGGGGCAGGGTGGCTCCGTTGCCGTTGTAGGCGCCGTACTGGGTGGGGGTGGAGGCGCCTCCCTGGTGGCGCTGCTGCTGGGGGGGCCGGTAGCCGGCGATGCTGCCCGTGGCGGTGTTGATGGAGGCGGTGTCGGAGGCCGGGCGCTGGGGGTACTGCTGCAGGCTGTGGCTATGGCTCTGACTGTGGAGGGGTGGGGGCGGCTGGTGGTGGTGGTTGCTGGCGTGGAAGGGCTCCTTGGGGTGCCGGCTGGAGCTGATGGAGGACAGGGTGCCATTTTTGGAGAAGATGTCCGAGCCCATGCCACTCTTGGCCCAGGACACTCGCTTGGGGGCCTGGGCGTCCTCTCTGGAGGGGGTGAGGGGGGGTTAGGGTCAGAGGAGGCACCATGTTACAGACTGTCACCACGTTTACCTGTGCCGTGTTCCAATATCCATACTGGCCGTAGTTACTAGCCTAAAGTTTGAGCACGTAGGGCGTCCCGATTTAGATCGGGCGAAAATAAGTGTACTGAAAGGACCCGGATGGTGTACTCAAAACGGTCAAATCGCGTGAAAGTGTGTGGCGTTGTACACTTTTCGTACTCGACAGCAGCCATCTTAGCTATGTAGCGGAAGAGGGCGGAGCCAGGCTGAGCCAAAGTCGGCACATTTTCCACATAGCTAGATAGATAGATACTTTATTTATCCAGAGGGAAATTCAGGAGCCATTAGCCTGCATTAATAGAGTCATTTTGTAGTTTTTATAGCTTTTATAGATTTTTATAGCTGCTAGGCATAAAGAGTTCACCGTTCAAAGCGGGATGTTTATTGCGGGGGAGCAGCCGCGGCGGCAGTCGTGATCGTGATTTCCGGTTAGTGCACCAGGGAGTATTCGATTTGGAACAACACTGACATCTAAAAATTAGCGCACTTAGTGAGTGCGCATAGTGTACTTTGTTTAAGTGTACTCATGGAAGTATGGATAGATCGGAACCCGGCACTGGACGTTGTAGTGGTGTGAGGGTTAAGCAGACCTCAAAACCAAAGGGTCAAGCCACAGGTTTATTCATTCATTTAAGTTGGTATAATTACAGGTTGAGATAGATATAGGTAGCGGTATAGGTTGAGATAAAGGTACAGGTAGAGATTAAGATATAGGTCTAAATAAAGGTATGGGGTCTAGATAAAGGTATAGGTCTAGTTAAAGGTACAGGTGGAGAGGTATAGGTGGAGATAAAGGTATCGGTATAGTTGAAGATTTAGGTCTCTAAAGGTCTCTAAAGGTATAGGTCTAAATTGAGGTCTAGTTCTACTCAAGTTAAAGGTATAGGTCTTGTTTAGGTACAAGTATAGTAGAAGATATTGGTCTAGATAAAGGTAGAAGTTAAAAGTGTAGGTCTTAAGGTTGTCTCCCAAATCCAGACAGTGGATGATTATATAAAGTTGTGCTGCAGCAGAGGAGGACTGCTAGGTATAGGGGCATTCCCTGGGGACGGTATGGGTGTATATAGGGAGCTTTGGAGCCTGTGATCCTACTTGATGTCGTTGGCGATCTCCTCCTCATTATCTCTTCTCCTCTTCAGCAGGAAGAAGATGAAGACGAGCAGGATGACGAAGCCCACCAGCGCGCCCACCACTGCCCCGGCGATCATCCCCGAGTTGGTGGCTGAAGTGCAACAAACAAACAAACAAGAATAAAGAATAAACAACAACATCCACCCACTTGTGATGGCAGAAGAGGCAGATTTGCAAAACGGCTTGTAATGGCTAACCACAATGACACCTGGTGGGATAATATGTCACCTTTAAAGTGAGTCCACGATCATCATTTGGATTTCATGTCCTTAACATGCTCTCCTTACTATTCGTGATACCACCTTCATTTGAGGTCACTTGCAGGGATTTCAAATACATGTCATCAAGGAGTAGGTGGCGTTTATAGGCACCTTTCGACTGATTTGATTGAACATTTTGGATAAAAAGTATGTTAAAAGAGTCTCATTAAGTTAGTTTAAATGTGTACTGCCTCGTGGTGGGGGGATGGCCCGACGTTCACTGGAACATTTATATAATGGGCAGTGTGGGGGATTTGTAGGAAGTGGAGGTCAAATAGAGCTTGTTGTGTGTTGTTGAGCGTTAGCAGAGGAAGAGGAGGTGACCTACAGCTGATCTGCAGGTTGATGAAGCAGCTCTCGGAGCCCACCGTGTTCTGGGCCGTGCACTCGTACTTCCCCGACATGGAGCTGCTCAGGTTGCTCAGCCGCAGCGTGCCGGTCCGTCTTCATCCGCACACACACACACACACACACGCACGCACGCACACACACACACACACACACACAATGCATAAATACATGAACGACACAGCTACTGCAATAGTGCATAGGTATGCAGTATTCCACAACCACAGGGGACCACGGGTGGTTAACTTCAATGTCCTCAGATCAGGATCAAGTCTCTACCCTTTCTTTAATCAGATTCGCTGATCATTCCAAAATGTCAAACAGAAAACAGCAAGAAAGTCAAGTATTCTGTGGCGGTGAATTCATCCTGGCTATCGGCAGTCTTATGGTGAACTATATCTAACGGCACAATTCTGAATGAAATAAGAAAACTGGAGAGTGGCAAATTTACAACCAAAGACACAACTCATTGCCCCACATATCCATGGTTATCAAACTCCACAGGTCAAAGCTCCGGTCTGGGGCTTGTGGGGTGGCGACGCGGCTCCAGGGAACTCACTCAGCATTGGGGAGAAGAACACCTCAGAGGTGGGGTTGGTCTTGATCCACTTGTATAACGGGAGGGGCTTGCCCTCCTCCGACTGGCAGCTCAGCGTCACATTGCCCTTCTGCACCGGCTTGCCCGCCATGGAGCACTTGGGGACGGCCGGGGGCACTGGGAGAGAGAGAGAGAGAGAGAGAGAGAGAGAGAGAGAGAGAGAGAGAGAGAGAGAGAGAGAGAAGAGAGAGAAGAGAGAGAAGAGAGAGAGAGAAGAGAGAGAGAGAAGAGAGAGAGAGAGAGAGAGAAGAGAGAGAGTAATTTTATTTCAATCAATTTCAATGGACTGAGGCAACAGAAAGTACTTTGTGTATACAACAATATAAAACAAATCAAGTCAACTATACAAATATACTGATGACTAATACAGTTCTAACTTTCATGAGGATACATATTACTACTATTCTAACCTCATCGTTCTGATACCTATCACTCTGCCATCACTATTCAATGCTTTGCTCTTTAACTCGGTACTTCAACTTCCAATGATATGCTTTGAACTTCCTCCGCCTCACGACTGGGTCTCCTCAGACAACAGCAACAACGGACGGACCATATGTGAGGACGCCGCTTGGCTGTGATTGGTGCCCCCCCCCCCCAGACGTGGCCCAGAGGCGTGTCCTCACCGACGACGTTGAGTCGGAGCTCGGCGGTCATGTCATCATCCCCGGGGATGATGACCTGAACCAGGAAGCGGCCCGAGTCGGCCTCCTGGGTGCTGTTGATTAACAGGGAGACCACGGCGGAGGGCATGGCCTGAGTGAAGCCCAGCCGGCCTCTGAACTGGGACTTCCCAATGCTGACCGAGTCCTTGGTGTAGGAGATGATCTGGACAGCGGAGATGGAGATGTTTGATAGTTTATTATTTATTTTCAAGATTTATTTTTGCTTATTTTATTATAGAGTGAGATAGAGAGGAAGGTATGGGCGATAGAGGGGAGGACATGCAGCAAAGGACCACGGGCAGGACTCGCTGCGTTCAGGATTGTGCCTATAGGGTACACGCTCCACCCGCGAGCCAACGGGCCGCACCATGGTTGGCAAAGTTACCCGGTGTGTTTCTCTACAGGATGTTACCCACGGAAGGGGGAGGGACTAACGTCGGTGGAACTCAGGAGGCGGGCACTGCCATTTGGAGGGGGCTTTGGTTGAAGCAAAACTCATAAAAGATAAGGTGCTTTTCTGAACTTCCCTGTAATGTAGGATCGATTTTATTAATTTATTATTACAAGGAGTAAAACTCCAGATTGTTGTTCAACTTTATCATCCATCATTTTTACAGTTTTAAAACTCCTACAATGAAGACTTAAAATAGCAACAATGAGGTGGAACTAGAGGGGATCCCCTGTTGTTCAAATATTTGCAAGAGGGCAGCAGAGAGCAATATTCCAATAGCTCTAAACCAAATGAATGAACTCATCTTGAAACCATAAAGTGTGTGTGTGTGTGTGTGTGTGTGTGTGTGTGTGTGTGTGTGTGTGTGTGTGTGTGTGTGTGTGTGTGTGTGTGTGTGTGTGTGTGTGTGTGTGTGTGTGTGTGTGTGTGTGTGTGTCTTTGGTGAGAGGGGGGAAGTGAGGTATTTAAATATGACTTGGATCTAATTTCATCTCACATCGAACACTGGTTGTTAACTTGAATATCAGAGTGTTGCTGAAATAAAAAGTTGCTGGGTTAATTCCAGGTTGGAACCACAAAGGTGGTGGTTAAGAAAATAAAAGCCCAATCCTTCTTTTCAGTTGTGCTGGGGTTTTTTTCACAGCAACACTAAGACACCCAATGTACACTCTTCATTGTAGCGAACACCCGGACTGTAAACTTCTTACTATCTTACATTTTTCTAATCTAGAAATGTGCGAGATCTAGACCAATTGTATTGTTTCAATGTATAATAACCCTAACCCTAACCTTAATTAAACAAGGCACCACTTTCATCTTTACAATGGGCAGCCTGTACAGAGCAGAGCATTCTCTGCAATGCTCTATCCCAGCAGCAGGTGGGGACATTACAGACACAAAAAAAATAATTATTAGATGTTGGTTCAACTGTTCACATATGTAATAGTGGTCATTGCTATTTCTATATTGCAGCTTGCACTATAATATTATGTTGGTGTATATGTGTGTGTGTGTGTGTGTTTGCATGCGTGTATTTCTGGTACATAAGAATTCCTGAAAACGAATGAAGCATCACCCACCCACACACACACACACACACACACACACACACACACACACACACACACACACACACACACACACACACACACACACACACACACACGCCTCCCTTGTTGCCGTTGGCTCACCAGCTTTGTGCTGTTGGTGACAAAGGTCCAGGTGATGGTGTTGAGGCTGATGTCAGTGCCCTGCTTGGGGGTGTACCAAGCCCGCAGAGTCGCCGTCTGCCCTTTCCTCACCTCCAATTGGGGGTTAGGCATCTGAATCTGGGCCCACACACCTGGGGAGAGAGAAAAAGAGAGAAAGAGAGAGAGGGGGGGAGAGAAATGTGGCACAGAGGAGTAGGAGGTGGAGACAGACAGTTGAGGAGGGTTAGAGGTTAGGACTCATCCATTGTATGTGCTGCGTGTTGTAACCGTTGATACAACATATAGAAATATTAACAACCAACTTTGGCCGTTTGACTATTTAATTCCATCCCGTCAGGCTTATAATTGTATTAACAAATCAGCAGGGGCACGAATAGGCTTAACTCAACCCAGCACTTTCTCAGCATACAACCATTGGGAAAAAGGCTGCTCCCAACACCCACACTTAGGCCGCGTTCAGACTGCAGGCAAATCTGATTCCTTCTCATATCCGATTTTTAGGGCTGACTGTCCACACTGTTTTAGCAAGTGTCCAAATCGCATTTGGCTCTGTTCAGACTGGGCCACATTATTGACCCATCTGACAGGTTGCTGTGGCAACGACGTCGGAGCGGAGGCGTCATCCAGCGCGTGTATTGCGTGACGTCATGTAATAGCGACGAGAAAAACAATAAACAAGATGGATCAAAGAACGCGAAAGACTTTCATAAATCGACTTATTCCGATACATGCCCTCGAGCTTCGCTTGAACGGACCCATCTCCCCACAGATTAATGAGGCATTTCGTTTCTTCCTCTGTCCAAGGACTGAGGCGGGTGGTTTGGCGCATTGGTGGTCTGGCGTCGCGTAGAGTGACGTCACGGACAGTCAAAACCGATCTGAGTGTTTGGAGCTGTTCAGACTGAGACGCATCTGTCCAAATGCGATCTGAAACCACCTCCCGGAGGTGATTTCGATCCGTTTCGCAAAAATCCGATTTCATGTGATTTGGGACTATTCAGACTTCAAAAGAGTCATCCGGTTCCAATCTGGATGGGCTAAAAATCGGATTTTGGCTGGCAGTCTGAATGCGGCCTTCAGTTTGGACTTAAAAAGAAAGGGGTCATATGAGGAGGCAGGTCTCCATCATTACAAACCAGTTTCACCTGGTGTCCTTAATCAAAGGCACCTGG
>OLKM01000007.1:967916-971411 GCA_900291075.1 Melanogrammus aeglefinus
GAGAGAGAGAGAGGAGAGAGAGAGAGAGAGAGAGAGAGAGAGAGAGAGAGAGAGAGAGAGAGAGAGTGGAGAGTGCAATTGGGTATGAGGAGGGTTATGTGGCACTGATCTGAATAAATATGACGCGGAGGAACCCTGCGTGTCTTGTGAAGATTTGTCAAAGCAAATGTTTTGTCCCAGGAGACCGGGTGGGAATAACGCTGGCACCACACCTATCTCCTTATCTCCCGGAGATAACACAACTACACTAGGGTATTTTTTCTCTTTATCTCACAGCGATAACAAAACTACAGAACTGTCTTAGCGCATTTATACAACGTACCATCTCGATATGAGTATCGCGATTCCTTTTGATATGATTATAAAGTGTTTTTAAAAAGCCAACCTAGAATGCAGCACATTTATCAGAAATATTGACTTCATTCAAGAAATCTTAGGAATGTGGCCGTTTGCCTATAAAGTCTGTTGGTTTTAGCTTGTTTTAGCTTTGTTGAACAACCAAAATCATATCGTCATTATTATTGGATGATGTGAAATCTCAGCCATTAGATAAATTCAGCCATATATAACGTAACAACAGGTTTTGGTCTTAAATCACACACACACACACACACACACACACACCAAACAAGAGAGTCCCACCACCCATACTGTTTTAAAATACAGAGAGGTGAAACATTATAGACGGGAACTGCTTAAGGCTGCCACAAAGTCTAAAAGTAACCAAAGAACTCTAGAGGGAGAGCCGTCCGACTCTAGTGCTGGTGTCAGAGAGAATACCATCCGGTTGAGGGCTAGAAGCCCTGCCTGTGGCCTGCTGTCAGAACCCAGCGGGTAACGGCCCATTCTGTTCCTCTCTGTGACAGATCAGAGCAAGTGGAAGGGTGACGCTGTAAAGCAACCAAAACATAAAATCACAGCTCCACTTCCTCCTGGAAGAACAGCCAAGTAGTCTGAAAACGTGCACACACAACTATTGACACGTACACACACACACACACACACACACACACACACACACACACACACACACACACACACACACACACACACACACACACACACACACACACATACACACACATACACACACACACACACACACACACACACACACACATTTGTGTGCACACACACAAACATACACGCACTCAAACACACACACACACAAACACACACACACACAAACACACACACACATACACACGTTTGTGTGCACACACAAATATACACACACACACACACAACACACACACACACACACACACACACACACACACACACACACACACACACACACACACACACACACACAGACATCCTCTGCTTTGAGGGGTGGTGGCGGAGAGGAAAAAGCTGGGAGTCCAGATAGTGGAGTGATGCGGCCGTGTTCCCGGATTAGCCTACTTGTGCTGCAGGCCTGCTGGGTGTTAACGTGGAGCCCAGAGGCATGGAGGCTCAGGACAGGAAGTGAGCCTTCGCAGACGTCCATATCCTACACTCAACAGGCTGGAGGAGTCCCTTATCGGAGGGGCTGCCCTTTCATTGGAGGAGCCCATGTTCTAAGCTGACCTCACTCCCTCTCAATAATATGGGCTATGACGATTGGACGAAATAAGCGATTCCATGTAGACTGAGTGAAGCAAAGAGAGGTAATACACAGTCTATGGACCGTCCAATCTCCCTGTAGCCTCTGAAAAAGAAGAAGGCCTGATATGCCAACAACCATAACCACGACCACAACAGTCATGACCCTTTTGGACTGACTATAATGTACATGAACAGTGCCTTCTCTCCATCCAGTTCTGTCAGCGGTTTTTTGATCTTTAGTGCACTGCACCCACAGAGGCACGTCCCACGCTCTCTGAGACCCGGGCTAGGGGTTGGCATTGTTTATCTTTCGTCATGGTCATGAAATAACCCGGGTGACGCCATATTTCCTGGATCACAGGAGATAAATGTGCCCTCGGCCCTTTCTCTTCCTCCACACTAAAGGTCACCGGGGAGCATTTAGCGGTACAGCTTCTTACGAACGGGGCGATGAGTCTTTAAATAGAGATAG
The DNA here is from genome assembly GCA_900291075.1 of Melanogrammus aeglefinus. Classification (NCBI taxonomy): domain Eukaryota; kingdom Metazoa; phylum Chordata; class Actinopteri; order Gadiformes; family Gadidae; genus Melanogrammus; species Melanogrammus aeglefinus. Next base: position 969,979 of record OLKM01000007.1, read on the forward strand.
AGAGGTGGAGCTGGACAATGAGAACGCCATGACGACAGAGGAAATGACGAGGGCCCGCGCGACGTGGGGCCTGCACGACATTATGATGTCAGACACATTGTTTTTCACACACTAACGCTTGCACGCAACCACCCCCACACACATACACACACACCAACACGCGTGCACAATCACATAGGTACCAGGGAAGACACACACATACAAACATTATATATATGTGGACGTATATGCTGATGTATGATGTATATTTATATATATATACATACTGTATAATGTATATGATTAACTGTTTGACCTTCCGCGCTAATGTGACCATATAAGGGCGTTTGAGCGAGGCATTTTCCTGATTTTTCCGTGAAGGCACCGCTTATCTTAATTAGAAAGCCCCCTCAGTCTCAGCTAGAGACAAGTCATCGAAAAGCAAACACAAGCCGTCCCAGAGGTGGGGGGAGGGGGGCACACACACACACACGCACACACACACACACACACACACACACACACACACACACACACACACACACACACACACACACACACACACACACACACACACACACACACACACACACACACACACACACACACACACACATACAAACAAACCGCACCCCCAAATTAGATGTGTACTGCTAAGAGTACCAACATACTAGTAATATGTATGTCTCTATTCTTCATATTGCCCATTAAACGTCTCTCGATCAGAGGAACCCAATATTAAGGACTGATTTTAAGACAGAAAGTACAACAAAATAAAGTATGGCTTTATGACACTTACAATTATTGGTCAATCTATGCCTCAACTGACCAAAATGGGTCACAAATAGTAGAAACATTGAAGGGAGAGATAACACGCCGTTATCGAAACACTCCAGTGAAATAATATGGTTGAATTCCCACAGTTAATCAAACAAAATTGTCAGGAATTGTTTACGGAAAATCGGTCAGTTGACTTGGTGTCAGTGATCTGCTGGCAAGCAGCCAGGGATGACATCTAAAGGCCGGGAGAGTGAGAAGGAATACACATAGATGCTTTCTGTTGTTTTTAGCATGCTTCTCATTGATTTGATGTTGTTTATGTGTGCCTATAGATAATGTAGTGGTTGTTGAGTTTACTGGAGCCTTGAAAAACTTAGATTTCATTAACATTTTTAAACATAATACATTTTTCACAACAAAAAAGAGGCAAAATTGTTAAATGTCATCCTGTCTTGGTCTCCGGATACATTAGTTATTATGTATAAAAAGTATAGGCCCCTTATATAATTACAACAACCCTTCTACCATGTAAGTGTAGTGCTCTCATCTGAATGTGTCCAGGCTGGAAGATAAGGTCAGCTTGACTAGCTACAGTAGCTTATGTCGCCACACGATGAACCAGGATGTTGTGTCTATATTTATTCTATAATTGCTAGTGTTGCTAAAAAATGTAA
>OLKM01000007.1:975832-1048332 GCA_900291075.1 Melanogrammus aeglefinus
CCCCCCCCATTTTTCACAGTCCCTCTTCATTCCCTCTAGCTCCCTCTCTCTCTCTCTCTTTCTCTCCCTCCCTCTCCCATCAATTTCCGTTCCCTATCTACAGCGAGAGGTTTTTTTAGATAGAACTCTGTGAATAGGAGAGTAAATTGGAAAAACGTTGCGCATTGGAATGGCTGCGCAGAAAGGCTTATGGGCCCGTTGAATGCTGAATGCAACAGCAGTGGCTATAATGTGTTTTGAATAGGTTAATAAGAACGCAACATATGGAAATCCCTCAATCCCGCTCACCACCAATGGGATTTCATGGCAGCTTCCATTCTGGTCTGTTTGAAAGAGGCAGCCTTGTGATTGGATGGCTCAGGGTTTGAATGCGGGAAACAGGAAATTGTATCGCGCGCGCGTGTGTGGGCTATAGCGAGCAAATATGATTTTGTACTTTGTCTATTATACTGGCAAATATCAACAAAACCATTTAAATATGGATATAAATGGAGTCTTTACTCTAATACGGGTATTAGGTGGGTGGAATGTGTATACCCTGCAATTCCAAGAAGGATTAAGAATTAGAATAATTATTAAGGCATTCATAATTCTTGATTCTTGGTAGGAGAATAATGAATACAGATGACTCCTGATAACAAGTCATTAATATTACATTTTAATATTACAAACGGCTTGTTACTAGAAATAAGTCAAGATGTGAACATTCAACATCAATCATGTGAAACCATTTAAAAAACCTTCCTGACTTCCTAATAAAGTGAAGTATAACTATGACAGCTACTGACATGGATTATTCCATGTGTGAGAATGAAGTGAAACATTACTCTCTGACTGAAAAACAATAAGGTTGAGTTAGGTTTCTTCGGGAAGCCAGGAAGGAGAGTTCAGGAGTATTTATAGAGCTCTCAAAACACCCCTTTTCCCCCTGAAGCTACTTCACTGAAACATAGTTTCTAAGCATGGTAAGGGCAAGGCAAATGGTAGAAACACCATCACTTCCTCTGGAAACATGTCTAAAAACAATAGCATATGCATATAGGCGGGTCCGTTTCTAGCCTGAGTAGATTTAATAAAGAGGTCAGAGGTAAGACACACTTGCCAAATTGTTGACTGCATCAATAAACAATGAAGAAAAAGAGACCATGTTTCCAGTTTTCTTTGTAGATTGGGTCAGATACTTTCTGGTTACCCTGGGACCAAAGTGGAGCACAGCACAGTGTGGTACATCATCAGTGGAAATGCATCTTTCAAAATTGCAATAGCCATAGTGCATTAGAAGAATCTGTAAAAAAAAAAGGAAAACGCATCCATACTGTCTGTGGAAAAATAATACACAAATATATACTATTTTAAACATATCCGTGCTTTGCCTTAAATTCTCGTAAACGCTTTGGGGCCAAATCCTCCCTGGAGCTAATCCTGGCTATTAGGCTGAGAAGGGAGGAACACAGTATAGATGATATATCGCACTATATACCCAAGGCTTTCTCTCGCCTTAACGCCTGTCTGCTCTGGTGCAAGCACAATCATTTAAACAGGAGCACGGACTGGAAATGTAAGATCACACGTAGTGGTGAGAATTTGCTCTCTCTCTCTCTCTCTCTCTCTCTCTCTCTCTCTCTCTCTCTCTCTCTCTCTCTCTCTCTCTCTCTCTCTCTCTCTCTCTCTCTCTCTCTCTCTCTCTCTCTCTCTATGTCTCTCTGTCTCTCTCCCCCTCCCCCTCTCTCCCTCCCGCTCTCTCTCTATCCCTCCCTCTCTCTCTCTGTCTGTCTGTTTCTCACATGGTGGCGTCAGCTAGGATTTGTGCCCGTGTGCAGCGCTGTCACTCAGCGTGTGAAATAATGCATGGCTAGTTCCTGGCTAGCACCCCCCCTCCCCCACCCCCACCCCATCACAGCCCCTGGTTCTCCTGAGTGTCCTGGTGGTGAACGGGGGGCTGTGTCACAACAAGACCTCAACTTGGCCGTTCCTAGCAGGGTCCTGTACTTCATGTTAGCAAGGGGCCCATTCATGGAGCCTCGACCACAGGGCTATAAGTCTTTTTACGTAACGTGGGGCCTGGGAAGTATAAATAAGAGGATGGAAGGAGAGAACACACGGTAGAGAGAATGAAGAGAGAGAGGGTGAGGGAGAGAGAGAGAGAGAGAGAGAGAGAGAGAGAGAGAGAGAGAGAGAGAGAGAGAGAGAGAGAGAGAGAGAGAGAGAGAGAGAGAGAGAGAGAGAGAGAGAGAGAGAGAGAGAGAGAGAGAGAGAGAGAGACAGAAAGAGACAGAAAGAGACAGAGGGGGGAATGATGGTAGAGAACACATGTGAGAGATAAGATGAAGGGAGATGGAGAGAGCGAGTGAGGTAGAGGGAGAGAGAAAGCGATGAGAGAGAGAGAGAGAGAGAGAGAGAGAGAGAGAGAGAGAGAGAGAGAGAGAGAGAGAGAGAGAGAGAGAGAGAGAGAGAGAGAGAGAGAGAGAGAGAGAGAGAGAGAGAGAGAGAGAGAGAGAGAAAAAAGAGAGAGAGAGAGAGAAAAAGTGGGAAAGTAGACACAACAACAATCTGTGAGCAGATTTTTGTGCTGACCGAGCATGGACGACAATGATGGCTAACAGCGTGGTGTGATGAAAATAACAGCATCCCAGCATGCATAATGCAGGACCCTCTCTGCCTCCACTGAACAAGTCCTGCTCCCAGTGTCTCACATGTCACACACTCTATACCTGTGGACGCTGTCCACTAGGGCCAGGCAGGGAGGGTCCCTATTCATAGCTTTAGCCCTAATGTGTGTTTGTCTGTCTATGTGTATGTGTGTGTGTGTGTGTGGGTGAATGTGTGTGTTTGAGTGAATGTGGGTGTGTGTGTTTGTGTATGTGTGTGTGTGTGTGTGTGTTTGTGTTATTGTGCATGTCTATGTGTGTAATCAAATGTGAGTGTGATGATTTACGATTGTTTGTGCGTGTATGTGTGTGTGTCTGTTGTGTACCTGTGTTCTTTTGGGTGGTCGTGTGTCATTCTGCGTATGTGCGTGTGAGATCGTCTATGTGGGAGATTGTGTCTGTGTGCGTTAACCTCCACTGGGGGGATGCAATTATAAAAGATGGGTGCCTTAGATAAAGACATAACAAGTCTTGTTTCTTGTAATCGCTGAAGGGCTGGGCGGGTACTGAGTGACGGAAGGCCACAACCCCTGATGATCTGGGGGTTAAACAAACAAACTCAGGGACAGGGGGTCAGCATTTCCCATGGGTCAGAGATGGAGTGTTCAAACCGTTCCTTTAAGTTGTCTTCTGATTTTACGATCCACTGGTAGAGTTTGGAGATACTTCCTGATTGGTAAGCTGTTTATGTAGACCACTGATGACAGATAACCGTTGTGAATTCATTTCTTCCAATCCACAAAGTTCTATATTAAGACATTAAGATATTACTATGGTAGCAAAAACAATCCATACATATGATTCTCAAGACAAAGATTTCCATCAAAGCCATTATTGCACTTTCATTATCCCCACTAATTTAGAAGAAATTCAAAGACCACTATATGCTAGTTAAGTTATGTCTGTACTGTCGCACAAATGCCGCTCGGAGGCACCTGAAAGGAAAACCTCTGTCGCTTGTCCTTAAAATGCAGCACTTTAAAGCATTTAGCGCATTTGAGGAATTTGATGTACTGTCATGGTTCTTGCAATTTCTGGGAAGTATCTTCATGGTGGAGCGCACTTATCCTAAGACGCTTTGGATAAGAGCATCAGCGAAATAAAAGTAATGTGATGTACTCTGTATAGCGAAAGAACAACTGCTTATGTTGTTAAATCCCTTTATGAAATCCCCCCAAAAAAACAAGAACAGTTAACAAGTGCGTGTGACATAGTTTTGCCTGCTGCATTAGCATCGGCAACAACAACAGAGAGTCCCCTCACTCCCTGGCGCAGCAGTGTGTGTGCTGTGGCGCGGCGCAAATGGAAAGCGATGTCCGCAGCCTGTTAAGGTGGGCTAGCGCACGGCCGGGACCCTGCTCTGCACTCTGACCACATGATTCAAGTGGACACGCGGGCGGACCCCAGCCCAGGGGGTAGTGGTTAGACAGAACAAAGACACGAGTGGGGACTGAGCGTGTGTGTGTGTGTGTGTGTGTGTGTGTGTGTGTGTGTGTGTGTGTGTGTGTGTGTGTGTGTGTGTGTGTGTGTGTGTGTGTGTGTGTGTGTGTGTGTGTGTGTTGGATGGTGGGGGGTTGAGAAGTCAAAAGGTGGTACTGTAGGCTTGCTGTTATGCAAGCGACTTCAAACTGTCTTTCTGAAATCATATCAGCACATACAGCACACACGCAGGCGCGCAGATCATATCAGCACATACAGCACACACGCAGGCGCGCAGGCGTTTGCACACGCGCACGCACATACACTCATCTCCGGGCATTAATAAGTCATAATTCAGATGTTTTTTCTCCACCCTCTAATGTCCAACCTAATTTACAGAGAGGTGCAAATTCAGTCAGGCTACAGTGAACCAGAAAAGGCTTTCCGGTGTGTGTGTGTGTGTGTGTGCGCGCGCGTGGGTGCGTGCGTGCGTGTGCGCACGCGCGTGTGTGTGTGTGTGTTTTGCGTGGGTGTACAACCAGTGCCCATGTCTTTTTTTCAAGTGCATTTATTAAGTACAAACATCTTTTGGTTAGTTAAATTGGACACATGAATGGGTATGAGTATGGGGTGCATGGTTAGTGTGTGTCTGTATGAGTGTATGTGGGTTCGCAGGCAAACAAACGTGCACGTTGGAGTGCTCAGTGGACTGAGTCTGCCTCTATGTGTGTGACCCCACAGGTGAGATCAGGTTTCAGCCGGCTGCCTGGACTGGAGCTATTCATTAAATACGTGCAGCAAGTCCTCTGTATAGTGCTGCTCTATATCCTCATGCAGTCCAGTAGTCAGTCAGGAGGAGCACTCGTTTTAGGACTCTTTATCCTCTTGCCACTTCTAAAAGCTACCGTTTTAAAGGCCGATTGAACGAAGACACAGATAGTATTTGTGGCTTAGCATTGCTCATAGTTCTTCTAGGTTAGCATAGGCTGCTATACAACACTACTTGTTTTGTGTAGTCTGTTTAGAATGTTCATTACTTTATTATTTATCTGTGTAAATATATGCGCAATGAACATTTACCATATAGCGCTTCCTTAGTCATCCTTACACAAGCCTGCAACGAAAAGACCCCCCCCACACACACACACACAAAAACACACACACACACACACACACACACACACACACACACAAAAACACACACAAACACACACACACACAAACACATAACATCATCGCACACTTCTGGTCAAGTATTCCGCCTTGTCAGGCCGCCAGATTAAAGCTAGCGGGCTAATTTGCTGCTATGTTGCAATTCGTGTATAATCCGTTCTAATCCTCAACGACCCGATTAAAGAGCCAAATCTTGGGCTCAGTATCTTGCACTATCTCCAGCACTCTTCATGTGTGCCCTCTTCACCACTTTCTCTCAACCCCATTGTGTTACTACTCGGTCTATCTTTCTGTCCCTAGCTGTCTTTCTCTCCTAATCTCCCCCTCCCCCTTACCTCTGCATTGAATTGAAATGGGGCCGAGTTTATTTTTGCTCTATCAGAAATTGTTTTGCCCTTTTATTTCAACCTCATGTCCTTACAATGGATTTTAGAGTCCTGCCATACCACCTCTGCTGAGTTAATTTTTTTTATAAAACTGTAACCATTTTTGGGCAGTCATTCCCAAAAGCAGCATAGCATTGCGGCTAGCTCAGTTCCACGGCATGGCCAACTGATACTTCTGGGGTACTAGGTCCAGAGCTCCTGACAATGTGTCTCTTGTCTTGTGTCGCAATGTCTTAACTTCAGAGGAGTCAGGCCCTTGACACTCAAAGAAGAGAAGGGGCTTCACGACAGCGTGTATTTCTAATTTGTGTCTTGTTTAACTATTGTTTGTTAATGCTAACGTTAATGTAAATGAACGCACCACGTAAGTAAGAGCTTTTATCTTTTAAGCCCCTTCATCTGACCCGGGTTAGCTTTGTTGTAACACTGCCTCATCAGCATTTTTCAAAGAATCTGCTGTGATTGGATGCTTCGTGCTTTTTTGTTAATATATACCGGTAACTATTAGCTTGTAGCAATAAATGCTATACAGCCCGCTGACTTTTGTTGACCATTTATTTCTGAGATGAATCATAAAATGATGCCTAAGAATAAGGTAGTGATGACAAAAAAAACAATTTGAAAAAATAAATGGTTGGATAAAATTTGTAAAATTAGGAAGATTAAAGAGTTTGTGCTATGCGTTGTTTGGCGTCTTTTAATACAGGATCTAAAAACAGAAGCTAGTCCTAAAGTCTGTCTTGTGTGTGTATGTCTGTGTGTTTGTATGTGTGTGTGTGTGTGTGTGTGTGTGTGTGTGTGTGTGTGTGTGTGTGTGTGTGTGTGTGTGTGTGTGTGTGTGTGTGTGTGTGTGTGTGTGTGTGTGTGTGTGTGCGCGCGCGCACATGTGTGTATGTCTGTATCTATGTTTTGAATGTCAATGGTTTAAAAAAACAACAACTTGATTCTCAGGGGCCATAGCTTCCTTGCAGATACGGAAATTTGTTTCTTCTTCACCATCTTATCTGAAGGTCGTGAAGGTCAACCTCTTCAAAATCGTTTGGTTCAATAATAGTCTTTCCAGTTGAAGAACATCTAGATATGCAGGATCAAGGGGCTCAGTTGTGAGATCAGTAGCAGGGTTCAAGTTCATGTGATAAGTACTGCCACCATTTACATAAGACATTCATCACACTCTGAAGAAAAGATAAACAGCGGGGCCTCCGATAGTGATAGCAATCAATGATTAAATTGTGTGTGCGTGTATTCATGTACAAGCGTGTGTGTTTGTGTGTATGTTTGACTAAAGCCAGTTGCACACTGGTCCAGGAGAGCAATATCCCACAGAATATAGGACGAAAGCACAAGCTACAGAACACAAGTGCCTTCCGCTATAATGTGACTCCTATTCAATGAGGTTGCCGATCTCTCCTAGCTAGAATTGCCATACGTACGTGATCCAAGCCCAATTACCCTGACGCTGTTGTCAAATTATTTCCGAGTGTCATTTTAATTTGAAGGACCGGTCATGGGTCCATTCATAATATACATATTCATGACAAACATCACGCAACTTCATCGTTCTGATTAGGATGGCAGAAGTGCACTTGACCGCCAACCTCAGCAGAAGCAATTAGTGAGATAAAAGCGGGTGGGAGGGGGGGGGGGGTTAATAGTGCACGCTAATGACTTGCGCAGCAGTCACTCCATGCCACTTGTTATGACCAAGCCACGTTGATTCCTGGCCCTCTATTTAATTATGAGAGGATAAATGAAAGGAAAATGAGCAGCAAAGGGGCAAGGAGGTGTATGGGCGTGCATGTTGGTTTGAAGTGTGTCTGTGTGTGTGTGTGTGTGGGGGGGGGATATAGGTGCCTCTGAGCTGACAGCCGGGGTCTATTTTTAACAATCACTGGGACGGATGGAGACGGATGAGCGAGACGTTTCGGACGGCAGAGCGCGGTGATGGGGAGTTCTGATCGCCCGCCGATCGCCCCCCCCCCCCTCCGTTCACCTCGCCGAGCGATGCGTCGCTGGGTGACAGGTATAGTGTTCGGAGGGGCGACGAAGCTGGGACTATAGGGGATTCGTCTGCGTGTGTGCGTCGGTGCTTGTGTGCGTGTGTGTGTGTGTGTGTGTGTGTGTGTGTGGACGGTGGGTGGAGGTTAAGATGGGATGTGTTTGCGCAAGGATTTCATCAAATGGCTTTCCTAGTGATTGTGAAAGCGGGGGTGGGGAGGCACGACGGAGCCGGGCTCTAGGGGCTCCGAGTGATTACGGACCGGACGAGGCACGCAGCGGCAGCGGCGCGTCAACCCCCCCCCCACCCACCCAAGACGTGTGTTAGAATGACTTAGGTGTGTAGGCAAGTGTGTGTGTGTGTGTGTGTGTGTGTGTGTGTGTGTGTGTGTGTGTGTGTGTGTGTGTGTGTGTGTGTGTGTGTGTGTGTGTGTGTGTGTGTGTGTGTGTGTGTGTGTGTGTGTGTTTGTATGCAAATGTGTGTGTGTGGGTGGGTGTGTAGGAGTCTGCCATTGTGATTAAATTTACCCCCCAAGTGAGGTAACTGCTAATGTAGAGAGAGAGAACGAGAGAACGAGAGAACGAGAGAACGAGAGAGAGAGAGAGAGAGAGAGAGGGAGAGTGGGGGGGATGTATACAGGGTTGACGTTGGGGAACAGAAGAAGAAAATGAATGTGCTTTAACATGGCCTCTCAGTGAGAGACCAAACATGTTGCATCGAAATGAGGATTTTCATTACATGTGACACCGTGTGGAAGACGTTTAATAATGGTTCCGGCCGCGTGAGTGCATGTGAGCGTGTGTGATTGTGTGTGTGTGTGTGTGTGAATGAGGTGTACATCCAAACCATTATGGGACAGATCCTCAGAGTGCCTCTGTAAGTCTGGCATGCATTCAATCATGTTGATGCATGCAGAACATATAGTTTAGAAGGAATACTGCATATTTTGCATTCAACCCCGAAAGACAAATAATGGCTTTACAATGTCGGGCAAACAAATCTACAATTGCCATTCTCCACAATTTCCAGTTTAACAGATTACGAATCAAAAGCAAAGTGAGCCACAGACCTAATTGCTGTTAATGTGTATAGGTTAATGGGAATGGCTGCCACGGATGGGTTGCATTAGGAAATCAGTGAGTGTAATGAACAGTCACTGATGAACATTCAATGATGTCTCCTGACTGAAAGCTCCCCGGGACTTTTAGCCGTCAGTGGAAATGAACAAGTTTCTAGGAATCGTTATACCGTCAGAAATATACACGTTTTGCCAGGGTTTGGGCTTTTGTGAACATACGTTTTTCCGTATTTCCAATTCCTAAAGTGGAGTCAGCAGTACATGACTCATATGCAGACTTAATCCTGATAGATCCTGTTTAGCATTCAGTTTGGAAAAACTTCAACCTCTTCAAAGACGCTCAAAGGATTAGAGGGTCTCTCCCTCTCCCTCTCACCTCTCCCTCTCCCTCTCCCTCCTTCTAGAGGCAGAGTTTGTGCATAGAAAGGTAAAAGAAAATACTTGAATGAAGTGAAAATGTTTTGCAATAATAGAAAGACACACTGGAGGATGCTAGCATCTAAAGTGTCCCATTGAGTAACGGAAAACACAAATAGGTTATACTAATTTCTTGGGTTGAATTTTTTTTTTATGAAACTGTTTTCTATTGCACGATTTTTAATTATTATGGTGGCAATCAGGTTTAAAGCAACGCTAAAGAAAACAGTTTGCTCAGGATTGTTCCGTACCCGTGTTGCACCACTTACGATGACAGGAGACAGAGATTGCCTGGGAGAATGGTACTACTGATGCACATCTATTCATTAAAGTGTTACAAGAACAACGACTCGATTTCAACGACCGTGACGTCGCCAGCTCTTTCCGAATCCCAACCGATAATATTCTACTTTATTCACGGACAAAACAAAACAATGAGTTCTCCACTCTTGGCAAAGACCACACATCTATCATCGGTAGAATTGTATTATTAAAACCCTCTTGTGTTCCACCTAATCTGATGACGGCAAACACATTATCTTGGAGGGCCTGTTAGTCACACCGCAAATGAGGAAAGAGAAATCCAATTACACCGCCCTATTGTGACTTGTGAAGAAGAAGAAGAATAACATAATAAACCACGCACCCATCTCCTCTTTCACAAGTGTCCCTGTAAAGGCAGCTGTATAAGACAACTGAAAGTGAGGTGTTTTTGCTTTTGCTTTTCAATAAACAACAATTATAGATGTTGGCTGAGGAACGGCACCTTGATGCCATTATCGGAGATAATGACATCATTTGAAAACTCGACTGTGTGTGACCGAACAACCCCGGGATGCATGCCTATAATTACACACGTACACACACATACACACACACACCACCCAGGGAGGGAGGGAGGGATCAGTTGAGAGTGAAAGAAAGAATATAGTGAGGAAAAGTACGAGAGAGAGAGAGAGAGAGAGAGAGAGAGAGAGAGAGAGAGAGAGAGAGAGAGAGAGAGAGAGAGAGAGAGAGAGAGAGAGAGAGAGAGAGAGAGAGAGAGAGAGAGAGAGAGAGAGAGAGAGAGAGAGAAAGACAGAGAGATAATTAAATGTGGAAAAAGAGACAGAAACAGAAAAACATAGAGGGATAAACAGAGAGAGGGAACATTTAATTATAGGTGGGGAGAGAGAAGTAGAGAAAAGGTGCTGAGGAGAGAGACTGAGAAAAGCTTTTGAGGAGAGAAAGAGCGACGGCGAGAGTGAGAGAGAGTGAACACAAAGCAGGGCCGAGGGCCATAGGTTTGAGCTAAACCACAAAAAAAAAACACATGCACGCACACACCCACACAAAATAAAACCAAACATATATACAGACGCACACAGGGAAGAGGATACACACACACGGACATGGACGCACACACACACACAGACCCACGCACACAAACACACACATCACATAACTCTGTTTTCTTCAGATATAACGAGCGTCCCTTCTTCAGACAACACACACACACACACACACATGTATGCATTCACGTTCGCACACACACACACACACACACACACACACACACACACACACACACACACACACACACACACACACACACACACACACACACACACACACGTATGGATTCACGTTCGCACACACACACACACACACACACACACACACACACACACACACACACACACACACACACACACACACACACACACACACACACACACACACACACACACACACACACACACACTCCTGGCTAACCCTGCCACAGGCTGATGAGATGCAGGAGCCACAGCCCCTATAGGAGGAGGAGGAGAGCTAGAGGAGGGAGGAGAGGAGAGGAGGGGAGGAGGGCAGGAGGGGAGGAGGAGAGGAGAGGAGAGGAGAGAGGAGGGCGGGGCGGAGGAGAGGAGGAGAGGGAGGAGAGGAGGAGGAGGAGGGGAGGAGAGGAGGAGGGAGGAGGGAGGGGAGGAGAGGAGGAGAGGAGGGAGGAGAGGAAAGGAGGAGGAGAGGAAAGGAAAGTGGAAGAGGAGAGGCAGAGAAAAAGGTGTGAAGATAAGAGAAGATCATGATGGTGCTTCCCCAGGGGCAGAGGCAGTGAGGGGCAGAGGCAGTGAGGGGCTGGGGGTGGGAGTGAGCGGTGGAGGTGACAGGTGGTCCTGCCCCCAGGAAGGGGACCTATACCTTGGCGATAGAGAGGCTCTTCATCTTCCACACTGCTAGAGCAAAGGACACAGTGCTTTTCACGGCTCAAGGAAGGCGGACAGAGCCTGAATAAATGTACACACATTGTGTAAAAATGACAAATGGTTGCGAGACTAGCAAACACAAAGCTGATTGGTCATGACCACGGAAGATTATGAGGTTGTAGGAACGGATTGGCAAGAGCCAAAATGTATAAATTGGGTTTGTGAAGCATACTCAGGCCTGTCTGTACAAAAGTTGCCTCAAATGCATAGCAACAGTTTGACACAGACCGTGGTTGTGCCTCCGACTGTGGCCCTCAGAGAGCCTCCTCAGAATCTCTCCTTCTGCAACAATGGCAACTCTAATACCCCAGTGCCTGGCTTAATAGAGCCAAGGTAATGACTTTTTCCACAAGGCTGCATACAGCCAATGTCAAACCATAACCATTTTTTTCCTTTTTTTAATCTGGGTTTTTATGTGAGACTGAATAAATATAAAGCAACCTTGTTGGTAAAAAAAAGTATTATATTCTTTGTTTCTAATATAGGCATTAAAGTGTTAAATACAAGCGTGACCCTTTTCATGGGTATGTGTGTTATTTAGCATTAAATCCAATTTAATTACTGTTGTGGTCAGTGGAAGCTTTGTTCGGCTGTAATGGATTTCTTCAGTGGCGAATAAAATGCTAGAAAGTCATAATTGGGTAAGAGTACAGATATTTTAGTTGAAAGAGACTCTAGTTAAAGTAGTCTTAGGTAGTCATCAGTAGGAAGCGTTCACACTGCTTCTTTCTCTGTAGCTTACGGCAATGTGCATCAACATGTCAATGAGATCGGCAGTTATTGGCATATTTTGTATGTTTAGCAAAACATGCCGTTATATTGAAGGTATAACATATCCCAAGTCCATGAAGAGCTTCATTATAATCCTTATCCCTCTATACTGTGGAGATATGGATATGATCAGTTTGGCCCGAGTGTGAACCACGGTACAACTTGAAGAAAAGGCCAGGGATTAAGTCTCTGTTACAGACATCTCGTGTGTTTCAGCATCTTGCCCCTTCATAAGTCCTCCTAAGAATGATTTAATACTGATTTAGGCTCGCTGGTCTAAGCCCATGCCCTCAATTCCCGTCTGCTCTGAGCTTGATTCTCTTTCTCTTTTTTTTAAGATTCATTTAACTTTGACTGACAGGTCAGGAAGACATCCGTGTTGATCCTCCTGGAAGCGACATCTGTCAGCGGAACTGAAAACTAGCCCATGCGCGATCTCGGTAGTAACTTCCCTTGTAATGGCTTATCATAGCGCAGGGCGAAACAGTGTTCACTGTCCCTTGCAGTATCTTGTGCTCGTGCTACAGCTGCCACCGCCATGCTTGGAGGACCATTGCTTTGTCGGAATGAGTGGAGTGTTCAACAGCTCAACTGCATCGAAGGTTGAGTTGCCTGGCTCGATTTAAGGTGGGGCGATGGGGGGAAGGCTAGGACATCAGCAGCCTGTTAAGCCATGTAAAAAGCTGTAGATCAAACTAAACACCCTCATGCATTCCCAATATACCACCAGATTTTATTAGTAGGGAATAATTTTTATTAGTTACAGCAAGGTATGTCATGCAATAGCCATATTATCCTTGGATGGTGATAACATTATTGCGTGTGACATACAGTGAAATGCTTCTATATAAGCTATCTACAAAGGCACATTGGGTCTGAACCTGGAAGGAATGCTGCCCTCAATATGGCAGGAGGAATTTACATTATTGTAATAAGAGGGGTGGGTCCTCCTCCGCAAACAATAACAGTGCCACTATAAATACATCTAGCTTTTCTGGGGAGTGTATATATAATAACTGATGTTACCATTGTCCATCATGAAACCCCAGAAGTAAACTTTGAAGGAAATAACTTGAGGCAGCCAAAACAATACACCAATTTGGATGTTTGACGACACAGGAAAGATCTAGGTCAAGATACGCAAGGGGTCATGAGCAGCCCATCAGTTATAATGGGTAATATATCAATATGTCTGTATATAGTGGGTTTATTACAGGATTTCGATGGGGTCCTGGTGCCTGCCTGATCATATGCTAAGGCTGGCATAGACGACATTCTTGTCAGAGAACATAACTAAAGGAGAGAGGAAAAAGATGCCAAAAGGTATTGAAACGTCAAGAGAAATAGAGAAAATGTCAGAAATAAAGAGAATTGATAAGTTGATTGGACAACTGCGGAGAGGAGAGGAGATGACATTGACGAGAAAGGGGGCGAGAGAAAAGAGAGTGGAGACAGGAGAGGGGAGATGATCTGAAGAGAAGAGAGTAGGGAGATAGGAGGAGAAAGTAGAGGAGATGTGAGAGTAGAGGAGACAGAGAGGGGACAGAGACTATCCAAAGAGACGAGAGAGAATAAACAAGAGAAAAGAGGAGAGGAGAGAAGAGGATAGGAGATGGCTGTGCCTTTAAGAGAGTCCATAGGCCTGGCAGAGTGTTGGGAACGTCAAGTAGTGGCTTTCTCATGACCCCTGAGGAGCCCTATTCCGTTTGGGACCAAGAATGAGGATGGGACATCCCACCAAGCCACAAGAAGCAACGTCCAACATAGACTCATAACTCTATATGTGGCACTGGTTGGTGGATGGCTGATGGCTCTCTATTTACACACAGAAAAAGGTTCTCAATCCATCTAAATCTTAAACTAGGTACTACTACGCTACACTAACTCTGTGTAACAAAGATCTTTTTAAATTGTCCCGGATAATAAAATAAGGCAGAAATCTAGATTGTTACTCCAGTAATTTTTGGAGCTATGTAAGAATCAAGGTGAAGCTTGTGTCACAACCTGTGACACCTGTCACCCACAGGCTCAGCACTGGTGAGCTTCTAACTTCAATTTGTCTTTTACTAAAGCCATCATTTGAGATTTGCTGGCATACAATGGGATTGGAAAAGGATCAAGGAGCTCCAGAGAAAGCTGTACGTGATTGATAGTAACAGATGAGGTGGCTAACATCATATGATGTTGTGGAGAAGCGACCGCAAAGGAGAATTGATGAGGTTCAGTTCTGTGTGTTGTTGTCACTTGGGGAGGATAGAGGGAAGAACATTGGGAACTACTGGTAATTCGCTTAAAAAAAGCAATGCCTCTTCTCAAAATAGAAACCAACTTGTACTAGTTACAGTTCTTAATCTTCTTTGATGTCGGTAGTCATGTATTATTGCAGTGATGTCATGGCGCTTGCTACAGAATGCCCCCAGGTGTAAATACATGGGGATTACCAAAGCCAGTGGCACACTTGCGTGGGTTGACAATTGGACAGAAAACTCCATTGCCTGGGAGTAGAGAACGGGGGAGATTTAGCCCTTGTATTTCTGCACCGTTACATGTACACTGATAAATCCCTCAATCTCAAATCAAAACTGTACCAGTTGCTGGGGGACCGACGCAGTAGATAGCCCTTGACTTCAGACCACTCTGTAATCCTGCAGGCTGAGAGCAATGGACGGCTTTTAACGCACTTCCACTGGGTATTATTCCAAGAAATAGGCAATTAGAGATAAGAGTTGTTAGAAAATTGGACACGTTATATTTCCTGGCTGTGCCTGTGGCAGAGCCCGGGTATGGTATGGTGATACAGACATGGGGATATTTTTGGGATGTCGCGATGACAGGCGAACAATGGGGAGGAAACAAACATGAACCATTGTCATGATCTTGAATATATATATATACATATACAGATAGAAAGACACACACATACACACATATATCCAGTGATAGAGAGAGATCCATGATAATGTAGCATGTTTCAGAGAGAGAGAGAGAGAGAGAGAGAGAGAGAGAGAGAGAGAGAGAGAGAGAGAGAGAGAGAGAGAGAGAGAGAGAGAGAGAGAGAGAGAGAGAGAGAGAGAGAAGAGAGAGAGAGAGAGAGAGAGAGAGAGAGAGGAGAGAGAGAGAAACTTGAGAAAGTGTAAAGAGCTAGAGTTAATTTGTGTGGCCCTGACTTAAAACAACAACACATGTGACTGTGAACGACAACGCATGCAACCCATCCTCAGTCGCGATCCTAATTCACTAACAACTCCATAGGGAAAATCCATGGTGGCATTAAAAGCCCTCCACCATCCCTGTGGAGCCTTTGAAGCCTGAACGGACTGACCTTGTTAAATAAGTGAAGTCCAATGCTGGCCCCACCTGGAAAACCAATGAAGATGTTCCTTTGCCAGATGGTGTGTCCAGAATAGAAGAGTGATTGTATGGTAAAGCAAAGGATTGATAGATAAGGCAAAAAGGCTTATGCACTGCGGACATGGACTGAATTTGCTTTGGTAAAGGCCTTGTATCTGCAAGCTTATCCAGGTGTACGCATGTAAATGTAGATGATGCACAATCACGCAAACACACACACACAAACACAACAACCTAATCGATGTGACACACACAGACACATTTAAGTAACCCTAATAAGCACGTATTATTATGGTGTAATTCACACACAAATCACAAATCAAATAAAAAACACAAATCAATACAAGCACTTGAAAATTAGGCGATGGCTCAAGGAGAAAAAATATGTCTTTCATATATAATGAGATTCAGTTCAAGGGCAATTCCGGTATTTTGAACATTGAGCCCCCTTTCTGGTTTGTCTATGATGAAATAGAGTGGTTAACACCACAATTTTGAATATTAGTCCTGGCTCGAGGATTTGGATAATTTCCAATCGCCCCTGCCTGCTTCACAATGGCTGGCTATGGGCATTCAAAAACACCCCTAAACGTTTGTTTTCAGAAATGTGAAACTCATCGAGTGGTTAGTGGTGATCGTTGATGTTCCCAATCAGGTATCGTCGCGAAATACAGTTTCTGTCGTGTTTTATTTGGCATTTTGAAACGGAAACGGAAAATGGGGCTGGTTGTAGTCTTTTCGCTCGGTTCTCCGTATCAACAGTAGGCCTAGGGTTAGAACCGATAGGACCAATATTCAAATTTCCGGTGTTAACCACTCTATTCTGTCCTAGAGAAACCAGAAAGGGGGCCCGATGTTCAAAATACCAGAATTGTCCTTTCAATTACCGGTAATTTGCCAAAGGACAAGTTTAAGAGAAGCAGTTAACTTAAGAAATGATAATACATTTAAATGACTTGAGGGCACTGAGTAAATCCTGATCTAATCCAATCAGTCCATTTGGTTAAAGCAGAAGAATAACCTTAAGCAATTTGCCGAGCAATCAATGGGCGTGTTAATCAAGGAGAGACAATGGATCTTCTAAAATTGCAAATTCAAGCTCAAATACAACAAATTTAACGCATTTAGAAGCATTTCATTTGTGTCTCCTCACCATACAGAGAGCAATTCATTGGGAATGCCAAAGGTTTTCCACCCAAATAGGGACACTTAATAGTGTTTGTTTACTTACGTTTAATACTGTACATCAAACAACATCAGATGATTATTTGATGAGCAAATATGTAAAGTCTAACTTTCATGGGACACACACTGGGAAGTGGGTTAACTGCCTTTCTTAAGAAGCGGTGTCTTGCTGTGTCACTGCTTTGTTTTGGAAGAATGACGTGATGTGAAATCTGTAAGTGATTTCAAAGTGAAATATTTATCGGCCGCATTAACCACGGCCTGTTGCGTGCCTGTTGGCATATTTTCCTGTTGGCACTTGCCATTGTATGTGTAGCACAGCCCTGCGGTGGTTTAGGACTGCCATTATAACAATAATCACATGTTATGCCTGCTGAGCGCTTGGATATGCAGTAACTCGCTGTGCCATTGCCGCCTAAGAGCAAGTTCAAGATGCTCAGCTTCTCTCCTGTCTTGATGTATCAACTCCACAGCGGAACATAATGGTGTTTGTTGGAATTGGCCAGTCATTTCCTTATCTATAGCCCCACAAGGAATGTCCAGCTTTCCTGTTAGCCTAGCTATTCATGACTGTTTCCTGTCCCGGGCTGCCTTCCGGGACGCACCTGCGGGACACTGAGACTGAGTCTGGGGCTGAGGTCACAGAACCACTGGTGTATGGTGCTATTGTAATATTCTAATCTAACCAGGGAGTAAACACAACTGATGTGGCATATGGTGGAGGCTATCAAAAGCATCTCACAATGCTGTGAGCGCATGTTTTTTTATGGGAATCAAACCCTGGCCTCAACCCCAGCAGTGCTATGACACCATGCTATGACAGGACCAAATAAGCATTTTTAGGTTTTTTAAGGGTATGAATTCAGAGAGTCTGAATGTGCCATGGCATTATCATGCCCTTAATGTGAAACTAGACTTACTGAAATGAGTGGCTGTCAGCACTTCTGATTGTTTAGGCAACAGTGTTCATATGCTGGCTCTAGGGCAAAAGGCTAAATCAGCTCTCACTTGGCAACATGTTTACCATGGGAAAAACGGCAGTCGATAGGCAATAAGCAGCCTTTTTACTGCAGTTTAGGTCATTTACGACCAAAAAGGTAACATATAGCCAAAAGTAAATAAACTGTTATATGCTTTATGGTAATTGTACAATTGTAAATAAATAACCCATTTCGTAATTCTTCCTAATGAATTACAATACTATTTCTGCTGTGAATCCCGAAACACCAGAAGAATATATTGCATGCAACGGTTGAGCTATTGTAACAGCAGTAAAGGGATCCTTCTACCCTCGATGCCATAATCATGTGTAACACACTTGTTTCCAAATCCTGTGGAAAAACAAACAGGTGTTTCATCTTAAACTGCCCTGTCCTACTGACCACCAATCAACCAATGGGAACGACACGCTATGTTAACCGTCTGATGTGGACTCGACCCACACCTGTTCATACCGTATATTTTTGATATACCATTATATGATTTGTCGTTTAAAGGATATTGGGGTTTTTTGTTTGTTTTTTTCTGCATGGAGGAACATGCCTATTTACACATCGTACACAAATGTATTCTATGAAAATGACATGAAAAAACGTGAAACAAGTTTAAAATGTTGGCAACTGACCTGAAAGCCCCCAAAGCAAAGTAAGTGACAGCGCGGTAAATTTCATTGAATTATCGACCTCCATGGCTCAGCACACTCGTGTTCCAAGTCTCCCCACGCCTTAATATGAGCAGGTTCCGCTCTTCAACTCCAGCAAGTGCGGCGTTATCTTGTTGAATCTCCAAGAGCAGGAACTTGGAGCTAGTATCCACAGCAGGAAATCCTTTTGTTTTGGCTTTTCTTTTTTTTTTTTTTTACTTTGCCGGAGGTTTTGTTTGTAGTCAGCTGTGAAGTTGACGCTGTTTGGCGTAGGCGGACGTCGCGCGCAGGGACAG
Source organism: Melanogrammus aeglefinus (assembly GCA_900291075.1). Taxonomy (NCBI): domain Eukaryota; kingdom Metazoa; phylum Chordata; class Actinopteri; order Gadiformes; family Gadidae; genus Melanogrammus; species Melanogrammus aeglefinus. Next base: position 994,441 of record OLKM01000007.1, read on the forward strand.
TAGGGACGGCGTGCACGTGTCACCCACCTCGACACTTTAAAGGTCCACCGCGGCGACCTTTCTTGGTTTAAGGCTCGGCTGCATTTGGAAATGACTCGCAGTGACCACGGCGACAACAACTAGGCAACTTGTCGCCCCGTATCCTTTTCAGAGCGCGCGCGCGCGCGAGAGAGAGAGAGATAGAGAGAAAGAGGGAGGGAGTGGAGAGAGCGAGAGAGGACTGCCACCTTCGCGAGCCGCACCTGTCCGCGCATTCCTACGCGCATCACAGCGCGCCAAGCGCATGCTGGGGCCATGAAAAACGGTTTTAAAGCACTTCTAAAGAATATATAGGATTTATGCAAATATTAAATAAATATATAGGCATATAAATAATGCCCTACTTATAAATCATTATTTTTTTGAAGTTTATCCGTTTGTCAGGTTCAAAAGCTGATCTATTGCAAGCGCTTCCAATAGCCTACATGGTAAACATACAGTGGAACGGTACTCTGCTTGTCTTGAGTGATGCACTAACCAACAACCAGCATCCAATATGGCTCGGTCAGAGCCCTTGAGATGGACAAATCCACCCTCAGGCATTTTTTCTCAAGTTGTCAAGTAACCTCGGCAACAGAGGTCAGGCCAAAGTGGTGATGAGGGGGAGAATGTTCACTACTGTAGTGGAGAGGCGGGAGCGAGTTCAATTATGAAAGGTGAATGAGGGTTATTCATGTGATTAAATTCTAGGAAGCAGGGTTTGATCGTTCCACTGCTGAGCTGGGCAATAAATTTCCTCCCGGGCCTGCAGGTAAAACTGCACTGCAGGAACAGAAGCTTTCAGGACTCAAGGAACCTGTGCTGAGCCCTGAGATGTAAAGAGAAAGGTTATAGTGCCAGATAGGAGATGGTGTGGCGCAATAGTGGTGCTTTTGGTGGCAAAACATTTAGACTTTTATGGGTTGCATCTCTCTCTCCTATAAACTGAGGGAAGAAGTAGGATGATCAACTATGTGACTTGTAGTTTAATATGCAAATAACCTATGTACTTCAATTGTTTGGATGGGTATCATGTACTACAAACGTGAATATATGTGTTTTGTTATAATAACTTGATCGAGGTAGAATGTGAAACATTGTCAAAAACCAGAGCTGAATAATGAACCAACCAATACACAAATGAATGAATGAATGAGTGGTTGAATGGATGGATGAGTGGAACAAGGAAGAAGTTAAAGCAGATGACCTTGTTCTTACCTGTGGATTGATGAAGTATTTTTAAAGACCTTGCTTCAAACCATTTTTCTCATTCATGTAAATTGAAGCTCTTTGCAAACATCAGGCTTCTTAAATGTTTTTATTGTAAAATTTTGAAACTCCTTTGATTATCTGCCATGCTAATCAAAGGTGACGCAGGCAAGTTATTTAGTGCTATACGCTGCAGTGTTTTGTGAAGACCTTTGCTCACAGACTTAACTACAGCACGTTATGTCTCATGATGCAAAGTATCAGGGCTATTATTGAGCTTCAGACTGCTCAAAGCATAATTAATTGCTTCTAACTGAACAGTCAATATTCTCTGTGGTTTAATCTAGAAAAATGGAGTACACTTAAATGATCAAAGACACCTTCTCATATTGTTTGGTCAGAGTCTATCTCACAGAGAAACGACATGGTTAATAATGTAGCACGCAAAAGCATTAAGAAACTAAAGGTCATGTTATGGAATTCAAACTTCTTCATAAAATGTGTTATTAATTGTGTTATTAAAGCTATTAATTGTGAATATAATACGATTTTATTCTTAAGCTATTTAATCTATAAATCACTGCATAGTGATGACATATCAACAACTGTCCGTTTTGGATATCCATTTAAAAATATGCATCTGAAATCAATTGGAAATGTTAAGGGTTTAAAGTGCATACCTGGCCTATCAATCTGTCACCACAAGTTCCATTGGCTTCACCACATCTGTCAAAGCCACTAGGCAGCGATCAGAAATAGCTATGTACTACCATCTTGTGGCCAAATGGGTGAGATGCATTTTTAACAGCAAACTTATTTTCGTAAGGTATTTTGCTGCAGTAAAGGCACCACATGTTTAGAGTATTTTCCATCCACATAGGTACATTTTTTTTCAAAATAGTAGCTTAGCTTTTGAACCTGTTCAGTTGTTCTGAACCACAACAAAAGCAAAGAAAAAACCTAAGGTTTCAAGTAAACAGTGAAGCCATTTTCAGTGAGTGGCAAGAGTCCCATTTATTGATTTTTTTTGTTCTTCAAAAACGTGTAAACATACAAGACTGAATTCAAAACAAGTACATATATGATGTATGCGTGAATGTGTGAACAAACATAAGAATAGCAATATAAAAGATTAATTTATATATCTCCAAACAAATTAACATTTTGCAAGTTTGCAAATGCCAGTTGCTCAATTACGTCAATATTCTTAAATATATATTATATTGATATATATATTTATATATTGTGATTCCATATAGACATATTCAACATGAATTCAATTTAACCTTAACAATCCATTCCTGGCACATTGCACATGTTCTCGGAAAACAAAGTCACTGAATACTGGTCAAGATTATTCCTCATGAGGTTGCTGGTCATTGAGTTTGACTATAGGCCCTAGATGTGCACAATTTATGTAACACATTTGCAAAGTTAAAACTTCAGAAGGTAAATATCGCACTTGAATCCTTTCCCCTTTAAATGCTTAGAATAATGTCTGAACTAATGTCTAGGCCGATAAAATATTAAGAAATATTCTCTTTCTGGCAGAGAGACTAGAAGTGTTTATCAGAGACCTTTTTAAAAAGGGAAAGCCGGAGTCATTTGTTTATCTTATGGCTGACATTCCTTGAAATTACCAATAGCGACATATAACGTCCCTTGAGCGTTGACCGAAGTAGGAGCCTCAGAGATAAGCCACATCCTGATTGTTTGGGGTAATGGAGATGTCGACGGTAAGAAAAGGTTAAGACATGCCAGCCTTGTCATTAAAGTTGAATTCTCTGTGAGAAAAACGGTCAGCACAACCTGACTTTTTTTTTTACTTAATTTCCCACAAGCCCTTGCAACATCCGTTGGCAGAGTTGGTCATACGTGCAAAACGCAGAGGCAATAATAACAACGCATGACTTATAAAGAGGCTTTGAGAAAGTGGAACTTCGACTGAGTCAGTCAAAAGCAGAAGGCAGATTCAAAGCACTGAAAGCACTAAAAAACAAAACAGGGAACGGTATTCTCCCAGCACAACCGTCCGCAGCTCACTCTTGATTTCAGTGGTTGTACAGGAGCCAGCCCTATTTCCTATTTACTTGCGGGCTCACATGTCCCAGACAAGTCTGGCAATGCAAGATTTACACACACTCCACCCACTGCCTTGGCTGCTACATCCAAAAGACCTGTATATACTCCACTTTGATGATGGAATGCTATGCGTATAGCATTTCTGCATATGTTTTTGTCTTATTGTGGGTTTGAGGAAACTATTTACTGAAGTCATGGATCTGCTTTCACATGGTATACATTCATCAATGCTCCCTAAAATCCCAGACTGAATTCAGATTGTAATTCTCCAAGTTCTGTGTCTGATGTGCATGAACTGCTTTGGGTCATTTCAACAGTATAAACATACTGGGCATAACCGGCGGTATACTGCTCCCTAAAGGTTAATGTAGGTATTGTACTTCACGGGTGCATGCATTCCAGTTCATGAGGACCAGCACAAACAACATCTTGCATATGCATGTTTAAAGTGAAGTATACTGAGGCTCTGAAGAGGTAGACGGATGCATACAACACTTCAACAAGTCACCTGACACCTCACTCCCTGATGGCACAATACCCGTCCAATAATTATAGTGCATATGCTGCCTGAAATAATTCATAACCTAGTACATACACTATGTTTACACTAAGCCAACGTTGAAATGTATAAGGATACATTTGTGGGGGTTTTTTCAACCAAAATCCCAATCTTAAAATGCATTCACATGAAATAGTGCCATGAAGGCCTTCCATTTGTGAATCACTGCTAAATTTGAGGCTATAATAATGTGTTTTTAGCAATATTCAATGCAGTCCATTCAGGCAAACTGTTTTGATGTAAAAAAAAAAAAGTAGCTGAAGTGGATTTTTGGTCGATCGTGATTTTTTTTTTAATGAAAGGATTTGTAAAAAAAAAAACCTTAGCCAGTGTTGCATGGTGCATTTGCTGCATTGTGCGTTCATATAATAAGATAAACACTGAATAGGCAAAGGAAGCAAAACAGCAATGCCTCATAACAGACAAAATTGGTCACAAACCTCTTCCAACCCCTTTTCTCTTTCTGAAACGAGGTTCAATCCCCCCTCCGAGAACAACAACAAAATCCCACTATGTGTCCATCAAAAGGGCTCCTTTTTGTTGTACTTCAAAGAATAGCCCACGGCAGTTTCTAAGCACTCCACCAAGGAGCCCGCCGAAAGGAAGTCCAGCTCCACCTCCACAAACTTGATGTAAACTGCGGCCCGATGAGGCAAGCCTTCCCCGCCTCCACCACCACCACCTCCACCACCAGCACCTCCACCACCTCCACCACCGCCCCCACCACCACCCCGACAGTTCTCCTGCAGGAAGCGTGTGACGCCCGACGGCTCGCCGTGCAAGAACTGCTTGCCGACGCCCTGGAAGTGGTAGAGCAGGGACTGCTGCAGGGTCCTATCCTCCGCTATGCCCAGATAGCAGTACGTGATCCCGGGCCCCCTGGTCCTTTCTCCCAACCCCACCGCCGTCGCCACAGCCGCCACCGCTTCCATGTCCTCCACGCCCGGGTTGTCTCCCAACCACGGAGCGCTCGAGTCTGCGGCCGGCGTCAGCCCGTCGACGGCCTCGTAGCCCACGGCGTACAGTCCGTAGGTCTTGGGGACGTCCCCCGGCAGCAGGTACTGGCACACCCCTGCGGCGCTGCCCGCCGCTCGCGTCTGCGCCACGTGGATCCAGTCCACCTCCATGTGCAGCTCCAGGCAGCGCGCCTCGCTGATGGTGATGTCCAGGAACTTGTAGTAGACGTTCTTCCAGTTCATCTTCTGCACCTTGGTCATGACCACACGGCCCTCTGGCTTCTCGGGGTTGAAGAACTCGCGCAGCCGCTTGCCCAGCGGCACCTGCGAGCTGATCTCGGCGTGGTGGTAGCGCACGTCCTCCCGCCAGCGCGTGTTGTAGCCCACGCCGAAGATGGCGAGCTTGTTGGAGAGGTGCAGCCGCGAGAACTCGGTCCACGTCTGGAAGTGCTCCCACTTGAGCTGCACCGACTCCAGGATGCGCACCACGTTACGCATGGTCTCCCGCTTCCTGTTAGGGAGATGACGATGTCGGAACAAAACACGGAGGAAACTAAAGGTCATGTTATGTTTCTCTGTCCGCACGCACGCAGAGAGATCCAGGTTAATGCAACAAAAACGTGTTCTACATTGAATCAAACTTGAAACTTACTGCGTTTTTTCTGAGATCTCGGCTTGAAAATGGAGAACTCTGTTTTTAGGCACCTGGATTTCCTCTGGAGGGGACAGAAGCACAAAGAGGTCAGACGTCATTATACTTGTACTACTGAATTGTACACGCACACATACACATAAACAAATGCACACTCACGAACACACACACAGTGATTAAGTTGTGGCCATGACATTGAGTGCCTTTGTTGTATTGATTATCGATTACATCAGAGTATTGATACGTTACTGGAGGAGAGATGAAATGACATTAACTACCTTGGCTGGGTTAACAAAAGCAGGAGGCCTGCCTCACATGATAGCTATCAAAGAAAACTATTTTAAGGTAGACAAACACGATACTAGAGAGGAGTGTAATGCTTTATATCTGAACTTACTCGGATCATTATACAATCAGTTGACTTGCAGCAAATCTGTGATTCACATGCAATTGAAATATCTGTAATGTAAGTATCTTATAGCAAAAAAATGTATATTTCTTCTCGACGCTCACAAACAAAATCAACCCGACTTTTAGACCCAGTCCCATTTCTCTCCCCTTAACAAGAACACTTGCTTTGAGTGCCCTTAGCTGCAAGTCAGCTACCGAGCTGGCTAGTATTCAAGGGATGATTTTAAGGGAAAAACAGTACTTCCTCCCTGCTCCTTTTAAGTATTGGGACACCCTACCCCTTCGTGGGAATGCGCAAAAAGCTAGGGTAAGGGCTCAAATCTAGGGGAAGGGGGGGAATTGGGACAGGGCTCTAAACACCACTTCCAACCAAATCACACCCCGACTCTCTCACCAGCCTCCATGTCTCCCTCCTGGAAGGCTGAGGCCAGCACCTGGTTGCACCAGTCCTCCTGGGAGAAGTCCTCCAGGGCGCTGGAGTCCGACTCCATCTCCTGGTACAGCCCGCTGCTGTTGATGAGCACGGGGGCGCAGCCTCCCTGGGAGTCCCACCCCCCCTGGCCGAACACCTTCTCCAGCTGCTCGATGGAGTAGCTGCTCTTCCTCTTTCCGATGCCGTGCTCCTTGACGCGGCTGTAGCAGCGACGCAGCGTCTGTGGGTGACACCAGGGTGGCGGTGAGTACAAAGCAAAGGATTTGGAGAGGAGGGGGGGGGGAATCAGGAGTCATTTGTCTATTTCTTAAGTTGTCATACTTAGTTAGCCCAGACGGGGTGTACTTTGTTTGGTGTGGCATTGCGATGCGTTTATTAAGGGATCCATCAGCTGGTTACAACAGCACCCTATAATATACACCCTATATGTGTCATTATTTATTACTGAAAAGCCAACTCTCACACATTGGTTGTTAGACTTACGCAAATGACCCTCTTCACACACTCTCACGCCACAAATCCTACTTCTGAAATTACAACCTATTTCACAACCACACCATTGTTCAGCATATTATCATGCGATGGCCGCCCAAGCTGTTTGAACCGTGCAGAGCTCTTTGATCCCGACTTAAACAGACAGAGCAGAGCGCCCTGAGCTCGGCCTAGAGTCACACTGACCGTGTTAGTGACAACACGCTGTAATACTGAGTTCAAGCATTCCTAGTGTTCCGATCAGCCAACACTCATTTTGAAAGTAAGCTAAATAACGGGGGGCAACGTTGATAGCTTTCAATCCTCATAAGATGTGGCAAGTGGATAGTGGCTTAAGCAGGTCATTAAAGGCCCCGGTGCAATAACAACCCTTACTAACCAATAAAAATGTATTCTTAAATATATCTATTGGTTAAACTCCATTTTGAAAAAAATAACATACCTGAAATGAGCGTGTGTTAAATTAATTTCACCTTCAACAGATTAATAATATTTCATAATAATAACAACATAAAAAAATACATGTTATTATTATGAATAAATAATAACATAAATCTTTTTTGGGTCAAAGGAATGTGCCTTTCTGGAGTATCTGTTTGAGTTGTGGGATACAAATTCTAAACCTATGGGCAGGTTTTTAAAATGGTGGTGACCCAAAATGTACCCCAAACAAATGTGCCGCTCATATCTCACTCCTAGGTTTTCTGAAAACTTAGCAGCCCTGCGGGTTACTTCTAATGGAAGATGAGCAAGTGTGATTCCGACGTCTCTCAACGGCATAAGCGAAGCGTTGCGTAGCCAAACGATTGCAGCCAAAACTGACTGCAGCCATAACTTCATGTCAACATGGTTTCTACATGACTTCCTTGAAGCCTGGACTTTATTACAGCGCTCTAGCGGGCACCCCCCGGTATGAGGTCCTGGGTACTGATTTCATTGGTTGCGTGACAACCATTCCCTTCATAATTTGATCTTCTGGCCTAGGCAGCCAGTTGTCATCTTTTTAAAAACGAATTTGTTCTCCAACCCTAATTGCAGACCATCTACAAAGCTGCCATGTCTAAGTTTTGACTGTTCTACTTATGCATATCAACCAGTTCAAACACTTGACACACCATACCTTGTATTTCTCACGCTGAGAAATCCAAAATACGGAAATTTACTTTGAAGCTGGAATCGCTGTGAGCTGATGGTGTCTTTCAACTGAAGCAGAAGGTAACAGTAGGTATTAGGGGACCACCTCTTTTCTGAACATTTCAAATTAGTTTATTCTAGAATAAAAAACAACTATCGAAGTCAAATGGGGAATTTACAGAATTTAGGGGATTTACGCTAGTGTCATCCCTTCATTGCACAATTTGCTTCCATATTGTGGGACAGAGGGCACTGCCATGTTATTTTGTAATGCCCATGGGAGCAGATCTCATAACAACTTAGCGGGGACCACAAACATGGAATTTGTTCAACAGTATTTTTTGGAGGGGACATCAATAATATTACCAACGTATATCAAATGATCTGTTGTAATTGACCCACAGCCATTTATAGTAGGAAAAGACAGTGGATGTGGAAGTAGAAAAAAAAGTGGAGAAAACAGTGGAGGAGACATTGGAGAATACAGTGGAGAAAACGGTGAGGAAGACAATGGCGGAGGCCGGGGCAAAGACAGTTGAGGAACCAGTAGAGGAACCAGTAGAGGGAATAGTAGACGAGGTATAGCAGAAGACAGTGGATGTGACATTTAAGGAAAGAGTAGAGGCAGAGCAGGAAACCATAGAAAAAGGGAAAAGCAGAAAGCTTTTAGCCGAGCAGCCGCCTATATGTGTACTTTTAAAAATGAGTGATTCATGAGCGGGCCATTCATCACACACACACACACGCACACGCACACACACACACACACACACACACAGAAAAAGGGGGGCACTGTTCTTTAAGACCATGCTGAGGTTGAAGATATGCATTACATATCTATAAATAAAACGATTATTTTATTTGTCATGTTGTGTTAATCAATTATGAACCATAAGTGTATGGGGACTAGGGCTGAAGGTTCGCCGCATTTTGCCCTTCTTTTCGGTCGCTCCGCCCCCACCACATGTAACCTCACTTACAGACTTTTCGTGACACATCGTAGCCCTGCTTATTTCCTTTCATAATCTATCAGAATAACAACTGGCGGTTACCTATGATATTAAAGCTGGCAAAGTGGTATACTTGACATACTGAGAGAAGTAAACCAAAGGTGTGTTGTAAACATACCAGTCAACCAAACATACCATATACTATGCTACATTTCTATGTTTACCGGCAGATTCATTTAGGTACTCATTTATCAGTCTGTGCAAGATGACTTCTTGCTATTACTGTATGCCATTCCAACCGGCTCAGTGTAATGAAGCAGCATAACGTTCATTGTATACAATCCCACAAACCAGCGATCGGCCAATCCTAGTTGCAGGACTGCCATTCTCTCGTGTATTAAAGCAATGAAGACAACACGGATTTTTTTGGTCGATCGTCTAGTTTGATGTCGAGAGCTGCACCCTAACAATTACCTTCATCCTCTCCCTGCACTGGGATGGAGTCCGCTCGTACCCGAGCTCTGCCAAGGCCCTGGAGACTCGTTCATACATTGCAGGACCGGGAGCCTTGCCCGAGAACACCGTACCCGCCACCTCCAGCTGCTGCATCCGCGCCTCCGTGAGTCTTTCGTTCCCCCACACTGCGATGAGGGCGTTTGTTTCGGACGGGGTCCAAGACATTCCCCGGCAAGCGGTGAAGCTATTGGAGGATGAGGCCAAGCCACTACGGCCTGCGCTTCCTGAGCTCACGTTCAATGGCGAAAAACGATTTGGCGTTGAGGGGTTAGAATGGTAGTGATTACTGTCACTCAAGTCCTCCGATTCCGGAGATGGTACCTCCGTTTTCGGTATCTTTAGCGGCGTCGATATGTCGAGAGAATGCTCAGTGTTACTGGACGCCGCCATCTTGCCTCTGTTGCTAGGGGAAGGGGAGGGGGTGTGTGTCTGTGTGTTTGGTACCAGGTGGGAGGATGCAAAATACGGATCCGTTGAACGGATCGCACTACTCACGGATATGCCTACTATCATACATTAACTGTGAACTAGGAACGATATTAACCTTTACATGTAGATCGTTTGCTACTTTAGACCTAATGTACGGAATTTAACTGCGTGTTTAAGTTCAGAAGGGCCAAACGTGTGGCTACACACAGCACTACAAAAGTCAAGATTGGAAAAGAAAAAAAAAATCGACTTTTTTCTCAGAATTCTGAGAAAAAAGTCAGGACTACGGGTACCTGTAAGGACCAAACTTTGTGGGAGAGACAACTTGCTTTATGGAGTAGGAGGAAAAAGAAGAAGTAATTTCGTTAAGACCTAATGGTGAGTGAAACTGGAACATGTGTTGTTTTGGTTTCACTCACCTTAGGTCTTCCATTAACGAAATGGCAGCTTCTCCTTCCTCCTACTGCATAAAGCAAAGTTTCTCTCCCACAGAGGTTGGTCCTTACTTACAGGTACCCGTAGTTCTGAGTTAAAAGTCAGAATTCTGAGATTAAAGTCAGAATTCTGACTTTTTCCTCAGAATTCTGAGAATAAAGTCAAAACTTAATTATTTTTTTATGTGTGGCCCTAATCCCCTTCCGTACAGATGACGTGAATCAGAGGCAAATAAAACACTTTTCTTAACAGCGGTCTACCGTAGACGTGAACATTTCACTGCATTGCCGTGTAATAAACAAAAGTAATTGACAGCTGAACGTTAGGAAGGCCCATGCAAGTGAATGGAGCAGTCTACATCATTGGGAAGAGCCGTGTAATAAGTAAGGGATAATGTATAGAACGCCTGTCATTATCGGGAAAAATAGCCCAGACAGGGCGAACAGGACGAACACTTCCCACTGAAGGGGCTTAATTTCGATGACCGGCGACGTTCTATACATTATCCCGCTTATTACACGGCTACGTGCCAAAGCGAATAAATGACTTTGCATGGTGTGTCTTTGTACAATTTAATTGTTACCAGCATTCGTAGTGTTGATCAGCAGAGAAATAGTCCGCCAAAGACGTGGACGTCGCTTAGCAACCGAAGACGCTGGGGTTGAAAAGTTACCTACTTGAATGATACCAAAGACGTCATTATAGGCAAAAAGTCCTCCTGTTTTCCTTGACAGCGGTTAATTATACTTAATTCGGCAACGGTGATTATCAAATTATCATATCATGAATTATCATATCAAATAATTCACCGCCGGAAGTTGTGAAGAGCCCATGCAAGTGAATTTAACGTTCCACTGCATTGAGAAGACCCGTGTAATAATCCATAATAATTCAACTCAATTTTATTTTATTTTTTTTACAAGTGGTGGGTACAAAATGAACCACGACGAAATCTGGTGGGGACGTGTTCCCGGCGTAATCGACGCCTATGAACCTAACCTACTCCCCTCCAACTCTCCTATTGCCCCTCACTTTCATGTCACACCTGGCAGTCTGAAGGCACGATATACAACTGCAGACCAGAAATAGACCAATTTAACAACGAACAAAACGGCTGTCTATGTCCCGCTCCTTCTCCTTCATCCAAACTAATACAAAGCATCCTGAAAGGGCTTGTCCAAAAAAAGTAAATCCTTAGTCACTAAAGGGTCTGGGGATGAAGTAGGCCTAGTTATTTTGTTATGTTGTGAGTATATTCACGATAATAGCTATCCAGGGGAACAAACCCTACCCATCTTCCACCCCAGGCTGAAAAAGCATCGGTTCAGACTGCATTATGAAAACCGATAACTATGTAGACCCATACACAGGTCTATATCATAATTATCGATGATATAGACCTATATCAGCGATATGGGTCTCTGTCTCTCATTGGCTGCAGGGTGTGCATTAACTCCTGATACACAGACACCTGCTAAGTAGTTCCAGTCAAATTGTCTGTTCAGCCTTCAAAACTAGAGCTGGAAAATTGTGAAAAATGCATTAAACTTTAATCAGAAAACGCCGTTATACGCTATAGACCCTATAGTATCTGTGGTATAAATGCTGGGATGAATTTCAAATTCTAAATATGTACACTTTATGTTGAAAGTATAGACCGTCTCGTTTTCCCATTGTAACAAATGGCGCAGTGATTCCGTCTTCAAAACGAGAGCTCGTGAATTGATTTAAAATGAATTAAACTGTAATCAGACAAGGTGGTTATTTGCTATAGACCCTAGAGTATCTGTGGTATAAAGGCTGGGACGAATTTCGAATTATAAATATGTGCAATGCATAACGTTAGCTCTCCGGCTCATAGCTGAGCGGACTAGAATACATCCCGTTGCCAAGTCGTAGCTAAGGTCCGTCCTAATTACTGCATAAGAACCTTACAGGAGGGCAATGGTTGCTCCAGGAATTAGTCAAACCCTCTGGCATTACCAGGGAAACAAAGTTATGGTTTGTGAAAAACGTAATATTTTGATTGTAAAACGCATGAAAATATAAATGAATGGTCTTAATTTATTTTCTTTGGCAAGTGACCGTGGTATAAACGGAATTCGCCTCCGCGTCGTCCATTAATTCCTGATAATGGACACCTCGTCGGGCATTACCCCTTACCTATATCATGATTATCGTTTTTATAACACAGTCTGAACAGAGGCTTTTTCAGCCTGGGATGGAAGATGATGGGTATATATATATATATATATATATATATATACTCAAAAAAATTAAGGGAACACTTAAACAACACAATGTAACTCCAAGTCAATCACACTTCTGTGAAATCAAACTGCCCACTTAGGAAGCAAGACTGATTGACAATCAATTTCACATGCTGTTGTGCAACTGGAATAGACAACAGGTGGAAATGATAGGCAATTAGCAAGACACCCCCAATAAAGGAGTGGTTCTGCAAGTGGTGACCACAGACCACTTCTCAGTTCCTATGCTTTCTGGCTGATGTTTTGGTCACTTTTGAATGCTGGCGGTGCTTTCACTCTAGTGGTAGCATGAGACGGAGTCTACAACCCACACAAGTGGCTCAGATAGTGCAGCTCATCCAGGATGGCACATCAATACGAGCTGTGACAAGAAGGTTTGCTGTGTCTGTCAGCGTAGTGTCCAGAGCATGGAGGCGCTACCAGGAGACAGGCACATCAGGAGACGTGGAGGAGGCCATAGGAGGGCAACAACCCAGCAGCAGGACCGCTACCTCCACCTTTGTGCAAGGAGGTACAGGGGGAGCACTGCCAGAGCCCTGCAAAATGACCTCCAGCAGGCCACAAATGTGCATGTGTCTGCTCAAACGGTCAGAAACAGACTCCATGAGGGTGGTATGAGGGCCCGACGTCCACAGGTGGCGGTTGTGCTTACAGCCCAACACCGTGCAGGACGTTTGGCATTTGCCAGAGAACACCAAGATTGGCAAATTCGCCACTGGTGCCCTGTGCTCTTCACAGATGAAAGCAGGTTCACACTGAGCACATGTGACAGACGTGACAGAGTCTGGAGATGCCGTGGAGAACGTTCTGCTGCCTGCAACGTCCTCCAGCATGACCGGTTTGGCGGTGGGTCAGTAATGGTGTGGGGTGGCATTTCTTTGGGGGGCCGCACAGCCCTTCATGTGCTCGCCAGAGGTAGCCTGACTGCCATTAGGTACCGAGATTGGATCCTCAGACCCCTTGTGAGACCATATGCTGGTGCGGTTGGCCATGGGTTCCTCCTAATGCAAGACTACTGAGCCTCATTTTGTATTGTTTTAAGGACATTACATCAAAGTTGGATCAGCCTGTAGTGGGTTTTTCCACTTTAATTTTGAGTGTGACTCCAAATCCAGACCTCCATGGGTTAATGAATTTGATTTCCATTGATATTTTTTGTGTGATTTTGTTGTCAGCACATTCAACTATGTAAAGAACAAAGTATTAAATAAAAATATTTCATTCATTCAGATATAGGATGTGTTATTTTTGTGTTCCCTTTATTTTTTTGAGCAGTATATATATATATACTGCACAAAAATATTCAACAATGTACAATATATATATATATATTATAGCACTTAAAGCAGTTTTCTTATTTGATACATTTTACGTACTTGAATGATTCTTGCACTTTTTGGGTTATATCTTCATTGTTGAATGCATTTATTGTAAGTTGCTTTGGACAAAGGCGTCAGCTAAATAAATATAAATGAATGCGTTTTGACAGCGTTCGATCTGCTCTGCGATGCCAGATGCCCGGTACCTGCCCTTTCCCCACAGGGGTCACGACCTGGCCACAGGATCGGCACAACCTTATCGACAAGTTCCACTCACCCTGTCTGTCCAAAAACATGGTTAATGACTGAAGGTTAGAGTGACTGACTAATCACTCTAACCTTTACCAAAATTGTCTGTCACAAAGTTGTCAAGAGTGGAAAAAGACATGTCAAAAAAAGAGGAAGAAAAGGATAGCTACTATTTTCTGCAAATCCAACCAAATTTCGTTCAGTTAAATTACGGATTATGGTTGATATTATAGCTTGGTTTCACAAAGCGTTGGATACATATTCTAACAAATTCAGCTGTGCACAAGCATGATGTTTAAGTGCTTCCCCACCTGTTTTACAGATCCCCAAAATGTTTGATAATGGGTCTTTAATGTCCGAAATATGGCATCGCCTCTGGTTGGCGCACCATTAGCTCGTTCTAAGGGCGCAGAGGTTAAGATATCTGCATACTCACATTATGTGAAACATCCAGGCAGCCAAAATTGTAGAATTCATTGCATTTGCATGGTCGTTAGGAGACAGACATGTTCATGCTGTGGACATGCACAGACAGAACTTAAAATGAGCGAGATGCCTCTTTCAGTATTTGAACAAACATTAAGGACGCAGGTTTTTACTCTACTCCAGAATAATGTTTTGCTTGATGTCTTAAACGTACAACATTTGAAGACAGATTTCATGATAATTATAGTGCGTACATTCACTGACGTATTATTAGCATATCAATCCATTTTTTTCAGATAACAATAGATGGACAAGAAAATACCCAAGCAAGGTATTACATATGTGGATGATTAAAGTGGATTTCCATTACATCTCTGAAAAGGCTGGGTCATGCAAGGGTCGTGCTAGTTATTTCCATATGAAACGTTGAAGGTTGAATCCCATGCTCAGTAATTCTCCTGTTCATAGGGGTCTGCATTGGTGCATTTCCTCAGACTTGGGGAATAAACGCAGGCTTTGTTGTTAAAGAAAAGAAAACTCGTCTTCTATCTGCATATACATTAGGGAGACCGGCTTGATTAAAAAAACCAGAAAACATTGAAAAACTGCCTTTGGGCTGATGAATGCAATTTAGGACCTTTTTTTGAATGTCTTCATGCCTTTGATTTGGCCGCATCTGCTACCTCTGTGGAGCAGAGTAGACAAAGATAAGTATGCTCCCTAAAGTGTAGCACCCCCCCCCCCCCCCCCCATACACACACACACACATCTCGACAACGCTACCTTCTAACTCCCCCAGATGCAAAATGACACAGTAATTATCGGCTTAAAATGCAGGCTGTCACCTTAAAACCGACTCTATTCTCTCTAACATCAAATGATAGGTTCATTTACCACTGGCCGCTTTCTTCTCCCGGTAAATGTCCCATAAAATTCCAAGGGTGGCAAATGTAATATGACAATGTGAAATCACATTTGATAATACAGCAGCAGTCGTGTGGGCGGTATCACAATAGTTTCCAAAGAACCTCCAAAAAAGAATGAAAAGTTTTGCTGTCTCTATTTTTGAGACTGAACTTTCTAACCCGGTTGTAATGTTCGTTAAACAAATTCCTTTTGTAGGCATTTTATTTTCCAGTATTATGCAGATTCAACACAGGCTTCACCACACCTCACAACCCCATAATTGTAGTAGACTGCAAGAGTGTGCAAAAGGATGATTCATTCCGCTCACTGAAAGTTCTAATCCATATAGAATCCTATATCGGCGCTGGTAAATCAACCATGGAGTCAAGTGTGTCCTTTCAAGCCTGCCGTTCCTCCCGTGCACCCAGACCCAGGCCCAATTGCTCATCATGTCATGGAGTTGAAGATTGAACCATCATCAGTGTCAGCGACGCAATGTCATCTCCCCCCCACCCCCACCCTTCCCCCAGTGTCTGAGTGCTCAGATGGAATCAAGGATCAAGGTTCAAAGGAAGGGGTAGGAAATACCATTATGTGTGCCTACTGTGTTTCCACGGTGGCTGATTGCACCAGGTGTGTCAGCTCAAGGACACCAATGCTCGGTGAAAGTATGAACTCACTAAAGTATGAAAGGACACTGAAAAGTCAAAAGGGTTTGGGAAAAAGAAAACAGTATTTCATCGTCAAGGAAAGCTGGGTGAATCCTTGAAACCACAAAAAAGAATTGATCAAAACTTAAAAAAAATGATTCCTATGGCCTTCAATATACCGGGAATATTTACTTTAATATTTTCTATAATAGTACATTCCTCAGTTTTATCCAGGTGTACTTTGATTTATTTATTTTCTTGTTTATTCCTTTATTTTTTTGCTTTTCACGAAATGTGCTGAAATGTTGAAAACGTTGTTTACAACATCTACTAGTCGTGTACGACTTGTAATTACAAGTCGTACACGCTGTCTGTTAGTGTTTCATGAAGTGCAAAAATAACACAAGCAACGACAATCAAACAGACAACTCGATCGATATCACGAACCCAACTCTACTCACCTCAAACAAAAGGGAAGTCCTCGCCTCCCTTTCAGGCCTTCAAACAAAGACGGCTCTGCCAACTCCTCTGAACGCCCCCCCCCTTTGTTTTCACCAATCCCGAGCCCTCATATCCCAACATCCCTACATCATTCCAATCAACGTTTAGCTCCTTCACTTCCTCCAGATGGGTCCTGTGGTGAAGAACTCCCCCACCCCCCAGGGCTATCCCCCCCTCCCAAAGCTAGACCCCCGAGCGGGGCCCAGGTGCCATCCCTGAGCGGGACGGTGGAATAATTTGGCTCACCACACCCCAGCACACACACACACACACACACACACACACACACACACACACACACACACACACACACACACACACACACACACACACACACACACACACACACACACACACACACACACACACACACAACACACACACCGACACACACACCGAACACACACACACGCACACACACACACATACACATCACACACACACACACACACACACACACACCGGAACACACATATGCACGTACACACGCACACACACACATACACACACACACACACACACACACACACACACACACACACACACACACACACACACACACACACACACACACACACACACACACACACACACACACACATTCACATACACACACACACTTATACAAAGGGGCGGCATGGGGGGATGGAGGGTGGAGGGTGGAAGGGGCTAAGCCATGGGGGCTTTGGACATTAAACATTGTCTCATTAGCTTTGTTCAGACCAGACAGGCGACCTAATGAGAGGCAGTGTAATGACCGAAAACATCTGATCTCCACCCAGGCCAAACAAAACACCCAGGTAGGACCTCGGGTCAGGGCCAAAGTCATGTCATGCCTCTATGACTCTGAAAGGGAGAAGAGTGCAATGTGTTGTGTGTGTGTGTGTGTGTGTGTGTGTGTGTGTGTGTGTGTGTGTGTGTGTGTGTGTGTGTGTGTGTGTGTGTGTGTGTGTGTGTGTGTGTGTGTGTGTGTGTGTGTGTGTGTGTGTGTGTGTGCATGTGCACGTGCCATGCACGTGCGCGTGTGTGTTAGTGTGTATGTGTATGTGTGTGTGTGTTTGTGTGTGTGTGTGTGTAGTGTTTGTGTGTGTGCGTGTGGAGGGAGGGGGTAAAGTAGTAAGGGAATCCAAGTTCAAGTATGTACAAAGGAGCATGAGGAGCTGGAGGATCCACGGGGTCAAGGGTGGAACTTTGTGTTCCTGGATCCTTCATGACGGTGTCTCCAAGTGTTTTCACCTCACAGGGAGGGTATTCTCTCAATGGGGTTCCTGGTTGTTGTCATTGTTGTAAATTTCATATTTATGATAATTAAAACACTGCATACTTTAAAAAATACTTTGTTATGCACTATTTAAGAATATGTTGCTCCAGCCACTATGTTCATACTAACAAAACCTGATATAAACACAACATTTGGTTGGTAGGTTGGCATCATTGTTTGCATCTTGAATCAAAATCAAATAGTGACATTATATTTGTAATATCATTATTTAATTATTTATGTGTTATTATTGTTGCCATTCATCTGAAACAGTCGATTTGAATGTCACCTGAAATTAACACCAGATGGGAAACATTACCCAATTACATCTAAATATCACAGACAGCTTCATTAATTCATTATATTTCTCATTAACATCTCATGAATGTTCAATGATAAAGAGACGGAGTCGTGGTTTAGTTAACTTTGCAACCAAAATCACAAAAGATCAGAAAGCTGATGCATAAATGTCTGTCATTCATTCGTCAGAACAGGCGTTGGTATATTTTGAGGGGTCACTATATTTGTCTTGTCATCACCTTTATATTGGGAGTTATTAGAAAATATATCTTAATTCAGGATCCAAAAACCAAAAAATGACAATCATGACATTTATATCAAGCTTTATTGCAATATAATCAATCACAAACACAACTGAGTTTTTCCACTTTCTAAATCAATGCCGATCATCTTTCCCCAGTCAGCAATAGCTCTCAGTTGATATGGATCCGATTGTCAGCATTGCACAAATCCCCAAAACGTCAACCGTGGAAGACGCAGACAATGGAAGAACAATCAGGGACAATGGACCCAGGCCTACTCGTGTGTGTGTGTGTGTGTGTGTGTGTGTGTGTGTGTGTGTGTGTGTGTGTGTGTGTGTGTGTGTGTGTGTGTGTGTGTGTGTGTTGTGTGTGTGGTGTGTGTGTGTGTGTGTGTGTGTGTGTGTGTGTGGGGGGGGTCTTCTGAGGTTTGCAGTGATTCATGAGGTGTATAGACCTATGGGAGGAGGAGTTGGGCGATGTTGATGGCAGTATGGTGAGTCATTAAGGGATATAGGCTGCTGAGGTTCACTAGGGGGGCCCCAGGTGAGGAGCAGCTGGGGCTGCTGGGGCCCTCTCTTGACCCCCGGGGGTCTGTCCGCAGCTCAATACGCCATTACCCTCCCCATCTGACCTGTCCGCTAGCTCCATCTTCACCCTTTCTCCCCCCCCCTGCCCCCCAACCCCTCTCAGATATCTACAGAGGCCCCGCTCTCTGTAGTAGGCCCCTCTGAAGGATAATTGCCATTAGTGTCACACAGTCTAAAATAAAGTCACATTTATTAGCGTGGTTCAACGTATCAGCATTTGTTTCTATTCTGTTACTGTTGGAATTCAGTTGGAATTTATTGCTTTGAGGTTGTTGAATTTGCGAATTATAGTAGCCCTAGTGCTATTTAAGTAATTTACATTGATATCTTGGTTATGTTTTGTTGAAGTTACAAACAAAAAGTCAACAAATAAAATGCCAAATTTGTTATTATTGTCACATGAACAGCTGCCGATTCCCTTCCTGTAAAAAAAATCTAACTTTTCACCAACTTAAAGATACCAATAAAATGTTACAAAATAATAGACTAATAATCCCAGTAAATAATATGAATCGAGTCAAGAACATTTTAATCTCATAGTATAACATTTTTGTTGGAAAATCGTACCCAATAATTCTTACGCTGTTCAGATGGGTCTAGTTTTTAGTTTTAATCAGATGAGTTTCATGATCAACCAACAAAATTGTCATGTACCAACACAACTACAACAACGACAAAGTATTTCCGCTCAATGCCTGACAGACTGTTCCATTGGATTTTCATAGAAACACGGTCATGCAAGCATCAGGTGAGTGACAAGTTTATAATTTTCAATGGTTAGAAACGGGCAAAAAGAAGGCGAGCAGAAGTCCAGAGTCCAGAAACGAACCCATGTTGTCATCCATACCATGTCAAAACATCCCATTAGCATACAAAACGCCCCCTTCCTGCGCATTCAATCGCCATGCGGTATCAGACACGTCCGCCACGATCCTAATCCTAATGCGATTGAAATGAGATGGATAAATGTGTGCCAGTTCCAGCCATCATCTCGCTCGCTCTCCCTGCATAATAATTCACTGTCAGCACACTTCAGCGGTGTCATCGCGTTGGTGCACCTGGTAGGATGAAAAAAACATTGAAACATTTCACACCGCCCGCTGTCTCCTCCCCGTCCCTCAGCCTTGATTGATGACCACAATAAATAATACCAAATAATAATAATAGGATTTTTCACTCTCAGTGTGCAACTCTGTTGGCAGCCAGACAGACAATTCGATATCATCTGGAATGGAAGAGAGTGGGAGAGTGACAAGAGATTGGGACTCTATACCCAAATCAAATTTTGATAGGGTCTTTGTGTGAGGGGGACATTTTGTGTGTCGTGACATTTTCCTGGAGGTGAAAGGTCGTTGACCCACAGTCCACCAGGCAGATGGCAAGCTGCTTATTTTTTAAATGTCATTTTATTGCATTTTGACCCCTTCGTTGTAGAGTGACAACTATGATGCAAATCAGCAGCTAATATAACCAGGGTTTGACGCTAACTGTTATTGAAGGCCCACGTTGTTGTAAAGTTTACTGTCATCAAAGCCACTTTTAAGACCATTTGACTTTATTTTACAATATCTTTTTCGAAAATAAGGAACAAGGATGAGACGGCTCCATTGTATCCAAGGCAGAGGGTTTTTGCACAAACATGTTCCTCCCCCGGACAACAGCAGGACAGTTGAGGCTGAGGTCTAAACATGAAGATGACTTATGGGCCAGAATAATGAAGAAGAAACGAGCATGACTGTCAATTGCTTTGGGCATGTGTGTGTGTGTGTGTGTGTGTGTGTGTGTGTGTGTGTGTGTGTGTGTGTGTGTGTGTGTGTGTGTGTGTGTGTGTGTGTGTGTGTGTGTGTGTGTGTGTGTGTGTGTGTGTGTGTGTGTGTGTGTGTGTGTGTGTGAATGTGCGTATCTGGATGTCTGTGTGTTGGTGAGCTATAGAGGGTGATGAGATGCATACTTGTCTGTGTGTGTGTGACTGATGAGTGATGAGTGGCGTGTGTGTGTGTGTGTGGTGTGGGTGTGGGTGTGTGTGGGTGTGTGTGTGTGTGTGTGTGTGTGTGTGTGTGTGTGTGTGTGTGTGTGTGTGTTGTGTGGTGTGTGTGTGTGTGTGTGTGGCTGGGTCCCCACTGTGAGCCTAATTAAAAGGCGCTGGGAGCAGAGGGGGCCCCGGCCCGGCAACGGGCCGGCACCCAGCGTAGCACACTTCATGTCTCCTGCACCCCGGCTCCCGCCTCCACCTTTGATTAACGCCCAACGCTAATGCCCCACCTCTCCCCCTCCTAATACAGCCGCACATGTGACCCTTCTGGGGTCGAGAGAGAGAGAGAGAGAGAGAGAGAGAGAGAGAGAGAGAGAGAGAGAGAGAGAGAGAGAGAGAGAGAGAGAGAGAGAGAGAGAGAGAGAGAGAGAGAGAGAGAGAGAGAAGAGAGAGAGAGAGAGAGAGAGAGAGAGAGAGAGAGAGAGAGAGAGAGAGCGCACCGTGATTAAGGTGCTATCAGCTACCAGTTCACAGCTTTAAGTGGGCAATTGAATTGTAAGAAGTCATGCATTTGCAATCAGTGTCATGTGGGGTTATCTATCTGTCTGTCTGTCTGTCTGTCTGTCTGTCTGTCTGTCTGTCTGTCTGTCTGTCTGTCTGTCTGTCTGTCTGTCTGTCTGTCTGTCTGTCTGTCTGTCTGTCTGTCTGTCTGTCTGTCTGTCTGTCTGTCTGTCTGTCTGTCTGTCTGTCTGTCTATCTGACCTGTCTGTCAGTCTGTTTGTTCGTCTATCATACTATACTCATGCTCAACTCCCAGCTAGTTAAAAAAAATTCTAATCTAAAGTGAACCCTTAGTCACTTACCTGATCAATAACAGATCACACCAGAAATACATAAATGGTGAGAATATTGTTTTTCAATTTTTTACTGTAAATCGTGTAGTATTCTTAAAAAATATCTAACTCTACAAACCGACAGTTTCTAGTTTTAAGTCCTGAAAAAAGGTTGCCCATGACATCCGCAACACACACACACACACACACACACACACACACACACACACACACACACACACACACACACACACACACACACACACACACACACACACACACACACACACACACACACACACACACACACACACACACACAAAACACATGCCAAGTGTGTGTGTGCGTGTGAAAACAAAAGCGAGCACTTGGACACATGGGGGAGGAGGAGGCTGCATGCCAAAAGAAACACAAAAACATACACTCTCACCCACTGTGGCCAATCGGTTTAATCCCAAATGATGCAGACCGGCTATTATACACCCGGTGAGTATCATTAAGATTTGTGCGACGTCGCTGTGCACCAGAGAGGGCCTCGACAGCTCCCTGAAAACACTCCTGAGGCACCGGGATGAAACGTCTCCCGGTCTCTCCAAGGTTGGCTCTTGACAGCGTCTTCGTCGTCCTTGCCTTGTCGCATGTCTTTCTCATTTCACACATAATCCCTCTATTCCCGGGCAACAGCGTCTCAAACTCATCTGCGGGCGGTAATTAGTCCTATCGCCGCCACTCTGGAGCCTTTCAGGGAACGCGCCGCTGGGACGAGGTGTGCACAGTAGCCATAGATGGTGATAACCTCAAGGACATTGAACACAGGGGGATGAACGAGAAGGAGATCCGGGGGCAGAATGGGCCTGCTTATTCCTTGTTTTAATTAGAATGGGTTTTCAAGGAGATTTGAAGAGATCTGCATTGGTTGTTGGCCAGGATTACCGTACCGCCCGTACAGGGTTGATGTGTTTTGTGCCTGACTTGTAACTTTGTCAAAGGACATCTCGGAAAGACTTTGGCAATGGATTGGAGTTTTGACTTTGAGAGACAAATCTGGGAAGACGTTAAATATGTTATGCCCTATACTGAATTAAGTTGCGTCTTACATGACCTCGCGATGGCTGAGAAAATAAGTAGAAAATCACACAGCCGGGAGCTCTCCTATTCCTTATTTAAATATTGCTGATCTAATTGTATTATCCGTTGAAGATTGAAATGTGACATTGGGGGCATATGCATGAAAATACAGACGATACAGGGACCTTGGCGTGGGAAGGAACTAACTTTGTGACAACACGCTGACACACTGTACTTCTCCACTGGCCGCGTACCCTTCAGCGTCTCTTTCCCTGACGCAACTAACTGTCAGCTCTCATTTCAACATGGCGTGGTGCCACGTCCTCTTCATTAACTCCTACGGAACTCACTGCCCCCACCACACCCCCTAACCCTGCCCCCACCCCACTCCCTCCCCACCCCCCTTTCCAGTCCAGCCTCCCCCCAAATCTTTTGTTACGGTGCATGGAACCCCAGATGATGCCCTGCTTGGGTCGTCCATCAACCCCGCCCACACCCCCTCCAATCCCCCCACCCCCCAGACCCTGCCTATGGACTACCCGACCCCAACCCCCTGCACCATCCTGTGCCCCCCCACCCCACCCCTTGGCCACCACCCAAGCATACATATTTACCAAGAGCGGGTGGACCCTAGGGTTGCATAAAAATACCCCCCAAAATATGTGGAGGGGGGGAAGGGGAAGGGGGGGCTCCCGAGGAAATCTACATTTTCTACACCCCATGTATCCCAGTTTCTTTGGCCAATATTCAAATCTGATGATAATAAAGAGGGCCCAGATTCCCCCACAGTAATGGTCCCCCGGGGGCCCCCCCAAGCTAATTAAAGGGCTGCCCCTTCCAATGAACACAGATCACTTATGGGGGCTGGAATAGCAAACAGCGGTGTGTGTTTTCCTTTAGAGATGAACAATATGGGGTCCTTAAGGTTTGTTTAGGTATTTAGAGGTTTTACACTCTTGAGTGGGAAGGTCTTCTCTTTAGGTCATGGTAAATTGGATTCAGGAGAAATATTCATCTTATATGGTGTTAACGTCAAACAGAAAAGTTTGTATAAAAACGAATGCATTTTTTATTCATTTTTCATTCATTATTCATCCTCCAGCTTTGTTTTCATGGAGAAAGTCAATTACTTTAGAAACTTTCTAAAGGCTAAATGTGTTTAAGTGAGAGGTAAGGAAACAAACCTTAATCACTTGCACAAAATAACTGAACACTGTAACACATTTAAGTCTAGATAGAAATCAAATTCATAACTTTTTTAACAATTACAGCTCAAAATACTTTATGAACCCACATTCCGATGAATATTAATCCACTCCTCCTCAATCCTTTAAGTAGCCAACGATGAAAACAAAAATGGGGATATTTTCATATAACTCCTCGTCGTGTTACAATTCCCTGATTCTATGGTATACAATAGATCAACTTTTTGATGTCTAAAATGTTGACCAGCAGAAGATGGAGCATGGATGCATTGATATAAACATAATGGTTATATCCATCTTTTTTATTCAATATGTATCAGAAAGAAGACAGACTGAAACAAAACATTTCCATTCTATTCGTTCTCATCTGATAATATGTAGGAACTTGCCATGCCGGTGTATCTTCTGCGTTGCTACCCTAAGCTCAGAGAGGTGATGGTGCATCAAATCTTAACAAGGCCTTTCATAATGAATCCAATCAAATGCTTGGTGGCTTAACGAGAGAACACGCTCTGCATTTTGCCTGCTTGCTTTTGTATGCAAATCAGTGTGTGTGTGTGTGTGTGTGTGTGTGTGTGTGTGTGTGTGTGTGTGTGTGTGTGTGTGTGTGTGTGTGTGTGTGTGTGTGTGTGTGTGTGTGTGTGTGTGTGTGGCAGGGCTTGGTGATGGGGGGCTGGAGGGTGGAGGTTGGTGACAGGTTTGAGAGTGGGGGACTCTTCAGAGAGGGGGTCAAGAAGGTCCTCAAAGCTTTGTGCTGTGATTTGTTTGACCAAAATGTGTGTGTGTGTGTGTGTGTGTGTGTGTGTGTGAGCATGCGTTGTGCTCATATGGGCATTCATCTGTGCTTTGAGTGTTTTTCAAAACTTGAGGTGAGGTGCAGCCCAGGGTCTCCTTAAGAGTCTTCGGACTGAAGCCTTTGACTGAATGTGCCGTGTAATGGAAGCAGTGGCCGAGGTCCACTTTCTCTGCGGTCTTGTTTCATGTTTTCACCTCCAGTTTGTATAAAACATCCAGTCTAACGAGAGGCCTGCTGTGAAGGGCCATCCACTGCCTCATACAAAAACATGGAACCAATCACCAGGACCCCAGTGGTGTTGTCACCATTCAAAGGAAACATTTCCATCAGGGCCTCTTCGTAACATCCACTCCTGCCCTTTTAGCCACCAACTATCCTAGGAGGGGACGTTTTTGTGGTTCTTCCAGCGTTACACATCCTGCAGTCCACAGAAACATCCCAGCCCCACCATTAGGGGAAGAGCTTGTGTTGAATTGCAGTTTTGTTTTGTATTCCGGTGGGCTATTGATTCTATTGGTTTCGTCATGGACAATAAACTCCTGTATCGCCCGGGACAAAAAAAAGTACCACATAGCGACGGAAGACAGTGTGGTACACACACCACACTCACTCACACACACACAGGTCACTGTAAAACCGGCAGCGGTGTCTCTGTGATCTCTGCTGAAGTCTCGACACTGGCTGTAGACAGAGCCCCCCATTATACAGGCCCCTGTCACTTCCTGAGATGCCACATATTACAGTCCCCCCTGAGAGCTAATGGCTTCAGCCTGGAAGATCTGAGGGCCCGCCGAGGGCCGGAGCTCTGGTGTGTGTGTGTGTGTGTGTGTGTGTGTGTGTGTGTGTGTGTGTGTGTGTGTGTGTGTGTGTGTGTGTGTGTGTGTGTGTGTGTGTGTGTGTGTGGAGGGTTACTGGGGGGGGGGGGGAGTTATCAGGAGACCAACATGGGCCAGCAGGACATGCAGAAAAAAAGGCATGTGTCTTGCTGTCCTAATTGCCTTTGAAAATGCCATTGACTCGAGTTTATGGAGAAGGTGTTTGTGTGTGTGTGTGTGTGTGTGTGTGTGTGTGTGTGTGTGTGTGTGTGTGTGTGTGTGTGTGTGTGTGTGTGTGTGTGTGTGTGTGTGTGTGTGTGTGTGTGTGTGTGTGTGTGTGGAGGATAGAGGGGGGAGATCTGGCAAGGGAAGGTTCCCCTTTGAGGGGCTTTTGTTAAGCTCGGGTCTGGGTTGTTTTAAAGTCACACATGCATGCGGGAGCATACACACACACACACACACGCACACACGTACACATACAGAGGCACTATGCCATCCGCTTCAGAGGTAGGAGGTTGCTAAATGGCAATCAGCTGGGAGCGGGCAAACACAGGGAGAGCGAGAGAAAGGGAGAGAAAGAGAGTGAGAGTAAGGCCTGTGGGTGGCAATTTCGCCAGCTTATTAAGTCTGAATGGTATACGGTTGGATATGAAGTTTTCCTTGGCTCCCTTTTAAACCGCCGTGGCGCTGTAGAGAGCTGAAAGCATCAGTTGAGGCTGGTTAATAAACTTTAATCCACGAAGTCTCTCTCGTCACACATCATGTCACATGGACCGTCCACTGTATTTCCTCATTTAAAAGGAAAATAAGATAACTTGCGTTCTGCCTGGACTTGCGACGCTCTGGCTTCTACGTTATCTTAACACCCTCTGGGTTTTCCCGACCAATTTTATGGGGCCTGACCACCGCGGACACAGTTAACCAAGCAGGGGCCACATTTCTGGGGCCCCCTGGTGAAGATGAATGGACCGGGGGGCCTAAATGAAGAGGGACACGTCCACAATGGGCCCGTCTTGTTGTGCTTGTCTGTTAATCATTTCCAGAGCCCCTCTGACTTTAATAAAGCAAGCATCAAAGAGTATAAAAGAACAATTTGGGCTGCCCCAGCTGTGAAT
Organism: Melanogrammus aeglefinus; assembly: GCA_900291075.1. Classification (NCBI taxonomy): domain Eukaryota; kingdom Metazoa; phylum Chordata; class Actinopteri; order Gadiformes; family Gadidae; genus Melanogrammus; species Melanogrammus aeglefinus. Next base: position 1,021,232 of record OLKM01000007.1, read on the forward strand.
AACAAACCCATCAGGCTGCACAATAGCTCAGTCACGGTTGCCATAATTCAGCTTGTGATCTCGGACACGCCCCCTCCTCGCTCCCCACATCTTTGTTAAACTCGGCACCCGTCAGGCACGCCTATCATTTACCTCTCCCCAACCCTTCCTCATGGGGCCAGATGGCAAAATCCATAATGCAGGACCCAACCCCAACCCCCCACCCCTACATTACTCTCACAACTGCTCATTATTGGTCAGCCTCCCAACACCCCCCCCCCCCCCCCACACCCATCTCCATCGCCCCCTCCCTCCCCTGCCCCGCCCCCTACACGGCTAATTACACTCAGCTTTGTCGAGCCGGCGTGCGATAGCTTTGCGAATGGGGAGGAGGTGCCAGCACCTGGGGAGGCTACCTGTTGGGCCGCGCCTGACTCATCAGCCCCCGTGGACAGCACCGGCGGGCCCAGCTGGTTGGGGCAGTCAGTGGGGGGGCGGTTTGAGATGCTGGTGCGCGATGGGCCAGTTTGTTTTAGGCTTGACACATTCGAGCTGGTTTTTGCACATACATAAGCAGGGGGAGGGTGGGGTATGATATGCATAAACAAATGCCTCCTTCATTGTGTTCTGAGAGACTCGGTTTATCCACAGGAATCACCGATCATGGCGTTATTCTTCCCCTGCTCTGTGACTTTGATAAGTGTGTGCGACTTCCATCCCTTAGCGCAGAACGACAGTTGAGCTGGATGGCTTTTGCTTCGAGGCCCTCAAGTCGATATGTATCTATATAAATATATATATATCTGTTTATGCACTTGTTTTTTATCGTAAGTAGGCCATGACTGTAGATATACGACAAGATATGGTACAATCAACCGACGGCAGGTAAACCAACCTTTTTCCGAGCGTGTTATTTCTCAGCGTAATTGCCACTAGCCATCGATTTTTCACAACGCACTCCTACGGATAGGCAATGGTTACTTTGAAGTTTGCACGCACCACAGGCAGCCCAGCTGGAAAGCAATCAGAGTCCTCACCTCCTTCAAATATCAGGGCTGACAAATAACTCATCTTTTGCTTTTCTGTTCCAATCAATATGACACAGAGCCTTTCACACTTTTGCACCGCAACATTGTGTGTCTGTGTGTGTGTGTCTCTCTCTTTCAGTCGCTCCCTCGGTCACTGATTGCGGTAAACTCCAGTGTCTTGAACGTCGGTGTGGATTGATTGTGGAGAAGGGCGGGCTGGCGCTCACTGCCCTTCCTGCATCAAAGGCCTGCCACGGTGGGGTTGCAGAAAGGGGTCACTTTTGCAGAAACACTTGAAAACAGGCAGGGGTGCACCGGTGCACACATACACACACATATACATATATACACACACAAACGCACGCACGCACGCACGCACGCACGCACACACACACACACACACACACACACACACACACACACACACACACACACACACACACACACACACACACACACACACACACACACACACACACATACACACACACACACACACACACACACACACACTAGGGGAAAGGGGGAGTATGCCCACACCCAAGGGAATCAGATAGGGTCTGGGGAAATTTGCCGAAAATTGTGCCATTTAGATTTTTTTGGGGTGGGAGGAGGGGGGACGAAAAAAAGATGGGAAATATTAAAATTCTAATGCATATTTAAATAAGCACTTTGCATTCATCCGCATTTATCAGGGAAATGAAATGTTAAGAAAAGAATGGGCTCAGGATGAAATTAATATGGATGTGTGTACTTTTGGTGTATTCATGAGATGCAAATGTTCAAGAGGGATAAATGACAGGCACTGATCGGGCCCTCTTTCCATGTCCACGGGGTCGTGGCTAATTGTGGCTTTGTTGTGCAATCAGCCAGAGTTTGCTTTGGGTTTTGGTGGCGGTGTGAGTGGGGTGCAGCGCAGCACTTTGTTTAACTTCCTCCGGCCACGGGGCCCCCACCATGTAACTTAGAGGGGCCCCTAGAGATCAGCTAATCCTCAAGACTAAAAGCATATTGGACCCTTCACTGTGCCATTTAGCCTGCGACCTATTTGACTAATCATACAGCTTTTGGATATTAGCAGAAGCCCTATTTAGATGCAAAAATGGTAATGCAAAGTGTATACGATCACAACACAATCTAGTATAACAAATAAATAACTTCATTATGAATAAGGTGATTTGTATAACATAATATGGCATAAGTTGAGATGGCTTCAAAGAAAACTCAGTTTTATGATACAGCAATGGGACATTGGTTTCAAATGTCGACAAATGTTACTTTTTGGGTATCAAATATCAGCATTTTTTTTTTGAGCATTGATGCCGTGCAGCCAGGCAGATTCAATATCGTTTTTTTCTGACAGGAGCCCTCTGAAGACTACTTTGCCCATTAACAATGTCGATCTGCTTGATTTTGGGGCCGGGATTGTGAAGTCTTTGAAGTGGGCTGTCAAGGGGATGAATCGGGAGGAAACCAGCTCCAGGGTGTTTCCAGGTTAGGAAGTTTGTGAGGCCTAATTGGACACAGCACCCCAGAGCGATGCAGACCATCGCTCTCCTCAGAAGGGTCCGGTCTCCCCCTCTCTCTCTCTCTCACTCAGAAGCGATCAACATACTCAGCATAGCCCATGGTTTGGAAAACACCAATTATTGCCACTTTGGCATATGGGCAGCCATACGCACCTCCCCTAAAACTCTGCCGTCGGACTGTGCCAACTGCTCGCCCGGTGCTGAGTGTCCTGCCACAGCGTTGTTGTCAAAAAACACTTCCAATTACTGGCAACTCCCCCCCCCCCCCCCCTGCTTCCCTCCGTTGGAAGCAGAGGAAGGAGGCGCTCTCGGCAGGAGGAACAGAACCGTTGGGGCGATCGTACACCTGCAGCCTCCATGGGGGGTCCCTGGCCCCGACCGCCGCGTCCCTACTCCTTCCAGCTGGGAAGGAGTTCTGTATGTGTGTGTGTGTGTGTGTGTGTGTGTGTGTGTGTGTGTGTGTGTGTGTGTGTGTGTGTGTGTGTGTGTGTGTGTGTGTGTGTGTGTGTGTGTGTGTGTGTGTGTGTGTGTGTGTGTGTGTGTGTATGTATGTGTGTGTGGGAGGTCCGTGTGTGTGTGTGTGCCTCTGTGCCGCCTGTCTCTCCCTCTCCCGACCCGATGGTTCCTAGAAGATGGGCGGGTGATTATGGACCGAGGGTGTGCTAGGGGTCCCCAAGTGGGGCCAGGGCTGCCGGCCGCCGGCAGATGTTGCAGCCCTCAGCCTTGTGATGGCTGTCTACCCAGCGGCCCGTCACTGTCCTAGCCCCCACCAACTCACCCTGCACCCCCGGGCTGGCCATCTGAGTGCAGGTGCTCCCTGTGCCGGTGCCAGTGTCCAACGCACCGTAATGTTTGGCGGAACTCAGACATCAACCACGCCTGATGATGGTTGACTCTGCCCTGGAGGTGCAGATGGGGAATGGAAGGAAGGTGGGGGTGGGGAGGAGAGCAGTCACGGTGCTCATATGTGATGATGTGGTTGTCATCACTGTTGGTGATGCTGTTGTATGCCAACACTCCTTGGCCCAATGTGTTATGTCTGGGAATAGGGGTGGGATCATTGAATTGTTTTTTCCTCTCTGTTCTCTTATTTAGGTCAGTTTTTTTGCATGAATTGCGCCAACAAAGATAAACATCCGTAGAATACAAAAATGAACTCATGAAACATGTATTCTTCCTGAGGTTCGGTCACAAATAAGTTTAATGAATGCCATATTTTTCTTTGCTTCTGCAATACCAATTCACTATTAAAGATGCAGAGGAGCTATTATTTTATTTTTTAAAGGGGAAGCTTTTAATGTTGATATCCCAAGGAGATAAATAAATGAGGTTCTGCACTGAATTATTTTAATATAAGAAATGTTTTGACACAACCGCATAGACTTTAAAGATTTCCCTGGTTAATTGGGCACCAACGTAAAATAATGTCAGAAATTTCTCCATTTCTCTCCGGTGCAGAAATTTTTTCAACGGATATCTTTGGTATGGATATGCATGATTAGCACAAAAACCATTCGAAGGCTGCCCTGGAGTTAAACACCTAAAGTCAGTTATTTGAGAACTTTCTTAACAGTCTGAAATGACCCTTGACCAATGCAGCCTTTTGTTCAGTATCTAATACACAGGGAATGACGAATATCCTTGAGTGTGCACAATGGAAGACCAAACTTCTCCTCGGACAATGAACTATTCATTGATTAATGGCTGATCATTGCAATGAAGTGCAAGTTGGACAGAACACTTTAGGCTATTTTGAAGGATAACTTTCCAGCTTGCAACAAAATGTTGATACTTAATTGTTCTTTCCATTTGGTGTGTTGACAAGAGCCAAGGTTTAAAATGCATGGAAAAGGAGGGGGACAGTTGAAATGTTTTGTGAGTTTATGACTAATTTGTTACTGTTATCCGGTCTTGTCAAAGCTGTTTTTTCTTTGCACGACCAAAGGGATCCATCATAACATTATTTGACAAGTACATGAATGAACATGAATAATAATAGCATGTTAAGGGAACATTGTGTTCCACAATTTACATCACATAATCTCCAAATCAGAAGAAAAAGGGTGCAATTCAAAGTAATAGCTCTAATAAGATGTATTCAAAAGTTAATTAAAATAAGCATACAATGAGGGACTAGCCAAGCCAAAAGGGAATGCATTAAAAGCCTGAGGCCTACAACACACTATAATAAGTTTACTAGCAACAAAGGTCACAAAATGTATAACAGTAATGTCCTGTAAGCATCCATCAGAGCATTTAAACTAGCAACTAGCATCACATTAGCATTAGCGACAAAACTACATTGAAATGGCTCATCCCCTAGTCCCCAATGGGCTTGCATGAAATTTGGTTAGGCTACCACGATTGAAAAGGAACAGTCAACTGTTGGGAACAAAACTTAAACAGACGTGAATAAAATACATTATAAAGATAATCTGCTCTAAAAAATTATCCAAGGATGAGGTACAAAAAATGAAATGTGAGGAGGAAGAAATTGGGTAGGTATGACATGATTTTTTTCTCCAGGCTTACTGCTGATACAGTATGTCCACAATGCATTGCTACTACAAACATAATATTGCTACAAATAACTTGTTAATATGGCTTAAACACTTAATACTACTGCAATTCATTCTTTGTGTGACTTCAATAAAAGTTAGGACTAACTTTACCTGTCTAGTGACTACTTTTTAACTTATTGTTACTTGTTAGTGCTGCAATGCTCCTTGAGGTGGATCCAGCCTTTAAATTTAATTTATAAATGCTTGGTAAGGCAATACCAAAGAATTGCAGCATTATTTGCACATTTCTAAAGCATTATTAACACATTGTAAATAGTTAAGTTGTAAATCATAAACTTTTAAAATGTTTTTGTAAACCATTATCTTAAGTCATTTATATTGATTTTTATATTAAGATTTATATGTTATGATTACTAATGAGAATTTGTGTCTGAAAATACTTTATAAATGAGGAATTCACTTTTTACTGTTACTTTTTTAATAAGCTAGGCAAATATTTCAGCTTGAAAACACAATACAAATACACAATATTGCATTTATGGAGAAATTATAAAAAAAAAAAACACCCATGTCTCTCTAACTTAGCCCACAGTTATTTCAACACTTCATTTAGAGCCAGTGTTTGAAATAATGTTGTGTATTCATCCAGAACTCGAGCTGAGATTGATTACACAGAGTTACGAGTGGCTGAAGAGGACTTGAGCTGCGCAATCATCTCTGGATAACCATGCATGTCTTTATGGTGGATCTTCAGGACTGGTCCTCATTATGGGTTATTCTCTATGACGGCATGAACACAAAGCCAACTAGGTAGGCACAATTGCGACAACATTGCGACCACAGGAATCATGATCAAGTACTTGTCGTTTGAATCGGTATGTTATTACTGGCCGACGGTTTTGTTGCAGTTGCTTTAACTTTCTTCAGTTTTACTTTGTTTTTATCTTTACAACCATCGTCCATCGAATGGGTTTCATTTGTTGTTGGGAATTTTGCTATGACCAGTGTGCGTGTGTGAATGTGTATTTGTGTCTGTGTGTTGAACACCTTTGACCAGCAACAGTGAAGAAGTAAGCTGTATTTGCATCTCTTCATCTTTGCACACACTCCCCCCCTGAAATCCCCAACAAAAAGGTTTAACGGTTTATTGGCCCTTGTTGCAATCACACTGTCTTCTTAGCGATTAGGGCTTATTCCAGAAGTAGTAAACAACAATGCTGCGATGGTCCCATCAATTTGAAATGGTCTTAATTAAAGAACTACCCAGTTTAATGGCTTTCCCTTAACGACAACTTAAATGTCCTCTCTTAAGAACCAACACATAGATGACCTTTCTGTTAGACTCCCAGACAACTTTTGCTGAGATTTGGATCGCAGACCATAATGACTATGCATTATCCATCCTCAGTCTAGCACAAGGGTTCCCATACCCCCGTGCTCTTCCCATATTGAACGCATGAGCACCGTACGTGTGTCTATAGCTGGCATGGGTGCCCCATGAATAGAGGAGCCCTCTAAAATGAGGGTGGACTCCATTGGAAGGACACCAGGGGACGGAGGACATGGGGACGTGTGAGGGAGGGAGGGGGTGGCGGAACGGAGGTCGTCACGGCGACTTTGTTCAGTGGGACAGCTCCCATTGTGGAGGCTGCCGGGCGGGTTCCTGATGGGCTGGTCCGGGCTAATGGGACACACACTGGGTCTGTCAGTGAGGACGTCCCGGCACCACACTCTCCTGTCCTGCCTTGGGGGGGGGGGGGGGGGGGGTGCGTGCGATGTGTGTGTCGTTGCAGGGACAGGCAGACAATGGCTAACCATACGTATGCTTTAGGCTCATCAGTGGTACACAGGTCCATTCTTTTTGTATTGTTTATTGTATTTGTTTAAAGAAGGTGCTGAACACTAGGGGAGGTGTAGTAAACAACACTGCACATGTGGTGGCTAAAAATTCAGATCTTTGCTGTGAGAGAATTACCAAGTATGTTTTACGCGAATGCAACTGAACTTCTGTTAGAGAAAAAAAAGGTAGCAGGGATAAAGGATCATGAAATAGATTTTTTGGGACAAGCTGGTTTTTCTGGCAAGATATGATGTTTGGGAAACTCAACAAACGTTCAGACATCAAGCTGAAAAAGGATCATGTTTTGATACAGAGGCAATGCCCGGTAGCCAGATCAGAGCCAACGTTGGTTTGCCTGACATCTGCCCGGTACTTCACACAGTGTGCCACTGTCATTCCGTGTGTTTGTGAATACTTGTATTGAAGACCCTGGTCGGCAGCGACTCTCTATTCCCCCTCCACTATTTCTCTGGCCAACTCTGACCCCCCTGGGATGATTATTAATGTAATAATTAAACATTTATTGCCAACAGCACCTGCTCTATCCATCTCTATTTCGGTCTCTCTCTCCCATTCTCTCTCTCTTCTGGACCCCCAGGGACCCCTCTGCAGAGAATGAGAGAGAGAGAGAGAGAGAGAGAGAGAGAGAGAGAGAGAGAGAGAGAGAGAGAGAGAGAGAGAGAGGAGAGAGAGAGAGAGAGAGAGAGAGGAGAGGGAGAGAGAGAGAGAGAGAGAGAGAGAGAGGAGAGAGAGAGAGAGAGAGAGAGAGAGAGAGAGAGAGAGAGGGAGGGGGAGGACAGGAGGAGCCAGGTGGGAGGGGTCTGAAAAAATGAGCAGCAAATCCGAAACGAGTGGAACACACTCCCGGATTCTTTCACACTGGCGAGAAGGATTTTTTTTTGCATGCGTCTGTGTGGGACGTGGTGTGAAGTTATGTGCTCCAAGAACAATAGCACCCTGGGAGATCAAGAGGCAGGCACAATCCGATGCTGGGGAGGAGCTCAAGGAACAGAATGACTGAAGATTCCTGCATCCTTTAAACACATTAAAATAACTCGTCCATTTTCTGTGATTTTTTTTAAACAAACACTCCACTGGCTATTTGGGGGAGTTTAACACATTGGAGAGATTTGGAGAGAGAGAGAGAGAGAGAGAGAAAAATACACTTCTTTCTTTTCTTGAACTTTCTGTATTTTTCGGTTCCAGTTCATTGACCACAGAGGACACCAGTGAAGGAGTTATGCCTCAAACGCGTTGAGTCGCTGAACTTGCAAGTTGAAAAATTGAGGACACAGAGAGAGTACGGACAGCAAGTGTGAGAAAGAGATCGAAATAGAGGTGTTGGTAGCGGGGACTGCGGCTGCCTCTCTCCACCGGCACCGCAGGGAAAGCGAGGCGGCAAGATGCTGCGCTATCTGCTGAAGACCCTGCTGCAGATGAACCTGTTCACGGACAGCCTGCGGGATCACAACGGAACCGACCCGTTCCTCAACGGCTCCATACCGCCCTACAACGGCTCCATGCTTGACTGGGGCAACTTCACGGGCTTCAACGGTAAGGGGTTCCTCACCTCAACCCCCCCCCGCACACCCTCCTACCCTAACAACACCCCTCCATCACCCCCTAACCCATCAGCCCCGCTCTCCTCTCTCTTCCTCTGGGTCACCCGGCTCCGGAGACCTCCTTTGGTCATCCTTTGGCTCACGAATTCCAATTGTACGTTTTGACAGGTTCTGGTCCGCGGGACGCATTGGGTTTTTCTTTGAAAGGACTTGAGGCACTGAAAAAGGCAGGGAATGGAGTCTTTTGTAATGGTAAACGGTGCGACCGGGCCCAGCAAAAAAAAAAGAAAGAAAAGGGAGAGCTCATATGGAGTTGTCAAAAGAGCATGTGCTGGTGATCTCTGCATGTGATGGGAGGACTGTTTCAAATGTCTTCTCCTCAGATCAGATCAATGACGCGTCTCAAAATATTATCAGTATAAAGAAGAGTGTGTTTGAAAAATTGTGTTTAGAGACGTATAGATAATGTTAAAAAATTAATTGAAGAAATAAAAAATGTTTAAGACGCCTTCAACAATAAATAGGAAAGTCTGTAATTATTGGGTAAGCATGACTGAGGGTAGTCATGTCCCAGTCAATACAAAGTGATACGAAGAAGGTGGTGAGATGAAATGATTGGAAGAAACAATTCTTTTTTTACTATACTCACAGCCAATGACAGTGTGCATTGTGAGAGAACTGCTTCTGAGACATGAGGAGCATAGCGCAACACAAGTTGACAAGTTCCACCGCTCAAGAGTTACTGTGCTCAGCCGTCAGGGATTGAGAAAGCCCCCCTGCTGGGAGAGGAGACGGAGAGCTTCCTCGCATCTCCTGAACTTCACCACCGCCAGTGGGAGAGAGTCAGGGAGAGACAGAGAGGGGGAGAGAGATAGATGGAGAGAGGGAGAGAGGGAGAGAGAGACTCTCACACAGCGAGAGTCTTCTTTCTTCATGTCATTGGCACACAGCTCAATCTGCCGTTGAAAAACAAGCAGAGAACCCTCCTGCGCAGCTTCTTTTTAGAGAAGAGATAAAAATCCACTGTCAAAGCTGTGTGAGTTTGTAGGATATGATATCTGTGTGTGAGTGTGTTTGTGTGCGCGTGTGTGTGGGAAATGGGTCAGAAATGTTACAATAATGTGTTTTCATGTCTTTGAGTGTGAAGTATACTGTGTTAGTGTGTGTGCATTACGTTGTGATGTGTGTATTTGGGTTATATATATGTGTGTGTGTGTTTGTTTGAGTGTGTGCGTAGGTCTGTGTGTGTGTGCAATCGTGTGTGTGTGGGTGTGTGTGTGATCATGCAATTATGTGTGTATGTGTATACATGTGTATATGTGTGCTTGAGCTTATGTGTAGGTCTGTTCTTGTGTGTGTGATCATGCGTGTGTGTGATCATGCGTGGGTGTATGTGTGTGTGTGTGTGTGTGTGTGTGTGTGTGTGTGTGTGTGTGTGTGTGTGTGTGTGTGTGTGTGTGTGTGTGTGTGTGTGTGTGTGTGTGTGTGTGTGTGTGTGTGTGTGCATGTTTATAGGGTGGAGTTAAGGCAGGGGATCACCTTGATGTGCTCTCTAATGAGCACCCTGGCTTTGTCTGCATGTCACTGCATACCAATGAAGGCTGTGGTTGCACGTGCACGTGCACGAGCACACACACACACACACACACACACACACACACACACACACACACACACACACACACACACACACACACACACACACACACACACACACACACACACACACACACACACACACACACACACACACACACATACACACACACACATGTACATGTATATGTAACACGATCAGTAAAATGAATATGTTGGTGGGTGGTGGTGATGTCCCCTTTTGTGAAGGCTAAAACTGTGCCTGGTCACTATTGTCCACCTCTTCTATAGCCTCACTTCCTATTGTCCTCATCCATCCATCCACCCAGCCACCCACCCCTCCTTCGTCTGTCTCTCTTGTCTTCCATCCTTTCATCGTTCCACCCAACGGTGCACTTCCTGCCAACGTCTCCCACGGCCTCAGGCGGACGTCAGAGTTCCTCATGGATGCCACCGCTGTGGTTTTTGCATTGTGTTCTGTACGCGGCACCCTACGCGTCTAGCTAATTGCCTTTGAATGTGGATACCTTGAGATGCTGCGTGAGGGTTTTCAGTTATTTCATTTACATTCTGCTAGTGTGGCCCTGGGTGGCGTGCACACGCTGACACGCTGGAAGTCTGTGTGAATAAGTTGGGTGCTGGAGTGTGTTGTCGCTGTGTACAGAACGAGTTGTAATATTTTAATTGCCTTTCTTTATATTTGGACCCCCCTCCTAACCCTTCCCCCCCCCCCCCCCCCCCCCCCACACACACACACACACACACACCCACACACCCTACACTTATACACACACACACAATTCCCCAATAAGTTGCTTATCACAGCGGAGGTGTGTGGTCGTTGCAATAAGGCAACGTTTACGGCCTCGCTCTTTCACACTTCCTACCGTCCTGCGTGCCTGGCTCTCCCTCTCTCCTCTATCTCTTTCTATCAGGCGCTCTCGCTTTCCATTCGTCTCTTATCGGCCTGCTCTAATGGAGTGCAGATTGCTTGTTCCCGTCGTCAGATCTATAGGGGACTCGGCGAGAGTGTGAATGCGAGCGGAGACGAGGTCCAATTAATCTATTGAGGAGAATCTCACTCTCTCTCGGCGGAGTATCTGCTCCTGATTTAGACTCAGGCGGGCAGACGTGCCTCCCTTCGCCTCGGCTTCATATTCTCCGAGCCCTCGTCGCTGGAGCTCATCGAGGTCTGAGGTAATCTCGACCACACGCCTCCCCCGATAACAACTGATAGCCGGCATCGATACAGTTGGACGTGGGTGGGTCTTAAATGAGGGATAGTGGAGGTGCCGCGCAAAAACAAACAAACACGCGACTGCGCCGTTACTCGATCAACTGCGATCCATCGATCGTTGGTTAAGGTGAGACAAAAGTATTGAGTTCGAGACTCTTTTACCCGACTCCCTGTTAATGAGGCGTGATTGATTGAAATTAGCCGAAGAATAGAACCAACAAACACACGCTTCTTTATTGAGATAAATAACAAAAAAGTCCACCTACATTGACGGCATTCGCGTTCACATTTTTAGGATTGGCATTAGTGTTGTGTTTTCTTGGCTGGATACCAATACACACAGATTGCAACCCTTGACCAACTCTCCGTCTCTTTCTCTGATTGAGACATAGCTAGCTGCCGTTTAAGTGCCGATGTATCAGCAGGGGGTTGGGTGCGGTGCGGGGGAAGCCAGGCGTGGAGCTCAATAGCTGGGGTGGTGGTGGTGGTGGTGGTGGTGGGGGTGGCGGTGGGGATGGCAGTGGTGGGTGGACACCTTGCATGGGTCACCACCACCACCACCACCACTAAGCCCTCTACATCCCATAACCCCCCGCCGCCCACCCCCCTCCAGTTCTTGGATTAGCTCAATGGGAAAATCAATGTCTCCCAATAACCAATCTGAGAAATAATGGGCTATTTAACTGAAACACAGCCCCACAGTGGACGACACAGGGCAAACCGATCCAGTTATCTATTACTGCTCTCTCTCTCTCTCTCTCTCTCTCTCTCTCTCTCTCTCTCTCTCTCTCTCTCTCTCTCTTCTCTCTCTCTCTCTCTCTCTCTCTCTCTCCTCTCCTCTCTCTCTCTTCTCTCTCTCTCTCTCTCTCTCTCTCTCTTCTCTCTCTCTCTCTCTCTCTCTCTCTCTCTCTCTCTCTCTCTCTCTCTCTCTCTCTCTCTCTCTCTCTTCTATTATTTCTCTCTTTCCCTGCATTCTCCCGCTATTGTTTTCAGTCTGACAATGTTGTCGGCCCGTGGCACCTGTTTCCCTACAGGACTCAGCCGAGCCATGATCATGTTGACCTAACCCTATAGACACTAGAGTATGTATAAAGTCACCAAGGGGATCTGGCTACTTCACTTTTTAAGCACAAACGAGACTGAGCTTTTTTAAAAGTGTATTTGTGAGTGTCTATGTTATATATGTGTATATAAATAAATGAAATGGACTGTACACTTTACTCAACCAACCATCTTTGCTAACTTGTTCTATTTGTTTTAATTAATAAAGCAATCTGCATGCAAACACATTCACGATCCTTAACATACAACAAATAAACGAATGAAGCACATTCATCAACTCAGAAATAATGGAATGATTAAATACACGTTGATTGCTCGGGGATAAACATATGAATAATATTTGATAGATGCCGTGTGTTTGTGTGTGCAGATGTGTGTGTGTGTGTGTGTGTGTGTGTGTGTGTGTGTGTGTGTGTGTGTGTGTGTGTGTGTGTGTGTGTGTGTGTGTGTGTGTGTGTGTGTGTGTGTGTGTGTGTGTGTGTGTGTGTGTGTGTGTGTGTGTGTGTGTGTGTGTGTGTGTGTGAGTACACGTGTGCATGGGTTTCCATACAGCTGGTGTTGATGTTTATTCATGTGCACATGCATCCATCGTGTAAAGGAGGGTGGGGGCTGAGGCTGTGCTACAGGGCCATGTGGGTCCGGATGAGGGTCAGGAAGCCCCCAATACTCCCCTAGCACATCTGTTGTGACTTTATGTGTCTATTTGTCCTGTGTGTGTTTACCACACACACAAACACAGGTTAATGGGCGACACTAATCATCTCAAATGTAAGGACATTCTGTGAATGTTTGACAACCCCCCCCCTCCCCCATGAATAATGCCTAGGGATTGAATGCGTGCAAAGCATCACCTCAGTTGGCAGAAATCATCATTTCAAATCCCCCTTACACACCTTTATTTCCATGCTGCTGTGACACCTTTTTTTTATTTTAAACACAAACCCCACCCCCCATTTCACACCCACTGGGGTGCATATCATGTGCCTGCTGTATAATGGATGTGTAGTGTAGTACAGTGTGTGTGTGTGTGTGTGTGTGTGTGTGTGTGTGTGTGTGTGTGTGTGTGTGTGTGTGTGTGTGTGTGTGTGTGTTGTGTGTGTGTGTGTGTGTGTGTGTGTGTGCGTGTGTGTGCGTGTGTCTGTGTGTACACACTGTGGATGAATCACACCCACCGAACTCGGAGGGGAGTAAGGGGGTGGGGGTGGGCTGTGGGCTGTGGGGGGCAGTGGAGGGGGTGGGTGAGTCCGGGAGACGGCGCACCCCCTGCAGATTCCAGTTTAGTTTGCTGGTGATGTGAGCTGTTGAGCTTAGGTTAAATCTAGAGGAATCCTCCCAGCCAGACGCTAAGAAGTAGCCTGAAACACAGAGAGAAAGGGATAGAGAGAGAGAGAGAGAGAGAGAGAGAGAGAGAGAGAGAGAGAGAGAGAGAGAGAGAGAGAGAGAGAGAGAGAGAGAGAGAGAGAGAGAGAGAGAGAGAGAGAGAGAGGTAAGGTAACAAAGACACAGAGGACTGGGAACCGTCAAGTTGAAGGGGGATATCAGGGATAAATAAAGAAAACTGTGAGAGAGTGAAGGAGAGGAGCAGAAACAGGACAGATACAATTCACTCGTTAGCACTGTGTCTTTTTCCATTAACATTCCTCGTTTATTCACTGGGAAGCTGGGGCTGTCTGGCTGGTTGGGATGCATTATTAATGGAAATCCAGGCAGCGTTTGGCAAGCTAAACATCTTTATTCATAGCTCGGATACACCAAAAGCACTTTGGGAACCACCGGTTATGTCGCCTCTCGTCCTAACCGTCTCCCCGCTCGAAAGAGACGGTCGCTGGGGTTACCCGCGCCATGTTTAATGCGAGCAAAGCAGCATTAATAAGCAAGGAGGCAGTTAACCTGCAACCTTCCCTGCCACACACATACACACAGATATAGACACACACAGCACCCACAGAGATGGATAGACACATACACACAATCAGCACCCACATAGATAGACACACACACACACACACACACACACACACACACACACACACACACACACACACACACACACACACACACACACACACACACACACACACACACACACACACACACACACACACACACACACAGTTAAACACACACACCACCCACCACTGCTTGGACTTCCTGCGAGTTGAGTGCCAGCTCTGGCATGAGTCCAGGATCATTATTAAACCTGACCTTTCACATCCTCTCTCTCCCCAGCATTTATACATACATACACACACACACACACACACACACACACACACACACACACAGACCCATAAACAGAGTTTTGCTGTGGCAGCGTGGCGGGGACTTTGTAGTGGGCTAGAAAGAGAATGTCTGATGAGCAGCCAGAGGACAGCAGCACACGCACGTTGGCCAGCTCAACTGTGCAGCATAAAAAATAAACAGAAAAAGGGGAAGGGTGCATATATTTCTATAGGTACAGGATATGGATTTAGAGAGGGGGAGCGAGAGAGTGACACACACACACAGACAGACAGGCAGATAGTTCACCATCCAGCCACCCCCGTCCCCTCCTCTGCCAGGTATACTATTCAAGGCAGAATCATCTGGATACGGTGCTCAGTAGATGGATGCTACCTCTCTCATTGGATCGTTACCTAAACAGTTTTTTTAGTTCACTCCCTTTGTTTACTGGCTTATTCAATTTCTATGAATTTATATTTTACACTCACGCGCACGCACGCACACACACACATGCACACACAAATCACACAAACCCACACACACACACACAGACACACAAACCCACACACACACACACACACACACACACACACACACACACACACACACACACACACACACACACACACACACACACACACACACACACACACACACACACACACACACACACACACACACACACACACACACACGCCCACACGCCCACACACACTAGGGCCTTACACACATTACAGACAGCCTCTCAGATGGTATCTCAGTTCAGGTCTACAGCCGCTGCCCTTTGCAGCAAGAGAAGCCGTCGTGTCCTGAACCGTTCCAGAGACTGGTGGTGGTGGAGGTAATATTAAACATGGTTCAACTCTCCAGCCACCACTTACATACATTCATCCCCCTGCCCCACCCCACCTCCCCAAGCCTCCTCCTACTCCTCCTCTGCCGTATTCAAAGTCCCATCAACTATGCGACAACTCTATTCCACTCGGTCTTTCATCTCATATATACCGTCCTCCCTCGCTCTTTCTGTCTTTCTCTCTCTCTCACTGTTCCTCATCACATGCATCACCATCTTCTCCATAGCCTAAATCTCTCTCTCTCTCTCTCTCTCTCTCTCTCTCTCTCTCTCTCTCTCTCTCTGCTCTCTCTCTCTCTCTCTCTCTCTTCTCTCTCTCTCTCTCTCTCTCTCTCTCTCTCTCTCTCTCTCTCTCTCTCTCTCTCTCTCTCTCTCTCTCTCTCTCTCTCTCTCTCTCTCTCTCTCTCTCTCTCTCTCTCTCTCTCTGCCTTTCTGTCTCTTTCTCTATGCAACGCTGTCTGTCTTATTTCAATTTCAGTTCAATTTACTTTCCTCTATTGGGCTCAGTGCTACATAAACAACACCAACAGATTGGCTTTTTCTTTTTGGTGCTGTGGCTGGGTAACAAATACAGAAAACAAATACCTTTCAAATTATTTTCCCCCTGAATATGGAACGCCAGCGCTATATTTTGGTTCTTTGCGGTGGTGCGGGGTTGTGTGAGATGTGGTTGTTGTTTTGATTCTATGCATATTGCAGAGGATAGAGTTGGGTCACCATCAGGTAGCCTAGTAGGCTTCCCTTCCAGTACTGAGGACCTTATCCTGGCAGCGCCCGTAGAGCAGGCTTTTGTTTGTTTATCCTGTTTGAAAAGTCGCACACTGAGAAAAGCAGGAGAGATTAATTCTGTGTGTGCCCTCTTCCAATGAGGCTACCAAAAACATCTTATTCTGACTCATTCAAAAATCGATTCTAAATTCAGACTCTGAAACAGGGACGCATTACGATGGAAAACAGCAGTCCTTTCTCTCAGTCGAAACATTATCATTCCTGAGTGTCTCAAGCTTCTGTTCTCTCTCCCTTTTTTTCCGTTTATTTTCTCCGGCTCCCTCTTGCCTAATTAGCCTCTTCTCATTGGCCCAGCACCATCCCTAAAGTCACATGAGCCCTGTCCTGCTCCC
This sequence comes from Melanogrammus aeglefinus, assembly GCA_900291075.1. Taxonomy (NCBI): domain Eukaryota; kingdom Metazoa; phylum Chordata; class Actinopteri; order Gadiformes; family Gadidae; genus Melanogrammus; species Melanogrammus aeglefinus. The sequence goes on from OLKM01000007.1 coordinate 1,037,784, forward strand.
GTTCCCGTGGCATCGTGTTGGTCTTATTTTCACATGTCGGTAGGCTCAACCAGGGCAGGCAATTAGAGTTCTCCGGCCAAGTCGGATTGGGCCTAGCTTCTATCGACTTTATCCCTCCGTTGATCGGGGGGGATTCTAGCAGAGCGCTGGCTGCGGCTTCCCCCTCTATGATCGTGGCTCATCCCTGGGAGTTAAAATTACTTTCGGTTACACATCCTCACTCTGCTGTTCCCCCCCGCAACAACGTGAACACAAGCAAAAAATGCACATTTGATTTAGCTTGGTTTAGATTCACTGGCAGTGACGAGGGCATCTGCCGACCGATGCTGTACATTAAGCATCTCCTGAAAGCGGCAAAAAAAACCCACAGTATGACCTCACAACCCACCTGTACGCACACACATAGACATACAGTGAGGAACCTGGCTGTTGACTGTAGAGATCATACTAAGTCTTCCGGTAAAACCGCTGAAAAAAAAAAGGCTCAAAGGCTTTGGCTCTTTACAGCGTGTGTGAACGGTGTGGATGATACTGCTCGCAGCAGGCAGGGAGGAAAGGTGTGAAGCAAGGTTTGGGGCATGCTGGTTTGTCCAGGGAGACCAGGGTGAGACGTGCTGAGTGAAAGGTGTGTAGAAAGTTTCATAATAGGAGGAGAGTCAGTCAGAGTTAATCAATTTAGTAAAATAACATTTCTTATCTCCACTTGGGTGGCTTCGGGGTCTGATGGAGCTGATTCGATGAAGGGTAGGCGCTGGCCATAATGCCCTTTATGCAGCGATAAGAACGTGCCATTTTGTGTGTGTGTGTGTGTGTGTGTGTGTGTGTGTGTGTGTGTGTGTGTGTGTGTGTGTGTGTGTGTGTGTGTGTGTGTGTGTGTGTGTGTGTGTGTGTGTGTGTGTGTATGTGTGTTTGTGTGCATGCACGCGCGTGTGTTTTGCAGCACTTCGTAAATAATTTGGAACTCCAGCTCTAATGAGACATTGAAAAATGACACTGTGGTGGATCCTTTCTATTCAGAGCCACACACACACACACCCGTCCCCCTCTACCACTGCGCAGCCCCTATACTCCACTATGGATGCTTTTCTCATTACACCTACGTCTTCCTCTGCCCACCTCGGTCAAGCTGCATGAGCAGGATGTGAGAGGCTGCCTTTCCAATGTGTGTGTGTGGGGGGACGTTTGGTTGCTGCAGATTAATCAATGTGGATCCTACATTATCCACAATTACTATTCCCTACAACTCCCTAGTCGGTCTATTAAGGAGGGATTCCGAACCCAGTCATCCAGGGTGGTGGTGGTGGTGGGGGGGGGGAACCCTTGTGTACAAGGGGATGTCAATAAAGATGAGGGGGTTAAGTGTGCTGATGAGTCCGGGGTCATCGCAAGAGGTTGAGACCCCTGACCCCGTTCACCCTCCACACACACACACACACACACACACACACACACACACACACACACACACACACACACACACACACACACACACACACACACACACACACACACACACACACACAACTGCCCCTCGTGCTTGCCCCTTAACCAGCGTTAACGTCTTAGCTGTAGCATCGCGTGTGCACGTATAATTATCCCTGCACGTGCACACGTTCACTTGCGCATATACCCAACCCATACACACACACACACACAAATATGTTGACTGTGTGTCTCCGGCCGTCTGCTCATAAATGTTGGCCGGTGTGTCATGACATCTGCCTGCGCCATTGTTATTGAAATTATGTTCATTCTCTTCTCTGGAACATTCCCCAGAGCTGCACACACCGAGTACTACAGCGCTCGGTTTTACGAGCAGTACAATTATAAGATAATACCAAAATGATCGTCTTGTTTTAGGCAGGACTCCGATAACATTTCAAGAATTTAGAATTTTGTAAGATTGTGTTTCCAGTAAGAATCAGAAGTTAAGGTTGAATAGATTGTTTGGCGTACAGTAACAAAGTGAATGGGAAAAAAGTGCACAGACGCAGGCAAACACACACACAACCAAAGACACAAATACATACAAACTAGACTAAATGGGCGTGCCAATATTTCATATTTCAATAAGTCAATGACAATCTGCACAAGTGCACACATGGGCAGCAGCATGTGTCACCACCATAACCATGACAAATGGTAAGCTCTCTCTCACACACACAGACACACACATGTGTGCACAAACACACTCACACACACACACAAACATACATGCACACACACACACGCACACAGCACACACACACACACACACACACACACACACACACACACACACACACACACACACACACACACACACACACACACAAACACATACTGCACACAGTAATGTAATACATATTGCTGTCACCTAAATCCATTTTCATTATGCATCACAATCCCACAGCCAATTACGCCCAACGCATTGATGATGAAGACAACGCAACACTGACAATACTGCAAAGTCAACACATTGGTCACGCGTGCTCATGAATACTAACAATAGGAGCGAATGTATTGTCAAAGTCAGATTGTTATAAGCTAAGCTAGTACACCATAATGCATGTTGTGTTCGTTAAGGTATCAACGTGCTTATCTTGACATGCACATTTAATGGGTTGAACATAATATGTGATTTCTGTTATGTTTTTCTTGAAGCGCTCTCTGACAAACAGGAGGGGACCTAAGTGGTTGCTGTGTTTGTTGTTCACGTGTTTCACTTGTGTGATGTTGTTGAAAAACCTTTTAGAAAGCCCCGGAAATAAGATAATAATTGCATTTTCCTGAAATGTTGTATCTTTCAGATATATGAACTCCATTCTGCGATCCCACTGCATACACACAAACACACAGATGTACGCACACACAATCAACCAAGTGTAACGCACCCAAATACACCCAAGTGTCCATACACACAAACACCCAAGTGTATGCACACACAAAACGCAAAAGGATACGCACACACAATCACCCCAGTGCACGCACAGACAAATGAACCGATTCACTGACAAACCGTGTCCTTCATTGCTTTGATCTTGGGCTGTCCTCTGCGTCATTAATGCAGAAATCTGACTTGGCATTAGTCCTCTTAAATGTTAATTGTCAGTGTATTAATGTGATCTGACACTGGTGTACCAGGATATTTAAATCTTGATATTTACCCCACAGCACAGATTTTTACCTCAATGGCAGAGGGCAATTATTGTAAATATACACAGGAAATTTGAACGTTTCCGTTATGGTGGACGCTATAACCAAAGTTTTTGTAGAGTAAATGTCAATCTCATTTGAATTTGGTAAGGATATATTTGGAGGGAGAAGTCAATACACATCGTGCCAAATCAGAATAGAATTTCCCCTGAGAGTTGTGAGCCAAGAATTTAAATAATAGTAGGCCTATTTGTGAGAGAATGTAGTTTATTTCCATCATCATCAGCATATAGTAGTACACACACACACACACACACACACACACACACACACACACACACACACACACACACACACACACACACACACACACACACACACACACACACACACACACACACACACACACACACACACACACACATAAATAAATGAAGGTACACACAACCCAAGTATAGAAATGCCATTTCCAGGTATCTTTTACATTTTGAAGTTTGAAGAAACAATGTACTTTTTTAAAGCAAGGTTTTCATATAAATGATAGGATCCCCATTCTGCATTCTCGAACGGATCTGTCTATCCACCTTGGATAGAGTTCAGTCGTGAAAGTCAAGGTGTTTTGGTGTAAGGGCTTTAGTATATACAGATGCGTAGGTGGCACTAGCAGAGAGCTAGCCTGCAAACTAAGTAGGAACAGTATTAACTAAGGCAACTATAGAGTTTCAAAATTTTTGACTTTTTTTCACCCAACTGTGTTCAAAAGTAAGGCATGTCATTATTAATGTGGCTCTGACTGGAACAATGGTGGGAGTGAGAAGTGAGAGAGTAGGTAAGAAGAGTGTGATTAAAAACAAGAAACAAAGGACCCAATGGCCAACAGCGGCAGACTCGAATGCAACTGTCATTTTGTTCTGCTTCGTTGTAACGCAGGTGATGTGTTTGCTGCGGGATCTGAGGAAAACCGTGGCCCCGCAAATAATTTAAAGGGTAGCCAGCGTTGCCCAGGTGTCAAGCAAGTCTGAGGCGGCGGCTTTGCATTTTGCACGTATATGTCTCGAATCACAAATCCCTTCCAGCGCCGAGGCGAGGGCAGAGCAGCATCCGATTCAAAGGAGGGATTACTCCTGACTTGGGGGGAGGACTGGTGTTAAATATTAAAGAGGATGCATCGCTGTATGGCTCCAGCAGGTATATGCTAAGAGAACGCCAAACAACATAGCGAGAGCACAAAACGTGAACGGGGGAGCTACAGGGATGTGGAGAAGGCAAAATCAACAGGTTAAGACGAGTGAATGAACGATTTTGATGTTGACAGGAAGAGAAGGAGAGGAACATGGAGATGCTTCCACAGAGCTTGGCAGGGTCCACAACGAACACCTTATTTGGGATTTCGGGGTGGAGGTCAAAGAAGTGAAAGTGAAAAATACAGCCAATGAAGCCAAACGGAGGAAGACAAGCGAAAGGAAAGGTAAACGTTGTTATGTGAAGGGCTAGCGGCCGGGGTACAGGTAGAATGTCATATTTCAGTCATGTGGCATACGGCGATGAAGATTGGCAGCTCCGCGCTCGCCACTCGTGGGTTCTATTAGCATAAAGCTATTTATTAGACTGATTTCCCTGGCTGAGAGCAACAGACACCAGAACAGAGCGGCTGACGTCGAGGGTTAAGGGCAAGTTGTCATGGAAACAGGCGAGAGGGGATGCGCCGGCAGGGTGTGAAGGAGAATATCGTACGGCCATGTGAAGCCCAGGTAGACCACGGCATATGGAGTGAGGCATAGAGAGAGGTGGAGGGCAAAGGTCACGGGAGCGTGGCGTTGCCGCCAAAAGCGTTGATGGTGGGCAGCGGAATTATGTTTCACACGTCTTATGTCTGTGTCAAGCTTTTGAAGGCTTCAGCGGCTGGCTATTTAACAGCATAGAAACCCCACCCCATGCGCACATACTGCTTCCCTGCTTCACTTATGCACATGCAATTACAACATGTGTTTCCATAATTAAATCCAACATCACATGCAGTATCTGATTTGGCTTCAAACGAATGCACTTTTGAACACACGCACGCACGCACGCACGCACACACACACGCACGCACGCACACACGCACGCACACACACACAGCACACACACACACACACACACACACACACACACACGACGCCACACACACACACACACACACACACAAACAGACGCCCAAACTCTCTCGCTTGCTCTCTCTCTCTCACTCTCTCTCTCTCTTCCATGTCTTGATTAGAGCAAATCAAAGACATGTCCCCTACCGCAGCAGGTGGTGCAACAGACATTTATTTTTATTTTTACCGCCTATTTTTAACCCCATCCCCCCCAAAGGTAGAAGCCACCAAATCAAGCACGCTCCAAAAATGAACCGGTAGATAAAAGCCCCCTCCCTGTAGATTACTTCCTCCAAGAAATAAAAGTACCGGTACTATTTCTTTTCTGTATTTGCTTATACATGGAGGATATCTTCTACCAGTATAAAACAACTCATTATGGTTAAGCAGCAAGGTTGTTAGTGTGTCAGCTCTTTCCAAGGCCTACACGTTTCTAAAGGCTCTTAATGCACACATTATTCACACAAATATATGCGTTTTACCTTGTTTGTCTGCTTTGAATATTCATATTGCCCTTGAATTTCTGCATCAAAAGCTTAACACAACGTGCTCAGGTGGTGTAAATAGAACGGAAATATGCAAAACTGTAACTGGTACATAGTCTATACGACATTCTCTTCTCCTAAGTTTGCGCTATAGCTGCATGCACATTAGACACGCTCATTAGAGCAATTTCGAATGCTCATTTTCTCAGACGTGCTTGATGCACAAACTAGCCGTTACTAATATACAGCGTGAAATCAGAAGCCTCCTGTCAGGCTACGGGTTAGACAACGTGCCTATGCATGCCAATTAACTTTGTTTACAGAGTAGATGCTATTAAAAAAGGAAAAATAAACTCGTGAAAATTAAACAAATGCATAACAAAGGACCATCCCTTAAATGCGTTATGGTTATCGTACACAAAAAAATAAACCCCTTTCAGCTACATGAAGGTGGAATTTCCCCATGGTTCAAATATTCCTGTGTAGCACAACTACAGCAGAGCACTAGTGAGGCCGATACTGAACCGTACACACGTTTTATAAGGTGACGTGGTCAATGAGGCGGGAGGAAAAACAACTAAGGCTCAAAGTAAAACAAAGAGAGAGCAGCAGGTGGGGTGTTTAATTCTGACCTCATCGCGCCGCCAGCGATACGTCTTGTAGTCATGACAGGGATGACATCACATAACGACCTTGTGTGCAAGCTTTACTCACCTTGCAACACCCCCCCCCCCCCACCCCATCCCACTACTACATGATAGGGGGAATGAGTCACTCGCATTATGAGGTCATCTCTGATGGGGTCTGACATCATTTTATCCCCCCATTTTATTCACCCCCCCCCACCACACACACACACACACATGATTGATGAAGGACAAAGAGTTCTATTGTTTAACCGAGATGAAAGCGATCGCTGAGAATTTGATTGATGATTGATTTGGTTTCCTGTTGTTGAACAACTCCCTTGACTAAGTGGATAGATCTATCAATCCATCTTAAATTTTACACTCAAGCCGAATAGAATAAATGTTTATTTGTGCTCAAGAAGAACATATTCATGGTTACTTCTGTGTTATTTCTTGGGAATACTGTGGAAGAGAGAGAGGGGAAGAGGGATGTGAAAAGGTAATGGGAAACTGCGTAGGAGAGAGGAGAAGTAAAGAGAAAGTGTGTCCCAATGCTCCCCCAGGGGCGATAGGCATTTAACACCCGTGTCACAGCATTCACTTTGTCAATTAGCAACCGCATCCCTCATATTTTGTCTGAAGAGTTAGATGCATGGGAGGAAAACATCCTCCATCGCAATGTATCTCAGTAGCCTTTTCCGTATCATATTTTTGTTTGATGAAACAATATCATTGTTTTGATGAAAGCAATTGTCAAGGTGAACGTGTGCGTCTGACTGCGGCTCCACCCTTCCGGCAACAATCATCACACTGCACATCAGTGTTCGATGGTGGAAAGGCTTGTTTAAATGCTGATGGTATATCGTGCCAGAGGTTTTAAATCCATGCCGTAAGCACTTTTAATAATGTGATGATTGCATCATTCTAAAGCAGGAAATATGCTCTTGGGCTACAGAAGACTGATTTGTGCTGACGTGCTCCTTGAAAGCAGGGAGTGGAACCGAAACACACACTACTTGGCTTTATTCCATCTGTAGTAATATCAATGGCTGGAGAAGGAATATGTTAGAAAAAGCTCCCAAAGTATAGGATATGGATATTCTGAGTGCCATACTAATTTATACAATTCTTTCAACCACGTTTAGTCCTTTAGATACAGATATTGAGTAGGATTTGCTTCTGGTTTCCAATTTTGAAAGATGACTGAATGAATACATTTCTTTGTTAACAATATGACTATAGCCCGCCAAAATCAGCGTAACACTACAGTAGCCTACGGGAATTCCCGTCAACTTGTTCCTCTAATACACCTCGGGGCAATGCAGTAACACTTTAGTAACAATTTATTTGACCATTTAGATGTTTCCCTACCGATTGTGTGTCTTTTTGCATGCTGTTTGCATGGCTGGACTTGCCTCTGTGCTGCGTCTCACGGCTGTGTCAATCCGTGCTCGGCTAACCATGGCTAATTATTAGCTATACAAAAATACACGTTTATTACGTGTTGACTGCCTAGCGGTTGAGGCGTCTTACAAGGTAAGGAGAGGACAGACATGTATACGCAAATTTACCTTGCCTTCGTGTTTTGTTACAGTTTCTTTTTAGTTCAGAGACCTTTTTATGTCATTGGGTAAGACGCCTTCAGACTCAGGCACATGCATAAAGCACCCTGAGGGCAGGAAAGCAAAATAATGGACAAACAGCAGCCTCTAGTGGACTGTTGGGAGTAGTTCACAGCGTGCGACGTAATAAGCAGCAGCGTCCGACTTAATTAAGGCACGTGTGTTTTATTATTGTATTATTTGATTAAGTTGCCCCAGTGTATATATATATTTTCACTTTAATTAAAAAAAAAAGTGTGAGTATGTATGGTTGATGCAATGCTCAGTGGGTTAAGGTTACGCCAATCAATTTTAAATTTGTCTAAACTATAGCCAATGCTATCCTCTAGTGGTCAATTGATTGTGTTGCGACTTATTTATATTTTACATTATTTTAACTATACATTAAAAACTATTTGTCAAACTCTTTCACAGATTTTTTTGTGAAACCTTTCCAGATATCTTCAGTGGCGTCACTGTATTCGGGGCTAAAGCCCCTGATATTATTTAATCAGCCCCGAATATAATTTTTGGGTAAATTAAAAGAAATATATATAAATATATATTTATTGGTATATATACACTGGTAACTATGGACTGCATTAATTCAATTCAATGTAGAAGTGATACAATGATTATAGTCACTAATGGTAGTTAGTTATTTAGAAAGAAACATGGGGATTCCAGGGACATCTCAAAAAAAAATAGCCTAGTCCTTCTGGAAAGATAATGAACAGTTTAAAAACATAACCAGACTGTTTACCACCTCAAGTGAATTAACCTATCCAATCCCCAGTCAGATTCATCTATCCATCCATCCATCCATCCATCCCATATATATATATATATATATATAGTATATTCATATATCCATCTATACTTCCATCACCCATATATATATATATATATATATTAGTGCTGTCAGTTAAACGCGTTATTAACAGCGTTAACGCAAACCAATTTTAACTGAGTTAATTTTTTTATCGCACGATTAACGCAATATCTTTTTATTTTATTTTTTTCTTTGGCTCAAAACAAAGAAGCAGTAGCCTGACTGCTATGTTCAAGGCAGTATGTTTGTATGTTCATCGTTTAACTTTGACATTAATATGATTAATCGCGCTAGAATATTTTAATCGCAGCACAGCAGTCAGTTAGCTATTTAAGGCTATAATAAACTGCGTATTTTGTTTATTTAGGTAAAGCATTATGAAAAAATGTGCACGCACAATAAAGCAGACATAAAAATAAATAATCTTTTTGTATGCCCAGAGGGATAATTTTCTTTTCTCTCCGGGCTAAGCCCCGGATTTTTATGAAACTTAGAATCGCCCCTGGATATGTGTAAATTAAATATCTTATGACTTATTAATCAAGTATTTCTCTTAGGCCTACCTAATCAGAGATATTTCATTTTTTTTCTTCCTCAACGCTATCGCAAGATGTTTTGGAGAATTCCCTTGGGAATCATGTGGCAGACTGAATCCAACAGCGCTCTTCCTCCTGTAGTTCAAAGCCCTGAACACTAGATGTCACTAACTCATTCTAGTCAATTCATTTAATTCTTGGTTCTGCGTATTCTGGTATGATGACTAGATATTTCTCCATGCGGATTAGGCCTACTACGATGGAAAACATGCAACAACATGCGTTCATTTCTGCATCCACCAGGGGGCAGCATAGACCATTGATGGATTCAATGGCGTTCTTTATTTCGCAAAGCCACCAAGTATAAAGAAAAACGTCAAATTATAATTAATAAGCAGAATAAAAAATGCTACCTTCCCAATGGTCAACAAATATTTAGGCCAAACCAAGTAAGTTTATGAAAAAGTGACCCTGTGGCATCCGTTCATTGCGGATGTGTGCAACCCTAAAAGCATTAGTTTTACTGCCTTTGTATCAACTGTATGTAGCGTGTGTCTGGCTCTTTATGTGTTGTATAGTGTGTGTGTGTGTGTGTGTGTTTGTGTGTGTGCGTGTGTGCGTGTGTGCGTGTGCGTTGTATGGTCCACACAAGGTACAGTGTGTCTCGGTTGTGAGCCCTCGTTTATCTGCTGTGGAGCTCGTAGTGCTCTGATTGGTGGGGTATGGTTGGTCTTCTGTGGCAGGTGTGTGTGTGTTTGTGCATGTGCGCGTGTGTGTGTGTGCGTGTGTGTGCGTGTGTGCGTGTGTGTGAAAGGATTGGGGTTGCATCATTCATCGGATACACCCTCCCCTGTTGGCCTGTTCTGCCCACAGACATACCTTAATCCATCACTCTCCATGGCACTTTCTACGCCTTCTCCCCTGTGACTCTGTGTGTGTGTGTGTGTTTACTCTAGATTTGTGGTGGGCAGTATATACACACATGCATGTTTTATTTGTCTGTGCGTGTGTGTGTGTTTGTGTGTGTGTGTGTGCATGCGTGTGCGCCTTTGTGTGTGAGAGTGAGACGCCATACATGCACATATGTTGGCGCTATGCTGTCAGTTTTCTTCATTAATAATAGCATGCAGACCCATCTGTCCCTCATCCAGATTTACACAATAGATGTACTAAGACAATCCCCTTCTGCGGTCCAT
>OLKM01000007.1:1050832-1055832 GCA_900291075.1 Melanogrammus aeglefinus
ATTCGATCCCGTATCTCTGGAGAGATGGATCCAGTGAACTGTGGAGCAGAACTTCACACTTGGAGGTTTTCATATCCAGTTCTGGCTATTCAGTAGCCTGTAGCCATGTCAACAAGGATAGACACCAGACACAAGGGTCTTCCCACATTCCAGACAGCCCAGAGATCCAAACCATTACTCTTAAACACCTGCACGCACACACACACACACGCACACACACACACACACACACACACACACACACACACACACACACACACACACACACACACACACACACACACACACACACACACACACACACACTGAACCACACACGCACACACACACACACACACACACACACACACACACACACACTGAACCACACACGCACATAAACACACACACACACATACACACAGACACTGAACCACACACACACACACACACACACACAGACCAGACACACACACACACACTGCCCCCCCCACACACACACTGACCCCCACACAAACACAGACCGACACACACTCACACACACAAACGCACACACACACTGTCCTCTAAACAAAACCACACACATAAACAGACCCACACACACAAACTGTCATCGACCACCACACATACACACACACACAAACACACACATACACAACCATTGACCCATACACACTCACACTGTCACAGACCACCACCACACACACACACACACCGTCCCAGTCCATCCATATCACTGATCGCTGTCCGTGTCCAACGAGCCCCCGATGGATTAAAGAAGAAGGAAAGGAAAGGCCTTTCAGCCAACGGCTACTTCCAGGACATCAGGAACATCCGAATAGGGGTCAAAATCTCCACTGACCCCTCCCTATCCCACCATCTCCCAAAACACCCCCCCCCCCCTCCACTCCCAAAGACCCCCGCCCTCTTATCTTCAGCCATCCTTACCGCAATCTGCACTGAGGGGCGATGGATGGCCTAGTGGACACGGCTCTGATGTATGCTGCTGCCACGGCCCACGATTAATGTGGGCTCCACGATAGACACCCTCTGTGGTGCATGTGAACGTCTGTGTGTGTGTGTGTATGTGTATTTTTGGTGTGTGTGTGCGCGCGTTTGTGTGTGTGTGTGCATGTATATGTGCGCAGAGAGACCCCGCGGTAACGAGTTGTGTTGGCCAGGTTTTCTTTCTCTGTGCTTCGGCAAAACTTTTTCCCCCGTTCTCTTCGTTATCACTCTTTCAAGTGCTCCCAGGGAGAAAAATAAGTGAAAGCGAAGTGTGTGCTCGTGATCGAGTGTCCATGTTGCGTCCCGTGTTTCGTCAGTGCAATGTTTTTAACTTTAAACAATAGGCTTTCTTTACTCAATAGGTTCTCCAGCAGAAGTTGATTCACTAATGATGGCTGCTGGGTTTAACGCGGTTTTATAAGTAGAGGTCTACTCTATGCACTCCTCCCAAGTGGTGCTGAATAGAGTGGTACAAGGTCCTATTTAAGATGATTGCCAGGTAGTGCATTACAAAAAGGTTCGGATGATTTATGAACACTTAAACAATGGACCTAAATGATGGTCAATTATTCAACACAGTCGTTCGGGCTTCAAAAATACCTTGTTGGATTGGATTTATGAAGTTGATGTTTCCAGGGAGGAGGTTCTAGTTTAATCAGAATCGTTTTGATCATGCTTTCTGGACAAAGGTAATCACTTAGCTGTACGTTACTGACGCAGTAAAAGTATTATAATAATTGGGCCTACTAGTATGGACCATATGGTGAGCACAGAGCAAAACACACATGGGGAACCGAGAGCAATTAATATTTGAGTCAATCCAGCAACACTAATTAGAAATGCCAAGTTGAAGACTGCAAAGGGAGTACAGAAACGCTAAAAGATAACCTAAAGATGATATTAACCTGGATTCTGGATGCTAATGCAGTATTTACTTTGGCAACACACCTCATTATTTTTGTTCCACATTTAAACACATTAAGTGTTAAACAATGACACTTCAATTAAAATTCAAGTAGTCAGGGCAGGTTTGGAAAATTAATTAGCAGCCTAACTTATCATTCATCATGATGTCAATGTGTGCAAAATCATCTCAGTGCTAGCTAGCAATGACCAAATGTAATTGCGGCTAAGTATCAGCATGCATTCATAATTCTTTCCTCTCTAGACATTGTCGTGGTAATCTCTCCTATCGGGTGACCTGCTGTGTGTAATTTGATTGCTCTGATTGTTTTTTGCTTTACGATAACTGTGACAAATTACAGTTACTCATAAGTAATTATATTATTGCAATCCATTAATTCCCGGTTCTAGTGAGGCTGAGCTTCAAGAATGGCGCGCTGTGATTTGACCAATTATTGTAAGTGCCAAGTAGGTTGGTCTAGAGAAAAATAACAGAGTATTCTGTGTTATTGATAACCGTATGATTTGTTTTCTGACACTTCTCGCGTTTCTCATGGCTCTCTGCCCTGCTCGCTCTCTCTCTCTCCTCTCTCCCTCTCCCTCTCTCCCTCTCCCTCTCCCCCTCTCCCTCTCCTCTCTCTCTCTCTCTCTCTCTCTCTCTCTCTCTCTCTCTCTCTCTCTCTCTCTCTCTCTCTCTCTCTCTCTCTCTTCTCTTCTCTCTCTCTCTATTTCCTTCTCTCTCTCTCTCTCTCTATTTCCTTCTCTCTCTCTCTCTCTCTCTTTCCTTCTCTCTCTCTCTCTCTCTCTCTCTCTCTCTCTCTCTCTCTCTCTCTCTCTCTCTCTCTCTTTCCTCTCTCTCTCTCTCTTCTCTTTTCTCTCTCTCTCTTCTTCTCTCTCTCTCTCTCTCTCTTTCCTCTCTCTCTTCTCTCTCTCTCTCTCTCTCTCTCTCTCTCTCTCTCTCTCTCTCTCTCTCTCTCTCTCGCTAGGTTTTTCTCTCTCTCTGTTCCCCTTCTGCATGTGTCCAACCTCAAACTTTAACGAGAAGGAGGCCCGACAGCATAAGGTATTGAGACAATTAGGACAATACGACATGCAGAGAAACATTCCATAGTCTCGTCAGCCAGGGATCAGTAGAGGAGAATCCCAGGTGGATCGCCCGGTCGAATGAGCAGACCGGTCATTCTGGCTCCAGGCATCAGGATACAGGAAGGAGAGTTTGGTCTTGGGTTCCGGTCGACGACACACACACAATTTATTCAGCTTATTCAGCTTCCTCACGGTGAGACATGACCCCATGACCGCCCCTACAGCAGGAACCTGGATCCACCCCCCTACTGTTCCTCATCCTGCGACCAGAGACACCATTGTGTCTTGTATGTACAGGAAGCAGTCCTGCGCTACTATATTCAAGGCTGATCGCACCTGTTTGAGGTGGTCTTCTGGGGGTTGGTTGGGGGGCTGGGGGTTTGACGTGGTGTTGTTGACAGAGAGTCACCGTGTGACTTCCTGTCACCCCGGCTGGACAATAGGGTTGACGTACGGCGATGCATGTCTTCTCTGTTGGGTTGCTTGCAAGCATTCTGAATAAACAGTCACACTTTTTAGTCATTCCTTTTTCATGTTAGCGGATGTTTACATCCAATCTGGTTCTGATGTTGAATTTAAGATTCATTTATCATTAATGTGCAGGCAGGGGTTAAGCCTCTGTGAAGTTTTCCACAATACGTCCTGTGAGGTGAAGTGAAGCTCGCTGAGACGTCCCATGCATGACCGTGGCATTTAACGGTTGCTGCTTTCTCCCATTTTTTTTTCCTGTTTTCCATATTCTCACGGACGCAATATGCAAAAGGTGACAAACTGCCGTGCTAGCTGCCATCTCTGAAGGAAAGGTTCTCTGTGTTGTCCTCATCGATCTTGGCTGCTTCTCGATGCGGGGAAGGAAGACATCTTTAATGCTGGCACACATTGGATGCCCCTTTTGTGGAGGGGGCCGTATACGTGCTTGTACAAGTGGACAAGCTCACACAACCTCTCCTCAAATGCGTCCATCTTGAATAAATAACAACAACAACAACAGGAGCGTAGGAGGGTGAAACAGCACGAGTGACGTCCCCTGGAATGCTCCGATCCCATCCATAATTCGGACGCACAGTTGGCGAACTCTCCTTGCCGAGCTTAAAAATGTCAGAGGGTACACGACACGCATCAATTAGCGGTAGGAGGAGTGAGGCGCTCGATGACGCCACTTTTGGTTGGCGTAGTTCAAGCCACAGTGACTATGAATGAGGTGTAAGGAATTTTGCCTGCAGGGGGTCTGTGGGCGGCGGGGTCAAACACCGTCACCATTAGACTCGTCCTAACTGGACGAAACAAACCCACCAGACAAGAAGGAATGACGGAAATGTAGTATTGGTGATGGGGGATTAACATTTTGCAATGTATTCAATTTCATAATAGATCCTCTTACACACTATAGCACTCAAATACATCAATAATACAAAACGCCTGTTAGTGTTTGTGTGCGTGTGTGTGTGTGTATGTGTGTTTGTGTATGTTGTGTGTGTGTGTTTTTGGTGTGTGTGTGTGTGTGTGTGTGTGTGTGTGTGTGTGTGTGTGTGTGTGTGTGTGTGTGTCTGTATGCATGCATTGTGTGTGTGTTTTTGGTGTGTGTGTGTGTGTGTGTGTTGTGTGTGTGCGTGTGTGTGTGTGTGCTTTTGGTGTGTGTGTGTTGTGTGTTGTGTGTGTGTGTGTGTGTGTGTGTGTGTGTGTGTGTGTGTGTGTGTGTGTGTGTGTGTGTGTGTGTGTGTGTGTGTGTGTGTGGAGGAAGAGGGAGACGCTGGGCTGAAATATTAACCAGGCCCGCTGCAGCAACAGAAGCCAAGAGTCATGAAGAAGGGAATCCATTACGGGTGCGTCCGGTGGCGTCTGAGGAATCGAATTTGGTCATGTGCTTGTTGTTGTTGTGTGTCTGCGTGTGTTTGTGTGAGTGTCTATGGGATGGGGAGGGATGGGGTGTGTGTGTGTGTGTGTGTGTGTGTGTGTGTGTGTGTGTGTGTGTGTGTGTGTGTGTGTGTGTGTGTGTGTGTCTGTGTGTGATGTTGTGTGTATTT
>OLKM01000007.1:1057486-1062486 GCA_900291075.1 Melanogrammus aeglefinus
TGGTAGTTCAATGTTGGTGGATTGATGCTTATGATAGCAGGGACAGGAGAATGAGGGAGAGGTGCTGGATCCTAGAAAGACAATTTTTGCTTTTTTTGTTGTTGTTGTTGTTGTTGTTGTTGTTGTTGTTGTTGTTGTTGTTGTCGTTCCTGTGCATGATGAAGTTGGGGGCAAATGCACATGCCAGGGGAATAAACACAGAGCACAGGTTGATTGGATGTATCTGCTCCGACGCGGTCTGGATCCTTATCCTAGGATTCCTAACAAAAGAATGTTAATTAAACAGCAATTTTAGATGGCTGACTTTGGCCTGCAGAAGCGGGTTTCACAATAATAGTTTAGCTCTAAGGAGGATGAATAAGCATTGTCAATGCACTGAAATCGACTATATTTAAAAACCAAGCCTCCGGGATCAAACATTGAATGCATCAGCTTCAAATTGGACACAAAGGGGGGGCATTTATCACAGTTTCCTCATGATCCTATACCATTGAGCACTAAACCCCCGCCGTAGCATTTAAACAAGCCGGGGAAAAAAAACGCCTCACGTATTGGCAACTCTCCGCTGTGCAGCCATCTGAAAAATGAGTTCTGCCTGACTCCAGGTCATGCATCACAACAGCGTCTTACGTTGGTATTCACATCACATCCACCAGCCCGCCGCCAGCCCCCTGTTAACCAGCCCCAACTTTGGCCCCAACCTGCTTTTAGTTCATTCGAGGCAGAACCAGATTTTACTAGCGCTCACGGTACCTGTACTTCACCAACCGTGCAAAACCGTGTGTGGTCCCTCTTCGGCGATGGATGCCACCACCACTTCGACCTTGGTGTTAATGTGTTATTCTATTATCACCGCAAATGCTCAGCGAGCCATTGCGCTCCAGTTAATGGCTGTGCATACTCGCACACACACTGACACTGCTGTAGCCTGATTCAATGTTTTCTTATCACTTTATTTTTTTATGTATAACCAGCAACTAGTGGGCGGCTGGGCTGTTGAACTCTGTGGCTGTGGTTTTGTCGTGTTTTGCACGTCCCTCATGTGCGAGTGGAACCTGCGACCACCGCAATTTAATGGAGTGCAGTGTTGTTCAACATATGCACAATGTGCGCCTACAGTGTGTACAAAAGCACCCCCTACAACCCCACCTCCAGCGTTAGGCTCTGCACCCACCTAGCCGTTTCTCCGGCACTCGACAGCCCACTACACTCAAACAGCACCAGCGCACACACGTACACACACAAAAACATGATCCCATAAAATCCCCCCCAAGTGTTAGTGTGTGCGTGTGGGTTTAGGTTCATTTGTGTGTGTGTGTGTGTGTGTGTGTGAGCGTGTTTGCATGTGTGTGTGAGTGTGTGCGTGTGTGATTGTGTGTGTGTGCGTGCGTGTATGTGTTTGTGTGCGCGTGCACGTGTGTGTGTGTGTGTGTGTGTGTGTGCGTGTTTGCATGTGTGTGTGTCTGTGTGTGTGCGTGCGTGTGTGTGTGTGCGTGCGTGTGTGTGTGTGTGTGTGTGTGTGTGTGTGCGTGCCTGCGTGCGTGCATGTGTGTGTGTGCTATAGTCTTTCAGCAAAGGGCTTCACAGGCTTCAGCAGCACCACTGCCTCAGTGGACATGCCCCTGCCGGTCTGCCATTAGCGCTGGAACTCCGTGCCTGGAATAGAGTGCAGCCGCTCAGCTCCGAGCCCTCTGGTGCACACACGGTCAGGGCAACTCGCAGCTGCTCAACCAAAGAAAACATGAAAAAGTTTTTAAATTAAAAACAAAGGAATGCAACTTGGCTTTATTTTGAAAGGCTGTTGACTGTTTGTTTTTATACCGGAGCCTCAGGGGCCGACTTCTCTCGCTTCCTTTTTTTTGGTATTTTTATAATAAAATGGCGTGCGTTCGCCACCGGCATTATGCTGCATCAGGTCAGGCTACTGTCACAACCGCCCGCTCGTCGCGGCTTCAATTCAAAGGAGACCGCCCACCGCCTAACCCCCCCCCCCCCCCCCCCCCCCCCCCCCCGCTCCGGTGACTCCTAGCTTTTTAAAGCTTTATCAAATTTAGACAATCACACTTTATTGAGAGAGACAGAGGCACGCGTGGCCAATCTGAATGACAATGGCTTGGCCATGTGTCCCTCCATCTGTTGGAGGGTTGGTGCAAGGGAGATGGCGGGGGGGGGGAGGGTATGGTTATAAATGGGCCCCTTTAAGGTAAATATTGAGAAAGCAGGTTTTCATCCCTCCCCCTCTGCACCAATCCCTATAGCTCCTTCCTTGTTGCTCTGAAGTCATTCATGTCTGTTTTGTATTATTGTAGACATCCTTTTGTTGAATGTCTGAATTTCCCAGAACCGGGGATTGTGATTCACCCAATTGTACGCGAGGAACCAGAGTTGAATTATATGGTTCATTCTCTGTGGGAAACTCATTTTTCTCTTCTTTTCGCATGAAAAAACATGACCAATTTGAAACTTTTGGAATGGAGTATTCCTGTTGAATTTCAAGAAGACCATTGTGTTCAGAGGAGAGTAGCCACTAGGTTTAGAGGTCAGCGTGCAGATGAGGGGAGATAAGAAGTTAATAGAGTCGCAGCACATCTCTCTGTTGGCCCTACAGTCACCTCTTCTCCTAAAGAGGCAAATGCTCCAAACAAACACAACAGACAAATACAGTCATTGAGTCCCTGCTGCTCTTCCCAAAGAGAGAAATGGCTCCGATTATTATTAAGAACGTAAGCCAAGAACTTCAACCTCCTGCTTAAAAAAATAGTGAGAAATAGTAGTAGTAGTACTAGGAGTCACAGTATTAGTACTGTTATTGTGAGCATTATTATCGGTATATGACTTTTCTATCAGAATGCATCATTGAATGTCGCCTACCTACACAATGTTAGGGGGTATGCCTGCATGTGTTTGTCCTGCCAGTTTTGTTTTAAAAGCCTCCATGGTGAAATGGTTGGTTTCTCTCTATTTCAGTCCCTACAGTAGACTGTAATTAGTAAAGTTAGCACACGTTTGACCAGAAGTAGTAGAGAATTGGTA
Source organism: Melanogrammus aeglefinus (assembly GCA_900291075.1). NCBI lineage: Eukaryota > Metazoa > Chordata > Actinopteri > Gadiformes > Gadidae > Melanogrammus > Melanogrammus aeglefinus. Next base: position 1,060,520 of record OLKM01000007.1, read on the forward strand.
GCAGACCCATAATTATTGTTATGAGCGACCCCTGTTTTTATGGACCTCTGTGAAAGGGATCTGTAAACTAAAACTCAACTGATATTGATTTGGGTTTTATTTTGGGTGATTGATCGGGTAACGCATTCCACTCAATCGGTTCCCCATATTCCCTTTTCCCTCCTTATTGACCAGATGGAAGTCTTTGGAAGGGGGCGATGGAAAACATGAACCATTTAAACTGTTGTGGGAATCAGGTTATTGGGTACATGCGTGGAATTAAACAAGAATCTAACAGTTGACTGAGTGGAGCCAACTGTCAAACTGGTCTCTTAGCCAGTGCTAATGACTCCGTGAGGAGCGTAACCCGAATAATGCTGTTGTTTAACTGACACTGCCAAGTGAGAAAAGCGTTTGAGAGAGATTGGCAATTGCTCAATAATGATTCAAAACAGTTTTGGATGCTTGGCAAAGGGTTTGACTTTTGCTCCCAACTCCCTACGCAACGGTAGTTGTTTTTGATACACAGACAGAAAACTAAAGTAAAAATGATTACCAAACAGCTGTTATAATGATCCTCTGCATTGTCTCTCGTTTTTCTTTGCAAAGAAAATATATGAGCCGATATTGGGTGGAGAGAGCAGTGCCCATGAGAATCCAAGTTTTATTAGACTATAAGCTACAGTTTACACAGAGTCTCTCAAATCACTGCCTCTTGGACATTTGCAGAATGAGAAACGATTTGGGGAATTTCAATGATACACAAGCAAAATACCAAAAGTTTGGAATCCATATGTTTCGCTAACAGTGAGTTGAAGGTATGCGTTATCCCCAATAGCACTAGTCACAAAAACAAGTAACAGCAAAGGGACATTTGTGAATCTTTAAGGTGATATTTAACAGTTAATAAAGTAGTCAAGCGTGACTTATAAAGCCATCCAAAATACACAGATGGAATGATAAATGCCTGTGTTTCTACTGATACAACAGAGCAGTCACAAACAAGATGTGCACACAAAATATATGCATAAACACGTTTAATAAAGTAGCTCATGTGGAAATGGCAGTGTTCAATTTCAGCTGGAATTAAGAAGGAACGTGACTCTGAGATGTTTGTGCAAAAATCACTAAATAATAACTAAATATTGAACAAAAATAATTCAAAGAAAATAATAACTAAGATCATGTACTCACTAATTTATTAGGAATATCAGTGATGGTAATTATGTCAGCTTTCATAGACTCAAGAGTCAATAACAGGGCTTATTGTACACGCAAGGTAAGAGTTGTCGGTAGTGAAGGAACATCAGGGCATTGTGGTTGAGTGTGCGTGTGCATGTGCGATCGTGTGTGTGAGTGGGTGTGTGTATGTGATGTGTGTATGACACGGTGTGCTGGGGGAGTGTGGAAGTCCCGGAGTCAGTGAGAGGCAGGTGGTTTGTTCCTGGGCTCTATGGGCCGCGGGGAAGAAACTGTTTAGGTGGCCGCAAGCATTTGGTCTTCAACAACCGAAACCGTGACGGATGGCAGTCTAGGAAGAGAAGGTGACCTCAACGGGGAAGATCGGCGACCATCCTTCCCCGTTGTCATCCTGATTCCTGGACTGGCACAGGTCTGGGAGAGACGGCGGGTTGCGGTCGATGGATGAGCATCTCGGCTGACCCGACCATCCGCTGCAGCCTGCCTTTGTCCTTGGAGGCGTTGAACCAGACGGTGGTGGATGAACCGATGGTGGACCCAATGATGCACGGAGAGAACCGCACCATCGTTTTCCCACGGCAGGTTGAGTTTCCTCAGCTGCCTCGGGAAAAAGTACCGGCTGGAACTTCTCCATGGAGGAGGCGATGATCCTCGCCTCACCCGGGGTCCTGGGACATTATTGGACATTAATGTCTCCATAGTGTGAACTGGGGGGAGGGACACCTGATGAGGGGGGTGCGGTTGAGCCTGGGCTCCCCCTGAAGGCTGCTGCCATCCCTGCAGTTTTC